>CM035591.1:115977397-116275115 GCA_020423425.1 Chrysopa pallens
GTGTAGTAATATCATATCAAAAACCAAAATTCAGAAAAAGATTAAAAAGGAAATAATTTTTTTCAGTATTATTCCTTTTTATTAGTAAAATTATTGTTATACATAATATAATCCCCATGCGTTTACCAAATTCTCTATACTGAAACACACTACTGACATATAATTAACTAATACAAAATTAGAATTCGTAGAATAATCTACATTAAGTTTGTTAATCCCCACCACTTTAACAAATTCATTGTACATATTACACAAATATTAATAAAATTTGTTAAAGGAGACAAGAAAACATGTCTAGATTAAATTTTCTTTAATCAAAAATTAATTATTATTTAAATGAATACAAACATACATACAATTTATATACAGACGCAATATTACAAGTGTGTAAATGTTACAGTTAAAGTATTTAATCAATAAAATTACTAGTTAATGTAATGTATTAATTTTATAATTTTGACAAAGTAACCGTAAATAATCGTATGAAAGATTTAACTAGATAATTTATACACTATCACTACGACAATCTTGTTAAAGTGCATAAGGTTAAAGTGCATTTTGGTGAAAGGGAGTGAAATTGTCATTCGTATTATATTGCTAAAGTGTTTTAATCAAAGTGTAAACGTCAAAGTCAGTCCCTTCGAAAGTTCTTCTTTAGTTTTATGTGTAATAGGGAAAATGCAAAAACGTTTTTATAACGTCAATTAAAGCGTCTTTACTTTACGAACATGAATTTGAAGTTTTTCCTTTTTTAATATTAAAAATAGCGAAAATATGACAATAGACGTTCAAAATTCTTCATTAAACACAGGAGATTTCCAGAAATAACAAGTACTATACATTCTACAATATCCAAGTCGGCTTAAGGCATTTCAAATGAAAAGTACCATTGAAATACAAATAGGGAAGATGCACACAATTATTTTATCACTTCAATTGAAGCTTCGTTGCTTAACGAACATAAATTTGAAGATTTTTTTTTTTAAATCTTTAAAAATAGCCAAAATATGGACGTTTGATAAGTATGAACAAAACAGGAGATTTGCATAAAAGACGGCATTCATGTTTATCATCGTAGTGATTGTTCATTAGGGCCATTCTACGGTAAGAGGTCCTGTCGATGTCTAGGGCATTTATATACACATATAAATAAAAATCTATATAAATTACATTATCGTTCAAAAATTTTGTTGTGCGAAAATAACCGCTTATTGTAGAATTACCCATAAAACTTTTTGCAAGAAAGATATTTGCAAGAAAGGGAAAACAAACTTTAAGCGAAAACAAACATTACATTAAGTAAGTGTGTGACTAAATTAATCAAACAATATTTATACGTCAAATGAAAAATAATCATTATTGATCTTTAACATTTAATCTGGATACAGTCTGCATATAAATAACAAAATTGATACTTTATCTCAAATAAACTTAGAAGCATTCCTTTCATTTGCTGTATCTGTAACATATATATAAAATACGTTGTTATCATGTTCTAGAAAAGTCTTAACTTCTTGAATATTAGAAGATTCTAATTATTTTCCAACCCTTTTCTATATACCTACATACAGTATTACTTTTCATATAACTTTGAATTACAATTTATTTTACGATACATGTTTGTAAATATGCTAGATAATTTGGTTTAGTAGTTTGAATTTTATGAAAGTGTTTTATTACTTGTACACCAAGCAAATTACAGATTTTCATAACCTAAATACTAACTACAAACGGACAGTAAAATTTGGTGCCAGAGTATGAAATAAAAAATTAACCCAGCTTGATTTACAGAAATAACAAAATGACGGCCAGTTAAATTTATGACAAAGAGGTTTTTGTATTTTCAAATTATCGGCTAAACTAAACTTTTAAGATAAAAAGCTTAGTACAAAACTTGAGATATTTAAAAAGTCTATAAAATGACGTGCATAAAATTAAAATCGGTTCTGTACTAAACTGAAAAAAAACGTTCAAAATATTAAATACAATAACTTATGCATAAATTTATTGATTGTCTTAAAACTTTCAGAGAAGATGCTCTTAAATAAACTGAATAAGTTAACGTAATCCGATTTCTAAGAAAGAAATAGTTTATGCAAAATTCACCTGTTTATTTAAAAAGGCATTCACGAAAAACTTGCATACCCCAGTTCGAGATGATCTGATTTTTATTTTGAAAATTCATTCTATTCTTAAAGAGTTATGTTTTTACATCAATTTAATTCGTTTAATTGCTTCAAAATTGTATTAAAAACCAGTTAATTAATATTTTGTTAATTAAAAGGATCCACAAAGTCTAATATGCAGTACATGCATTAAAATATTAATACGTTGTCAATCCGTTGTAAAAATATACCCATAATTTTTGATACTGTATGTGTGTTATACATACGAAGAATGTACTAAAGTAATATTTAACATCTGGGCTGTCGGGAATGAACTACCTTAATCATGGACAAATGCATGTACATAGTTTGATGATAATTTTATTTAATATATGCATTTTTTCATGTTTTATAAGACTTTTTCCATACGGGTCTCTTTCGTGGCTTTCTCTAAAATGATTAGAAAAATAAAAAATTGAGTAGTTACTTTGAAGACATGCAAAAAATCAATTGTTTTAATAAAATTGTAAAGAAATTAGAATATAATTCTAACATTTTTATCGTGCCGAATTTTATCAGTAAATTGATTATCTCTGAACTGAGAATGACCCAAATATATCTTAATGAAAATAAATTTCTTATTATTCAAAATATCTTCTCTTTAGTTCTTTCATTTGCTGACGAAAATTGTACTTATAAAGCGTTAGAAACTTGTATTGTTGGAATCTCTATAATTACTCCAATTTATATATATTTTGTACGACTTTATACCAAATCTATTATAAAACTGATATTATAAAATCTAATTATTTATATAAAACATATATACAATGTATGTATTGACTTCAATTTGTTATTTTAAAATCAAGAACATACAATATATAGAAGTAAAATACTATATATTTATTATTATCATACAAGGATCTAATTAGAAAATGGTATTTATTTAAAATTTTAATTAATAAATTATAAACATAAATATGTGTATATGTTGTTAATAAGTATGTTACGATACGGACGGGCAATTCAGAGTCATTTGACAAAATTATATAGGGTAGCTAAGCATGTTTAAACATGCTACTTAAAAATATTATTTAATAACAAGTAAAAAATGATACATATTTTTGCAAAATAAATAAGATTCCTTGTCATAAAATTACCTGTAGATTTTAACCTCTTTTATAAAAGTAAAAACACTGTCTAACATTTTTAGCGACGTAATATCGGTATTTAATATTGAGAATACTGGTATAACAACACATTGATAGAAACACATAACTACTTAATATTGTTTTATTCGTTGAAATATTGTTGATAGATTGAACTGGCAAAGACAACTAATAATTTTTAAAATATAATTTCAGATCCACGTTCAGGTGCTGAGGTTAGAATATAAAAGGTTGCTTAAATAAACAATTCAAAAAGTATATAATATTTAAAATTTCTTCCACGTTATATCTGTCGATATCGGAAGTACTTTTTCGTGGCGTCTTGTTAGTCAAGTCGGTCTGGTCGAACTTTTTCAGACTAACGCTCATAATTCCAAAACTAGTGAAACTAGTTTATTAATTTGCGGTAAAAATATATTGGGGGTGTCTTGGTTAGTCCTAATTAAATATACTTTACCTACTAGTCCGTTCCATGTAAGGCACAGAATGCTTTACAAACGGGAATATTCTAAAATGGATATCAAGTCGAGGCCAAAGATTCCGATTGAACATCCTTTTCACGGTTCAAAGAACTTTTTTCCATCTTGTTTTTATGTTTTTATATATTCATTTTATGTCACTTTGAAAATATAGTTTCTCTTTAATTATTTTTGAAGTAGGACAGTATGAAAGAGCTGTATTTGGTACGAAAATGTAAAAATTAAAAAATCTATCCAATTCGTACATTATTATAATAAAAATTAAAAAAAGTTGCAAAATTATAAAAATTTGTTTTTAATCATAACACTTTTCATCAAAATGTAGGAGTTTGGAAGTAATTTAAGGCATTGAAACTCATTTTATTTCATATGGTCAAAATTTTCAATTTCGGGTACAAATGTTTTGCGGTTTTAAGGTTAGATTTTAATATAAAACTTTTTTTTTAATGTATTATTGTGTATCATTATTTTGCGAATGAAAATGAGGAACATCTACGTCACCAAGTCTCCCAACCAAGTCTGCCATATCTTTATTCCATTTTTTTTTACATCTATAATAAATATAAATTATACCAGAACTTATATGTCTTGCCAGTCTGTATCCTAAAGTAAAACACATATAAAGAGTGTGCGAGAGAGACAGAGAGACATGTTTATTTATTTGTTTAAAATTTAAATAAAATTAATTAATTAATTAATTAACATGTATGTATAAATGTAATGTTTTATATAAATATAATATGTATCTACTTATATTTATTATACTGAAAATATTTTATAAAATAATACAAAATTTACTACTCGGTGTTGTTGGTGAATGTGAGAGGCTAGACAGAATAAGAATGCTTGATGCTGAGGTGGGTAGAGAAAGGTACATTCAATGGTACAATAATAGAAATGTATTATAAGCTTCATATTATGAAGCAAACAAGAACAGAATGTCATTAAATGTTTTTATTCATTATTATTAAAGAGAGTTTATTTTTTTAATTTATAAAACTAACAGATACAGTCACGCTTTGAAATTTTCACTGTACTAACTTTGAAAAACAATTTGTCCATTTTATAAATCTATTGTATCGATTATAAGAAACCACATATTTCAAGCTTGCATTAATAAAAAGTATTTTTGGCACTATAATAAAAACGGATAAGGCAAAACCAACAAATTTTTTATTTCTGGTTATCATTCTACATCGAATAAAAAAAATCACATCTAAGTCAATGCATAAAATATAATTAATTGATATTTATTTAATGATGACTTTTCGTCCCATATAAATCTCCCGTAAGAGAAAGTTTTTCCCTATTTTCCACCAAGTTCTTGAAAAATAATTAGATTTAAAATTTCACCAGCTCGTATGTTAGACTAAATTACACACGGTTAAAATTTCATAAAAATGAATTACAGTTTCGGAGTTCATAGCAACCAATATCGTGACACAGGAGTTTTATCTATTAAGATTACACAAATTGTGATATATAATGGCATATAATGGAATATAAAAAGTAATAATCTGAGATTCTTCCTCTTATTATCGATTTTCAAGGAACGTTTAGGCAAAATTTAGTTGTAATTATCTCTTATAGATCCAAATGAATTAAGCTAGATGAAGATGGTGACCACTAATTGTTCGCCAAATTTTATCCATAAGTATTAAGTGGTTTCACAAAAATTTCATTTTTCGGCCAATTAAAAAAATTTTCTTATGGCTGCCAATATTTCACATCAGGCATAGATTTCTGTATTATTGAAAGCTTACGCCTAACTTAAACATTACCCTAATATTTTTTCATACATACAGGCACTTACGGTTTATCGTCAGAATAATATTTTCGTTATGAAACCAACCTGAAACAAAAGAAAATTCATTAATAAATAAATAAAATATTTGTTAAAAATGTTATCAATGGCAAGCCTCTGTTTGCCAGGTTTTTGTTTATTGAGAAAACTGAAATTACATAAGAAATTCAAATCGGAAATTTGCCAAAACTAGAAATGATAAAAGATGTCGTTAACCATTCACCAGACTATCCACGAATCTAATTTCAATTTTATTTTACACCAACAAGTATTCAAAAAGAAAAAAACAAACAGCAACTCCTTCAGGAAATAATTATAGAACATTTTGCTGCACTATAGATTTCTTTATTAATTTATTAAACTTCAAATAACAAAAAAAAATTCATTTTCCAAATTCTTATACATTTTTCTAATAAAAAGAATTAATTAAATATAAAAAAACTTTTTAATAAAAGAAAAATATAACTATAGACTATAGTTCGTTTGATGAGCTTTACTAATTTTTAGATGGATGCATATTACATACAGGAAGTTAAATAAAATATGTTCGCTTTAATAATCAAATACACTATTTTATGAAACCTTCACAATAAATGGGTCTTATAAGTTTGCCTGTGTAAGCTGCCAAAATTCAAAAACCAAACTGATTCTCCCGCAGAATAATTCCGATACATTTGTCAATTTTTTTTTATTACCATATGCTTAAACGATCCACCCAACCTCGGCTCTAAAGAACGACAAATCGAGTCACCATGAACCCCAAGCCTCAGCTAACAACAAATTAAATTATAAAAAACAAAAGCAAAATACCGAAATCATCGAATGCGCTAGAACTGAATGGGTTGTCTTAGGAAGAAAAGGCTGCCTATGAAAAATTTTTGAATTAATTAAAATTTATTAACACAAGTTAAACAATGGTACAGAGATTTAAATGATTTCGATATTTACAGTGGCCATTTAAAATTATTAAATACTCGATTGTTGAGTTGTTTATCATTATTAATTTTGCTTTTCTACCAAGAACATCAATTTTATACTGTAAAAATTATAAAATACTTTATTTTGTTAATTTGAGTACATGTCGGCTAAGGATCTGCAAAAATCTAGATCGAAAATATTTTAAAAATTTGAATGTAGTTCATTGTTTCCAAGAACTTTTCGTAGTAGAAGAATTCGAATAAAATTAATACAAATTCAAGGGCATTCGACTTGACATATTATTTGTTTAATCATGACATATAAGAAGCTTATTCTAATATTAATATAGCAAAGACTGTACATTACCTTCGCCATCTGCAAGCTAAGAACAAAACTATAGCAAACAAAATTTACTCGTTGTGCATTCAACAATGAGTCGGAAAAGTCTATCTGGCCTTGCGATCCTAGCTATAGAAAATAAACTGCTTAGAGGTACATTGATGAGAGATAATAGATTCTTTCATCGAAAAAAGTACACAATGCAACGTTTTAGCAAAATTAGAACAAAAATGATAGTTCCTAAAGATTAAAGAAATAGTCTCTTGTTTTACCTGATAATAAACTTCCTTTAATTAATTTTTTGCCCAAAATGAAGTTATAAGCAAATGGATAATAACGATTGCAAATTTATTAAAGGGCTATAATTCTTGCTGTCACAGAATAATATAAAATAATACAAATAATGTATATAAAATATAATTTTTGTATCATTTATCATCTCCCTCAATTTTTTTAAATACCTTCTGTACAATTTTTCGTAGACAAAGAAAGAAAGCACATACATATAATGATTATTAATAAATAATTAATATATTAAGAATTCTCTCATCTTTACTGTATGTGGTATTTTGTTGTAAGCTTTTATAAATGAAAAGCACATATTACACAAAGTATACTAAATAGCAAGTCTTCTTATACAACATTTTATATACATCTATATATATATATACTGGAACACATATACTAATATAACCTGATAATAACTTAATTA
This sequence comes from Chrysopa pallens, assembly GCA_020423425.1. Lineage (NCBI taxonomy): Eukaryota > Metazoa > Arthropoda > Insecta > Neuroptera > Chrysopidae > Chrysopa > Chrysopa pallens. The sequence goes on from CM035591.1 coordinate 115,984,924, forward strand.
AACACATTGTCAAAGGCACAAAGAGAGACGAAGCCTAAGTAAATTACCATCAAACCACCAGTGGTACTTAAACTGTTGTTATAACTTTACCCAAGAGGTATTTAGTGCAAGCAAGTAAAGTAGTATTGTACTATGGTGGTATATTATAAAGTATATGGTATTAATATTATGCTATATGCTGTTATGTGCATTATAACATTTAAACTAGCAAAGTTCATAGAGCGATGACTATTATTATTATTATTAATATAAATTTGTGTATAAAGTGTAGCATTTTTATAAATTGTTATGTACTTAAGACTAGAAAAAAAACGATACAAAGTGAGATAATCTGTATTTGAATAAAAATTTGGTTTCTTGAATAAAACGTTGAATAAAATTGTGTCTTTAATCATGTTTTTATATTTATTTTTATATAGTGAATTTTCTATTAATATTTTTGTTCGGCATAAATTTTAAAATCTAACCAAAATAATCAAATTTTAATTGTCATTTCTTTATAGGTACATCATTAATTATATTTGATTTATATATTTTTAAATTCAAATTATCCTGTAATTTGATAATAAAACGAGCTTCAATATAAGGAATTTCTTGATTTAGACAAAAGTTTATTGACCTCTAATTAACGATTTTTTTCTAGCCATAACATTTATATAAAGTATCCATCCTATCAACTAGTTCCATTTAATTTTACAATAGTAATTCATGTTTCGATATATTCAAAAACGATAAATTATTCGAGTTTGATTTGATGGTCAGTAAACTTAACACTACTGTTTCTAAAAATTGTTGTTATTTTTAAAGCTGCAATTACTGGAAAACGAAAAAGGTGTTCCTTAAATGTCGATCAGAAACGAAAATCGCGTAGGCGAGAATCCTACAATGAAAAAAATTGAATTAACAAAAATTACCACATATTTTAAAGTTTAAATAAAAATTTCCCGAAGAGAGTGGTTTGCTTGCAAACATTAAAAGCTTGAAATTATGTGAATTCAAGGACGTAGAGGAATATGTTTTGAAATAGTTAAAACAGGTGTAATATTAATTCCCAAAGAATTATATAGTAAAACCTCCACATCAAGAAATTTTCGTAATGTGGCAGTTTGACTCTTCCACCAAATTAGTGAGCCCACGTATAACCCACTCCCTCACGTATCATATAAATAAAAAAAATTTAATTTTTCTGTTATTTTTCAAAATAAAAAATTCCTAGACAACTATAATATCCTAGTGATATTTTTTTACAAGTTTGTGACCCTTGCAACCCCTTATGTCACGAATCGTATACTTTTCAGCATGTGACTCGTCTGTGATAGCTGACTCCCACTAGTAAATCCACAAAATTTCCCATTGAGCTCCCCTACTATTAAAACGTTCTTTTACTCATTTATATTAACTCCTTCCTGTTCTTATTAAATTTCAATAATAACAAATTTAGTGATTAACCGAAAGAAGTGACACCTATGGCATAACTTGACGATTTTTCATTTCGTTTGTGTATATCAATATTTGTTCCGCAATAACTTTTATTGACGAAATTTTGGCACATTGAACAAACTCAAGAAATGCACTGTAATGTATTTGTAAAATATTCATTTTCTCCTTCAGGATAAATCTTTTATTTTTCTAAAAACAAAAAATTTATTTTCTAAAAGAATAATAACCAGTTTCGGACACAGGACTTTATGCTTGGAAAGCAGGTTCTCTCACCACGAGGCTACTATACCATCTATTCATACATTATTTTGCTTTTTACTTAATACATGAATTTAATTTTTTGACATTATATTTAATTTGTCTAAGGTGGTCATGTTTTGATTTATGTCAGATATCTTCTAAATTTCGTGTAAGTATTATTTATATACATTTTATTCACTTCTGAAGTTCAATTCATAGAAGTATTAAAACAATATGTTATATTAGAAACAATATCCTTAACAAACAAACTATTTTATAATTCGACAGCCCACATAAATTGTCTAAAATATTTTTGTATACAAATAAATATAATTTGCGTACTTAACTCGTCTCGTAGTACTCATTTCAACTCTTTTTCTCTCTAATGTCAAATTTACAATTTTAACCCAAAGTAAATCGACGTTAATTTAACAACGCTTTTAAATAAACACACATGCATACACGTACATATACCAATTTACTACACATCGCTAGTAACTAAAACTAAAGTGATTGTCGCTACCCTTAGTTAGCTCACAATATTATGTCGCCAACGAAACTGCATATAGAGTTTAAGTAGGTAGCTTTAGTACTCATATGTGTTCTTGTTTCTATCTGTACAAGAATATACCTCGTATATAATACAACACTCTAATTTTAGTAAATACACAAATATATGTATACAGTGTTTCATCAATACAACACGAAAACTACAAACGAGAGTTCAAAATATCCAAATGTCAAGAAGCAAACGATGTTTTAGAAAATTTTCTTTATCAATGTACAATCCTATACAAATCTATACAAATAAATATTTAAGAAGTAAATCCCTTATATGGTAATGTGCTCGTCAAACTACGAAACAAGAAAAGATCAAAAATTAAATAGTGATAGAATTCAATAATGATGATATTCACAGAATAGCCGTGGTTAAAAACTCTTTCGGCAAGGTAGTATTCGACCACGGCTATTCTCTGAACATCACCTTATCTAATTTCGGATAAAAATCTTTTCGAACTTTTACGAGGGAGGGATTTAGTTCTTTTTAACCTATTTTGATCATAACCCTTAATTTTTTACTTTTCCCTGGTAGGAATAGTTGTTTCAAAGCAATTAGTGCTTCAGATTTGAATTAATGATACAAGTAACGCATAATTTAGTCTTAAAAAGTATCATTTTAAGACGCATTTCAATGAAATATTATTTGTAACTCACACTTTTTTTTTCATGCTTGTACTATATTGATTTTATTCATATTTAATACAGCCCAAAACACCCGGACTGTAATAACGAATCAAAGGACAACTCATTTATCAAAATAGGCTCAGCAGTTTAGCTGCTATTTCTATTTGAATATTCAATATTTCATATAATCAAGTGCTTAAGATCAAACTCAAGTTTTAAAATCTCAAAATGAGTAGATAGAAATCCTCTTTGTTTGTAACCTTTAAACCTTTTGACAAAAATCACACTTAAAGATTGTGACACACTTGCAGAAAAGATTGTATAGCCATTTTTTTCATATAGTTTCCGGTTTTCAAACTGGAAAATAAGTAGTGATAGTGACTGGATGCAAGTCATAGCTTACATCAGATTTTGAATTAAAAAAATAATAACCTACACAAATTCTATTTTTGTTTGGGAAAGTTTTTTCAGCTCCAACAAAGTGAGACAGGTAATATCTCCAGCTCTCACTCCTCCCATTGGCATAAGAATGGTAAAAATCACTCCAAGATGAATAAATGCTTAATGTCGCCACCGTAATGTTAGGACCTAGGAATATACTACCATATATATATAGTAGTATAATATATTTGCGACATGATGATTTTCTACGATCACTTAAAATCTTGAACAGAGCTCTCTCCGTACAATACTGAACTGTTTCTGTACAGAGCTGTATAATAATGTTCCTACCTATGTGTCAGAGCTCTCTCTATACACACAGCATATGGGTAAAAGACCATACATACATATTCAAAGTTACTATAATATAACAAACTTGAAACAGAAATTGATAAAGTAACTTAAACACTAAAGCCAGATAATTAAAATATAAATTAATTATGTGACATTTAATTAAATTAAAACAACAATTTGTTGTTGTTTATAATTTATTTATGTATTTTCTTCTTATATAATAATAATAATATATACGTATGTACAATACAATCCAAACGAAACAATAACAATTGAAGATTTTAATCTTTTATTTTAATACATGTCTGTATGTCAAAATATTCATTGAGGTTATGTTATTCACAATATTAGTAAGCAATCCATATGAGTCTATATTGATTGTAATTTGGTAACTCTATGTGTTTATTAAAAGAACCAAAAGAAAGTTCGATGGCGCAAGTGTGCAACGAGTCTCTATATAGCCCGCATTTCCCCAAGTAGTTTTCCATGTATGTTATAATTGTGTACTTTTATATTTTTAATCATTAAAATACACAAAATATGTTATTATATGCATTAAAAAATGACAATTTTTTTAAATTGTAAATAAACGTTTACATTCATAACAAAAATCGACAATTCTCATAGAATACTGTGTTTTTATTGCCCAAAACACCAATAGTCTTTTTTCAGAATACAATGTTGAAAATAAATGCTATGGTTGATTTATTCAGCACCATTTTGACTACCAGTTGGCAGATGTTTAATGGTTTCAATTCTTACGAATTTTCAATTAAGATTGATTATTTGTTCTATCTCAAATACTTACACAAATTAATGACAATTCTTTTTTAAATATTAGATTTATTAAATAAAATTATAGGTTGCAATTAATTACATGAAATTAATTTCTAAAAAAAAAAAAAACATACTCATTTAAAAAATGAGAGATACAATAAACATAGAAGACTTCATTCGTCAAACAACAACCACATTATTTGTAATTAAAATTTATGGAAAAAAGTATATCTACAATATAATCAACAAAATGTTTATAAGAATGATAACAATAATACTATACATTACTAAGTATTCGAATGAAAAAAAGACCCAGTTCAATTATTTTAATAAATTTTTGCCAGTAAATTGTAATAAAAAAATAACAAAGACAGAATATATGTATGCACAAACATTCAAAATCAAAATAACTGAACTACTTTCATCTCACATGAAAAGGTATCGTTTTCAAATTATACAAATTCATTCAAATTAATCAAACATATGTGTGGATATTTCTGTGTTGTAATTTTTATCCGCTTGCTGCAGATAAAACGATTTTGCCGACGCATTACTCAACGTTTAAATAATTAATAATTTTTTTTAAATATTTTTAAATAAACTTCAGCCTCCTGTCCGTGAGTAAGTAAAAACGCTTCAATCCAAGAAATAAAAAAATTTAATCAATTTAACCAACCGCTATTATCAAAAAAAAAATCAAAATCAAGTCATCAAAAAATGCAAAAGTCGAAAATAAAGTTATTAGTGTCCAAGGAAATGTGAATTTTGTCCTCTTTAACATTAATTCGATTGTTATGATGCCTTGTCTTCTATTCTATTAGTCTGAATGCTTATGATATTCTTTCTGAAATTTTAAACGTAGAATTTGCAAGAAACTCATATGCAGATATTAAGTTTTGTTCTTCATAATTAAGGTTGACCATTTTTTTAAAACATTTTGTTTTCGAAATTTTACGTAAGAATTGAAATTAAATTTAATATTACTTTCTCAAAGTGCATGGGCGGATTCAAGATTAACCTAAAAAGGGACTATTAATCCTAAAATATCAATATGCCTGTCTAGAACCCAATAGATTTTATTCCAACCATTTAAACGGAATGACTGCCATGAATCTCGATTATAGACCAAACACAGAAACCATTATTTTAACAAGAAGATTTTGTTTTATGTATGTTTGTTGGTTCCGCTGTAATTTTCAAGTACTCAATCCAATCTTGATGATATAAGAAGATACGTTTAACAAATTAAGGAAATTCACTATTTTTATGCCACATTGGACGCGCCTTAATAATTAATTTCCTAAATTCTTCTTCGTCACTTGCAATATGCAGTTTGTATTCCGTAGAATTAAGTATGTTTGAGTCTTATTTCTAATTTTGATGTGAAATTAGACTCAACAACAAAACAAAATTCAATATATAAATTAAAATTGATTCAAAAATGAATAAGGTTTAAGCTCTTAATGATTATATATCCATCTCTGTCTTGAAAATGATGATTATTATGTCATTTTTATGGAAATACAAAATGTTGACGTCATAACATAGTACTTCCTTCTTTGTTTTTTGAACGCCCATATCTTGCTTATTTTTAAAAATATCTTTAGTTCCATGTTCGTTATGTACAAAACGCTTCAAATAAGATCATAATGAAGTTATATTAAAAACCCAACACAATATCCATTATGATATAGGATCTATATTTTGTTTGTGATGATGAGTAAGTGAGGTCTACCGACCATGGAGCTACTTACAAAATATACTAAATGTGTTCAAATTTTGCACGTATTGAGTGTACTACATTCATATATTTAGAAATAAAAATTAAAGTAAGATATAGGAATATTTATTTCATTCATTTCTGAAAAAAACATTCTTTCATTAAACTGAGTGCCTTTCCATATAAGTAACTATCTTTTACTGGTATATGTAATTGTGTGAATGGTATATATATATATACACACATGCATACATACGTCACATCACCATTTTTAACTCAAACCCTCATCTTTACCATAAACATATCTATATATATATATATATCTATCTTGAATGGATAGCTATCTTTGTTTTCCCTTTAATTTTACATCCTTTTTCTATCTAACTGATGTTTTCATATTGTAAGTAGTTGTATAGGTATACTTCTAGTATCACAACAGTTTTACTCTAAAATAAGGTGGTGAATTTATGTAAAATGTTTTAGTCTAGGAGTATTGAAGATTTTATGACTCTTTGGTGGAGCTATATCATAGCATTTAACGAATCTCAAAAATTGAAGAGTTCAAGAACAAAAAATGTCGGTTACTGATAATTAAAAAACCTTTTCTTTAAAAATTTGAAATTTTCCATCATTTCATGTCTAATTCTACTTATTAATACACAGACAAGAAGATTTAATTACATATAGAATAGGGAAGATTCAATAAAACAGATTATCTATTTTACCCATAAAACTGTGTAAATAGGCTCAAAACCAAGCAAAATTCGAAGATTTAATTCAAATTGATTCAATAAAGTTATAAGCTCTTAAAGATTTCCATGTCTTGCTTGCTGAAAATTTTTATGGGTGAGTCAACGATCAATCAATCATTTTCTATGGAATAATCGCACAACAAAATGTTTTAATATTAATGTAATTTAAATAATATTTTAGAAAGACTGTTATGTATAATCACTATAGAGTTGAGCTTGTATGACACCATTTAAGCAAATCTCCTTCTTTGTTTAATAAAGAATTCTGAAAGTCCATATTTTGCCTATTTTTTTAGATTTTTTAAAAATAACTTCTACTTCATGTTCGAGAAATAAATACGCTTCAATTGAAGTGATAAAAAATGTGTACATCTTCTCTTTATGAATAGTTTGAATATTCAGTTATATAAATAATACACACTATTAATTGTTATATTGATTTACTATCATATAAAAGTGTGTGTTTGCAAACGAAGTGCATGGTAAGAGAAAATAAACTAAAAACATTGTAATGTTAAATCTTTTAAACATTGTAAGATTTCATCCGTGAGTAAAAATCACATAAAGGTGTGTGAAGTTGAGAAAATAAAGTAAAATTTGAATTATATCATGCAGAGGTGTTTTTATCAAATCGGCTCTCTCACTAAGAAGAATTACATAAATGTATCATTTATATCATGAGAAATAATTTACAGATTACTTTTTAGGTAGTAAAACATGTGTGAATAGTGATGGTTGTTACTTTTAGGCTATTTAAAAGTCTATTTTTTGAATGTACTATTCCGTTTTGTATAGTTTTAAGCAACTTTTTGAATAGGTAGAATTAGTTTAATGGAGTGAATAGATTCAAAAAGCAATCATTCGTGGAGGGTTATGATTAATAACTTTTATATCTAAGTGGCATAGGTTGAAAACCCAGCAGTAGAATGAAGCGTAGCTCACACGTTGATGGTTCGCTCGCTGGAGTATTTGCAAGCAGCTATGTTGGAAGTTGTGATGGAAAATGACGTCACTGCCAGCTTTGTTGCGAGGGTGCTTGCATGAATTAGGCAATAATTTATGTTCTATTTATCGTACTTTTTCTTCGGCTAGTTTTTAATGTTAACCAATTTAATGGTTGCATTTACATCAGTGTATTTATATTTCCATGGTTTCGAATTGATTAGAAAATATAGTCACGTAGGCTTTGTTTACCGCAACTTTCGCTTGTCTATTGAGTCTACAAATTACTGAAATCGAGCATCGTGTGAAGCGAACATCGCATAGAAGCCAGCATAATGCCGTGCGCGACAGCTAAAATGAAACTCAGCTGCAAAATCAATCAGGCAATCCAACGGGCAAACCAGTCATAATACATCGGCCAACGGCCAGACTTAATACATTCAACCTTTATATTGTTGAAGTTGAAACTACGTGATAAATAAAACTAAAAATAAATCAACGAATTTTTGCTTTTGATAATTTCCGTGTTATTGAAAGAACACGTAGCGTAATTATATATCATTCATACATACAATTGAAAGATTTAGAATTAATATTTCACTACGATATCTCTAAGTGAGTTCTCATATAGCTTAAAATGTACAAGTTTCATATGCAAGATTATCAAAGGTCTTTTCTTACAAGCTTTCATTCGCCAATCACGGTGTCTGTATGAATGTAATCAGAAATTTGACCCATTTTTCAGCGTTAGATTGAGCTGAATTTACGCAAATATATGTAAATCGGATGATAATGCAATATTATATTTTAGTATTTTGATAAACTTGGTTTTAAATTCATTTTCAATTTTCAATGTTAAAAATTCATTAAAAAGTCTTTTTTCCATAAAAACTGCACGTGCCTTGAAAGTAGCGGGTACTAAGAGAAGATTCAGTTCACTAGTTTAATTTCGCCCATAACGACACAACCAAATTATAACAAATTTAAACCTGTGTATATAATTACATTTTTTAACTGTCTTAATTATGAAATATATTCTGTTGATTATTATTCGTATTTCAAATGAAATGAAACAAATGATATCCATAATAATATAATTATTTTCCAAATTTAATTTGGACTCAATGACAAATGACTTTTCATAAATAACAAATACGTCTATATTTTTAAAAATACAATATGTACAAGTTAAAAAAATTCTTTTATGCAACAGTTAAATTCCTGAAAAGTCATTAGTGAAGTTAATGACTCTTTAGGTTTAATTAAAACTTCAGTTAAACTTCAAAAATCTCTTTTTGTCTTTTGCCATTTAAATAATTCATAAATATAACATAACAGATTTTTTTATAAATATTTTGAAAAAAGTATCAGAAAAATTCATGGTTTAATGTTTGCGAATTTGCGGCATGAACTTAGCAAACTTGTTTTGGTTCAAACAATAGTTGTTTATTTTAAGGTGAAACCATTTTACAACACAAAAAATTAAGATTGATTTAATTTTCCGGCGTTGACATGTATCAACGCACAGCCTAAGGTGTCGTAGGTTTACGATAAGAAAAGATTTTTCGACATTCTATCCCAGAGGGGATGCAAAATTCGGCTAAAGTTTATATGGGACAAACTTTCAAGTTCTAACTTGAAGTATGTTCCAAATCCTATTAGCACCATTTCTATCGAAACCATAAGGTACCGGTTGTCGCACACGAAATACCTGACATTCGATAAGAAGAGTTCCAAAATTCTACCCCTGAGGATGTGGAAAACGGGAGAAAAGCTTGTATGGATCAACGTGATTCCTTGGACCAATCTCAAAGGTAAACTAGGCATTACTTATATTGGAATTTAAAATTGAACAAAATAAAACTTCGAGATAGGAGTGTGAATTTATCTAGAGTGGGGAAAACTAAATCAATCGAAGCACCACGAGTAGATGGAACATAATTTTTTTATAAAGAAAATACTTCTTAGCTTTGTACCGTAATGAACTTCAATTTATATAGAAATGGACAAAAAACAAAAAAAAATAACGAAAAAATATTTTGCATTTATTTCGTTGAAAATTCAATGAGGATTGAAAAAAGTATTCCGCACATTTCTTGTAAATTTGTTACTAAATACTGCCGATCTAACAATACAAATGAACCTGGCGCAGATCATCCAAAATGGTGTCGATTTGATTCAATATCTCTTCCATCGAATTTGCTTTAATACGTCTTTTTGAAACGTTCATTTTGGTTATGGATATGCTTGTAATATTCACAGCAGATTTGTTCATTAAATATGATAGTTTTTCCTGATACACTTTGTACACAAATGAACATATAGTATAAATATAATATATATAAAACATAAATCATAAAGTAAAACGTAAAATGACAGTTAATTAGTATTATTTTCTGTTTCACTAATTAGTATTTATAGAAATAATCCCGAATTAAATAATAATAAGTATCGTAAAGTTGTTTGCTTGTTAAGTTTTCTTCTACTGTTTATTATTATTTATAATATACAAAATAAATGTGACATATTTTCTTACCATACTTACCAATATATATATATAATACAAGCTTATAAAATTCTAAATAACTATAAACAATTCGAATATATACCATTCGAAGGAGACTCATTTAAATTTAACCAAGCAAATATAAATGGGTTCTGCAAAAACTTTCAATTGAGTTTTATCAATTGATGAAATGAATATCGTTGAAATAACAACGTTGTTTCATAATTCAACTGTTTGGTAATAGAGCTAAAATTTCATATTTTCTAGACCAAAGCTATGTGAGTAAAACCTATTTAGTGGGTCGCATTTATATCTGACCATTTAAACATTTAGTGAATACAGAAAAGACATCTATAATAAAGACATTGAATACTTCTTTCAATTTTCGCACACAAGTAACTCCAAAAATAACTTTACAACTATTATGAAATTTAGCATCCACAATCTTAACAGGAAAATTGTCGTATATTTAAAGCAATATTTCATTGAATCGTTAATTAAAAGCTATTTATGAAGTTTTTGGCTCAAAATTACTTTATAAACAAATTTCTACCGAAATTGGAAAAAATTGTCACTTCCAAATTCAACAATACTCTGTTTATAAGGAAACTTTGACCCATAAGTTTCAACAATACCATCTACTAAACGGCAGGAAGAGTAGTTATTGACATATCGCCGGAAGTCGTTTATTTAAAAACCTCGGTCTCTCGGTTAGATTTCAAGCAATATTTTGAATGTTAACAATTTAATCGTAGAATGACTGAATCGTTTGTTTTTTTGCATACAAATAAAAAAGGGATAAATTATTTTAGAAGTTTAAAATTTGCCGAAAAATTCATAGTTTACATTATCATAAGTCCTTTTCCCTAACCAACATTGATCTTTCTTAATATTTAGTAATTCCTATATTTTATATTTTATGGCATTTTTAACCTGCACGTTAACTTTTCAGTTTCCTAGAATATTCCTATGGCGCATTCAGGCTCATATTAAAGACAAAACAACAAATCAGTTATATATTAAAATCTTGGATTTAATAAAACAAGTGTCAACTACAAAAATAAAACAAGTGAAGCAGCATTTTCAACACCTTCCAATTTTTGGACAAATTGAATGAATCCAACATTATAAAACTCCCAAAAATTAACTACAAATTTATCAGTTTAGAATATTCATTCTCCAGCTACTTTTAATGCAATTTGAAGAATATATACAAACGCTTCAACGCTACAAAATAAAATCACGTTTCAATGACCAGAATAAATTTCTATTTTTGGTATACATCAACCTGTTTTCAGTTTTTGTTTTTGTTTTTGTTTTTTTTTTTTTTATAAATATAGATTTCGCTAATGGCATTACCTGATCTGGAATGAACTGAACAGGTGTGGTTGTGATTTCCAATACTTATATGACATTATCAAAGTAATGTTAATGTCAAAGTAGTATTATCGTGAATAACCAACCACACATATATTACAAATTTAACAGATTAATCTTGCGAACATAATTTTGTTATTTATTTATTGTATGGGTACCGCTAAAACAAAAAGCGCCCTTTAAATAAACGAAACCATAATAACGTAACTGTTCGTACCGTGCATAGTACGTGGAAGGGACTTCCTAATCGATTTATGCACCACGAGTGCTTAAAATTTGTAATAAAAAATTCACATTCTAAAAAATATAATTATTTGTTCAATTGTTTGAATGTAAATTTTATAGCAAAAGTCTAACAAAAATTAATGAATAATTATAAAAAAATAGACATTTAATTGAAGTTATTGAGTTGAAAATTGTAATAATGCTTGAAGAAATTGCATTAGTTATTATTAATTTCAAATATAAATAATTATTCATTTAAATTAGTTAATAAATTTTGAGAATTTTCCTGTTAAATCATACACCATTCACAGATTTATATATCATTTGAATGATATACTAATATTTCGTAGCAATTAAACGAATGATAAACAATGGTCATTGATTAGAGAATATTCTACCAAAAATCAATCCTTTAATTTCGATTTCTCAAAAAAATTTAGTGGACAAAGTAGATATGGACTCAGTATTATTAATTCTCACAGTGTTTAATGGCAGGGCTTGCATTTGGCTTTTGGTCATGGTAATTAAGACCCAAAACGGAAACGATAAGCCTTAGTGTACGATTTAATGATTAATTTTTGTGTCTTTCAAGAGCACTTAAAATGATATCTCAAAAACTACACATTCAATTTCAGCGAGCCGATTTCTGTACAAGTCAAGAGAATCATTTTATAAACCAAGTTTTATAAAATTATGTAACAAAATTTTTCTTATAGATTTTTCTAAAGGTTCCCTTTTAAATTTCAAAAAATCAATAAAATATTTTTCTTAAAAATTTTGATAAATTTCTGTAATAAGATACCTTTGTCCAAAAATTATAAAAATCAGGTTTATTTGACGTTTGAAAACGTATTTTTTTATCGTAATATCGTTATCCAATCGCAAACTAAAATATATTTTGCATTACGAATGTTTTAGCATAAAATTAAAATAAAGTTTTTGAATTAGGATAACCGTTATGATAAATTCCATATTTCCGTCGCATGTTTACGGAACCCTGAAAGTTTTTTCCAATACACACTCAACAATTTTTTTTTTACAAATATAATGAACTATATTATAACGGTGTTTGATTTCATTACAAAACAACACATCGTGGGTTGACTGGTTATTGGTAAGAATTGTAAGTGTATATCACATAGATATAATAAAGACAGTTTCAAGAAATAAACTTATCTTCTTGTATCATAGAAAGAACATTCGTCATTCAATGCTTAGCTTTATATCGTTGTTTTAAGGAAACATTCTAACGGTAGGTTAAACTTTTCACAATGTTTCGTTAAGGAATGATTTTAAACTTTTTTAAAGGTTGTTCGAGCAATAATATTCTTCAAGATGTAATTCACATTTCAAATTTCATTTGTTAAAAAAATTTAAAAGGAAAAAAGATTCTTCAACTTCACACATCGAGTTCCAATAGTTCTGAGCTTATTTTTAGAATCCTTGTGTGTGGCTAAATAGTTTCAAACCTGATGGGCGTTCTGTATCTCTAAGATGCCAAATAATAATTTTTTTATAGATAAAAAATAATAGTTCCGGTCATTAAGACTCCAAATATTGACCTATGAATATTGATGGTTTTCAATGACAATGACCAGACTATTTTTGAAAATTTTGGGAACTCATCATGGTGGTGCTTCACACACCCGATAATGTTATATCGACGTTATTAATATCCGTTGTATTGTATTGGAAAATTAATAAAAATATTCCTGTTCATTATCATGTATAATGTCAGTTTTTCGATATATCATTCCATCTTTATCCAGAATTTGTATTATTTAGTTTATAAATGGAGTTACAGGAAAACTATTATTTGATTTTAGTTAGAAAGTAGTAGTATTACCAAATTAATTATTATTAATGCGTAGAAATTAAATTAATTCTGCTTTAACGCGTGGATATACATACGATGCTAAGGTTGTTCAATGGGTTTTAGCATTAATGTTCAGAATTTAATTAAACTTGACATATTGGTACATTATAATACACTAGCTGGTACTCGATGCTTCGCTACCGTAGAAACACAAAAACGTATTTAATAATATTTAGTTTAGTTGTCAATTTCGTTATATTGCTTTTTCTTCGAATGCTTATACAGATATAAATAGAAGACTTTTTAATCCATTTGAACCCAGTATGATCGGGCCATTGGAATCACGTTGTCGCATACCAACTTTTCCACCGTTTTCAACCTCTTAGGGGAAGAATTTCGGAAAAATATTTTTTATTCGATGCCTTCAAAGATCACAGCCTCCAAGTTTCAGGTCTATACGATTAACGGTTTAAGCTGTTCGTTGATCCTTTTCATTCAGCACAAAGCATTTTATATGAATAGAATGATGAACCAGTTAAATTTTCATAGGTTTTCAGAGAACCGAAAAAGTTTTTTTTGGTATTATCCACATTAAATAAAAATAATAATAAAATAAAATCTGAGATTTTCCATAAGGATCAATGGTAAAAATAATTTTTTCAGTTCCTTGCAGACCATTAAAAGTTTAACTGGTTTATTATCTTATAAAAATGTACGAATATGCCAAGTATTATTAAATTCTAACCGTTAATTCTAAAACAGATAATACTACCTTAATCGAACAACCTTAAATTTTCGTTAACATATATATCCATCATTATACAAGTGTACTTTTCTTCTACTTACCATTTTAATTAGTAGAAAAGAAATAATAAGATGAAATAACTAAATGTCATTATAGTAAAAAAGTTCTATGTATCTTTGTCATACATTTTATGATTTGTAACATTTCTTTCTTGTTGTTATGTAGATCATTATAATTTCTCTAGTGAAAGCATATTTTCTATATAAATAAATTTTGTGTCTTCTCTTATGATATTATGATGAGTTTTAGTTAAGTTTTTATCAATGTGATTATTGTTAATTAAAACTTGGGTGTTTTTTGTTTTAACGCAGAGAGAAACACAAATGTAAAATTATTTTATTCAATTATAATTTTCTTGTAGTTAAATTTAAAAAATAAATTGAAACATTTATTTAGACATTTTTTTGTTCATTTATCTCAAATAATTGTGATAGAAATTTGAGAGAAATTAACAAATCATAAGCAAAAATATGATAATCAAATCGATTCTTTTAAATATCAAAAGCTATTAATCATTAATCAAAAGACATACAAACATCCTTTCTTATTTCACTCATGCCGAAACGGTTTAATAGCCCAATCAAACCGATTTTTATGATCTTATTAATAAATTAGATCATTTTACAATCATACTATTTATTAAGTGTATTTTATTAATGGTAATGATCATGAAGTGAAGATAACAAGTAACAGAGCTAATTGATAATCTTGTAATTGTTTAGATACTTGGCATATATGATTGAATTTCATTGTTTGGACTATTTTTAATTAGAATTCATAAAATACTATAAATATCCAGTCTATACAGTTATATATGTATACATGTATCATAATAAAATGTATTATTCTTGCCTGTGTTTATTAATCAAACGTTGTTTGTTTCAAAAAAATTAAAATTTTTTGTATTTGAACGGTTCTTCTATCTTTTATAGTTTAAAAGTTGGGTTAAGAATCCATTGGATTCAATGGATCGATTTTGCTCATTCACAAACTTAGAATACGTCACCAAAATTCAGCTCGCTATCTCTTTTTGTTTTTGAGTTATCGTGATGACGGACGGACAGTCGGAAATGGACTTATTAGGTGTTTCAATGAACACCTTTACCAAAATTTTGTTTGTGCGGTCAATATAAGGTAGCGTTACAAACCATAGACTTAAATTAATATACTCTGACATATTATATGTATGTCAAACACAAAAATTTATAATTCATTCTTGATTTGATTACATTACAACTTTTCATCCTACTTGAGACTCACATCAGTCGAATGATCAAAAACACACCCAGTGTATATAAAACAAATACAGTATTTAATTTAATACGTGTGACTTGTTGACTGATACAAGCACAAATACATGCATACAACGAAATACTCTCATTTTAGTAAAATAACCGATTGGATAATGTTAATGCTGATAAGAGCGATAAATGTTCGCTATGATTTCGAATATGTAATAAGTATGGCGAGTGAAGTGTATATATATATATATATATATATATATATATATATATATATATATATATATATATATATATATATATATATATATATATATATATATATATATATATATATATATATATATATATATATATATAGGTGTATATATGTTTTAGTACATGTATGAAGAGTTATTTATCATTTTCAATCGTTACATGTTTATACAAATATATTCAAACCCATATGATGATGGTTGTTGGATGGTTATATCCATAACACAAATCAGAGAGGAGTGTGTGCTATGTTTGCTATTTACATAGGATTAATTTGATCCTTGTTAAGGATCCTCTTTAAGAGGATATCAACATTTATATAAATGTACACAATGATAATATACAGAATGTTATAGAAAGATTATTATTATTATCGGCGAGTGGCGGCGTAAAAATAGCTAAAAATTCTGATCATTGCTTATTCTAAATAATAAGGTACTCGATTGATTATCAATTGGCTATATTTCACATCAAAATATGAAAGAGAAAACCTAGAAAATTAAATTAAAATTGATTAAAAACAAAGAAGTTTAAAGCTATCAAAGATTATTTAAATTTTTTTCCATCCCTTTCTTCAAAATAATGTTTTACATGTAATTTATATGAAGATACAAACAGTTGACGTCATACGTATGTATTTTCTTCTTTGTTTAATTTAGAATTTTGAATATCCATAACTTGCGAATTTTTTAAGATTAAAAAAAAACTTCAGATCCGTGACTTAAGAACTCCAGATCCGTCACTTCCACATGAAGAAGAGATGCTTCAATTGAAGAAATAAAGATATAAAAAAGAACTGAAGAGACAAATATTTAGTCCCATCCCCTATTAGAAAGTTTTCAACCATCAAAAGTGTTTGTTTTTAATAAGGTATAAATTGTCATCATTACCACCTGTTCTTTGTTTACATATATTTTCTGTTTTGAAACAATAACTTTTCTTCTAAAGTATTTAAAAGGGTCAATAATTGACAAAAAATCATATTAAAATGAATATTATAATGGTTTTTATAAAATTATTGGAACGTAAAAATAAAAAAAAATTTTGACATTTTAATATGTGATTTTGAAAATATTTACTTTTAATATCATAGCCGCCTTGTGTTTATTAAAAAAACTTTAAATATGAGAAATGATTTCATAAATTGAATAACTGTCGTTAGCAGTGTGAACATGGCAAACTTTGAGAAAAGCAAAGCTGAAAATTCTTTATGTCTTAAAAATCGTTCATTTCGCTGATCAAAAATTCCTATTCAATCCTATAGAAATTGAAAACAAATAAATAGGAAATCAAAAGAATTGAATAGGAAATATTGTGATTTAATGAGAACACCCTGCCCTGATAAAAAAAGTCCTGTTCAATCCTATAGAATTGAATAGGAAATAAATATGATTGATTAGGAAATTTCCCATTCTAATCATTTCCTATTCAATCCTATTCCGAATTTTAAATAGGATTGAATAGCAAATGATTTCAATGGGAAATTTGCTAATCAATCCTATTGATTTACATAGGACTTTTTAATCAGGACAGAGGGTTCTCATTAATGCACACATATTGCTTTTTGCTACATTAAAACATATGTAATTTTTACTTAAATCTAGTAATGCAAATCCCTACAGTTTTCGAAGAGTAAGTACTATCTTGAAATCTTATGAACAACAAATTGAATACTTATTGAGTAATGAATTATTTCTATACACCAATTCTGATTACTAGTACTCGATATTCTGAAACATCTAATACATAAACTGATGAATTTCATCAAATGTTTTCTGTAAATCCACTTCTATTTAAAACGTTTATATACCGATTTCATATTTTGTAAATATTAACAGATGCAATTCAAAAACTCTTCCATTTTCAAACGTTCTATCTATTAATAAAATGTTGTTACTTGAATTACCTATCATATTCTCTCTCTATACCTATAGTGTTACTACCAATTGAACAGACAGACCAACTGACCTTTAACCTATGTTGTAAATATTAATATTATGTAAAACATTTTATTTCTATTGCTTCAAGAGAAATACATATACAAATATAGGAATTTAATATTCGTATTTTCTAAATAAATTAATAATATTTGAAGTTAAAAGGTTTGCGTTCTTTTTTAAATAAATATAATAGTTGAGCCTATTAAATTTTCCTATATGTTATATCCTTTTACAAAATATGGCATTTCATAGACGTTTCACTTGTTTGCAGTGATTTGATTTGATTTTCAAAACATTACTTTATTTTACTTTTAATGTAGCAGAATGATGAAGGACTTGGGTGGGTATATTTCGAATACCAACCTCTCGCTCGAAGATTACACAAATAAATCCACACCTTTACACTATCTCTCTACATTTTTGAGAAAGAAATTTTAGTACGTAGTAGTAGTTTACCCTACTATAGATGTTGGTCTTCGTTTTGCGTTTTGTATGCCGGTCATACAATGTTTCTTGTTTGAAACGAGTGAAGAATTCAATAATTCATGAAAATCTAAACTGGCATTCACTTTATATAAAACAAAAATGTGCCGGATATATGTAAAGCTCCTCATTCATTTACGTCAAGAAAATAGATCAAAAATTGAGATTTTTACTATAATACTTAGTGGAAAATTCAATGAGCCAAATTTATTTCTTCGACAATTGATATAAAAGTGTATAGTGTCGACCAATCCCAGTTTCCCGCTATAATGTGTTGAACTTTATAGGATAAGTATTTTTTGCATATCAATCTAAAAATAGTAGCGGGAAAATAGGACTGGTTGACGCTGGACACTTTGATTCCATTTTCAGAGATGCAGTTCTTTAAGGCTATAAAAATATTACGAACACACCAAAAATTCTTGACTGTTATAAGGCCGACTATCGTGTCATTTGACAAATAGTCTTACACGGTGGACCTCAGGGACTTCATTTTAAATATTAGTCAGCATAATTTAAAACATATTTAGTCTACTTTTTGATAAATACAAATTTAAATAATAGCTACTAAAATCTTATCTAAATTACACACGTAGTTTGTTTACTTATATTTCTATCCAATCAATTATTGACAAGTAAACTCAAAAATCTTTAAATGACGCACTGTTTATCAAATATTTCGCTTAAAATTGTTAAAAATAGATTAATCCAACAAAATATTTTCAAATATAAAATCAGTAAATTTTATTTTTAACCATACTAATTATTTCATTGAAACAATGTTTGTATTATAACTATTATTAGTTTTTATAATTTTTTTACTTTTTTCGAAAAAAAAAAACAACATTAACATCTCTCCTATTCTGTATTAATTAATTTAATTGGAAGCATATACACTAAGAATTATAATTAATGTTTAAAATAGACCAAGATGAAATCGTAAAGATTATATTATACACTCATATGATATATATATTTATGTACATTGCGTATGATATAAATTCATCCATTTAAAGTTTGATGTCTGTGGTTTGTAGAATAGAATATAATAGAGTCTCTCATATAGAAGACATGTGTGTACTGCTGTTGCGCGCCTTTATATGCTGAAAACGCTTGCCAACAAAAAAAAAGGAAACTATAAGGAACTAACTATATTTAATGGATGATTGATTTGTTTTGATAAGAGTTTAGATATAGACTACTTTGCATGTAACACAAACTGCGAGAGTTCCTCATTTTAGTTATTGGTTATTAATATTAGTTTTTCATGGTCTGGGTTGCATCATTCTTGTAACATGGAGTTAGCGCTCTCCATGAGTTATTTCAATTGAAAATTGTATTGAGCTAAGTGTGGTTGGCGTTAAGTCTAGGATAGTACGAATGGTGAAAATCGAAAAAAAGATTAGTGCATAAGAAAGTCCTTCAATTCCGTCATCAGGTGAGACTTATAGTCATTAGCAATTGTTGGATTTAACTCATTTCGAAATTGTTTTATTTTAATTCATTTAAATAAACAACTTTGTGGAATATTTGTGGATTTAAGCAATATGAATTTACATAATTAATTGAAACTTCTTAACCAAAATTTTTATAGATAAAGATCGTATGTTGTCACAAACACAATGTATTAAAGAGAGCGCAATATATTATATGTGTAGATTGTACAAGCATTAAAAAATATATCACTATTTTACGGTGTTGACTAGATTTCATAAGATAAAATTAATTTAAGGTTTTATTTAGTTAATGTAAGAAAATAAATTAAATTTGTAAGAAAATAGTAAATCATGTTCCCAAACTATTCGTATTGTAATGTATTCTTAAATATTTTAATTATAAGTTACAGCTTAAAAAAATCGAATATATTTTTCTGCTTGAAGTTGAATTCAAGTCTACATGATGAGGCAAAAGTTTTAAAATATTAATAATTTTATTTAAACAGGCGTTGAAAACCAACAAATTTAATATAATTTTGTGATTAACGAGTCTACAATTTAATAAAACTTGAAATTGAATTTGAACTTTTTTATTTTTATATAACAATAACTGTCAATTCAAAAAATGATTTCATTCCATTCACTTTTTCCGCGACTTGAATCTCCCAAACATTCTTAAGCTAATTAAAGTTGTTCAATTTTCACAAGATTTTCCTCTCGATTAACGGTAATTTCAGGTTAGTAGAATGGCGTAACCCATGATGTATTTTATTATTAATATTTGTTTGTTTGTATTTCATGCCATACACCATATCGAATTTCGATTTAACTTCTTCAACTTATTGGTTGCACTTATGGTATTGTAAAATGTAAAACTTAACTTACAGTAGGTGGCATTCGTATGGTGGCATAAGCACCGGCAAATGTATTTTAAAGTGCATTTTAGCTATTTTAAAATATTATACTTTCCTTTCAATTTAATTCGAAAATTTTTTATTGATAATGGGTAAAAATCAACAGTTTTAATAATTTTATTTTATATTCTCGTAATACATTTTAAACTTAAAAAACCAGACTACAAAACCTTCAAGATCTCTTTTGTCTTTACTAGCTATAATTTTTATTTATTGTTTAAGATGCGTTTTAATACTCTACGAGATAAAAAATGTAAACAATGATTCCTTCACCCCTAAAGTTTTGCTTTTCAAAACAATTTTTGGATGAAAGTCTTTGTTTTACCATTATATCTTTCGGATTTCTAAACTGCATGGTTTTAAAGAATTTTTGAAATATTTATTACTTTTCTATAGTCAAAAAAAGTTGTTATTAGCTGAGATAGACTAGCAGTCATGCAACCACATGAGCCTTAGTCTTTCGAGTGAGTGTTTACACTGCAAACGAACGAAACCTAATTCATTTTCAACTTAGTCGAACCTAATTTCCTCAATGGTACTAATTTAGAGATAAAAGAGTTAATCGTTCTTGTTTGAAACTTATTTATTTTAAATTTTAACTTTTTATAGAATCGTATAAAATTTTCAAAAAGATCGAAACTTCCACCTGTAACTAAAATTTGCTTTGTGTCTTCTATTTTACAGCGTAATCAGAGGATAACTTAATTTTAACACAAAAACAATCAGATTTAATCTGAATCGCGGCAAAAAATATTTGTTCGTAAATTAAGACTTGCCAATTTTCCAACCGAAATAAATGCTATATATTTATCGAAGCACAAATATTTAACACTGCAATTAGATCAACGGATTACAAATGTTTTGTATGGATGAAGACGAAGAAGAAGAAGACGACGATTGTAAATGTAATCTTCACCGTTTGTTGTTATTACTGCTGTTGTTGCACCATATATTTTATTTCTGGTCGGTGTTTGTTGCTCGTATGCTTATTATTATAATATTTTGTGAGTTGTTTATCAAACCAAAGTTGTTGGTTCATAATTGCATTCAGACAGGAGAATAATAATGTTTAAAAACATATACATACATATGTTTTGTTAATAATAGGAATGGTATTGTAAATGTATGGTTCTCATTAGTCCACTGGGACCACAAAACTCTTCATTATTGTGTAATGAAACTTAGAGGTCCCTAATTGGATATGATTGCTGTGTGTGTGTTTATAAAGTAAGGTAACAAAGTACACGACATAATATGGAAGTTTTTTTTTTGTGACATCGTTAATAAGAACATTTTGTTATGGTTGAGATCTTTATGTACGTCTTACACGTCATAAATGTCATATCCGTTGTAAATCTCAAATGATTTAATATTGCAAGCGTTTATTTTACAAAATATTATTATATGTAAAAAATGCCTAAAATACACACCATTTTAGTGTTCCAAAAACAGCAATTGAAAAATTTAAATAATTAAGAATCGCAGCTTTCTCGTTATCTCACTGGCTCGGTGTTGGTAGACTAGAGTAGTTTTTACCAGCATGAAAGTGATCCTGGTATTCTCTAGTTTGACGTCTCTGTTATAACTATCAACGGTATGTACGAACACTATAATGCTTTAGATTAAGCCTTAAGTCTATCTTAAGATTAGGGGATAACAATTTCATCTAAAATTTCTTTCAAAAATATTTAAAAGTGCGCTAACTTTATCTAACACGGGCAGGCTGTTATTGGACAAATCAAAATTAATTATTTAATTTAATTATTAATACTTTAATAATTACAGTTTATAGTTCAAACTAAATCGAAATAGCGCAATCAGATTTCTCGATCATACAATATTCAAAACGTTTTCAATAAGATTTATAAATGTAAATAAACAATTAATGAGAAAATTGAAAACTATACATTAATTTTTTTAAATGATGCTTAAATAATTTTTTTAATTTTGACTAAATGAAATTAATACCAAACGATGATTATTAATGATTTACACTATTTTTATCGCAACGGCATCATTCTCAAATGCGCAGACACTTTAATGATTCGTTCTAGTAGTTGCATCCATTTATTTTCTAATCTAATGTTCATTGTTGTAATCCAGTTTTCACAAATCCACCCTACCTACCTTTAATGCCATCCAAACTCCATTATCCTAAAACTTCACCAAGGTAGCTTACTTCATATCGTATTTTACTAAAGTAAATGTTTTCCAAAACTAGGAAACGGCACAATAGGTGTTAACTAATTTTTTAATTTCCTGTTTCAAATGACACTTTGTAAAATACCTCAGGTTTGTTATCTTCTTATCGTGGATTTTCGAGTTTTCATTCAATATGATTGGTTTGCATCAACTACACAATATCTTGAACACATCCCGATGTGATACCACCTAGGATTATATCTTACTCCAGGTTGTTTGCTTAATTGAAGTTATAAATTCCAATATTACCATTTCATTAACTTCAATCATAATTCGATGAATCTATACGATGTTCATAAAATATGTGTCAATTGAGCCAAAACGGGAAACATTTTTGAAGATGAGTTTATTGTTATACCGGACTTTGGGTAATTTTTTAGTCCTTGTTGTAGTATATTATATTGCGTTCTAATGCATCTTGCCGTGAATACATAAAGGGTATCATTATTGAAAGTAATTAACCAAGACCTATTCTAAATTCGAGCCTCGGAACAATACAACCATGCCTGAATGTATACAAACCGGAAAAAACTAGCCTCTTATAGGCATATCGAATTTGTAAATGATGGCATGTAACTAGTCAGATCAGAAAAATTTAAAGACTTGATTTGCGTATCAATTTGACAGGAATTTAACTAAAATGTGAGAAAATAACTGTATTATCGTACAATCATAATAAAAAAATTTATTAATTTAAAGCACTTTTCAAGGAATAAAAAAAAAAATTAAAAAAATATGAGTCTGATTTAGACCACACGACTAAAAACTTCTATAGCTCCATCTAACTGCCTAAACTCTCTTTCTATATATATAGATATATTTCCCTCTCAACTCATAACTTATATCTATGCTCTCTCTTTTTCTATTTTCACTAGCTTATACACTTTTCGTAACGCTCTCGCCAGCTTACTCTCCAATTCAAGGGTGCCAAGTTTCACTTCAAAAATATCCAAACTGAATGAAGTGGAAGGCGTAAAACCGAATTAAAAAATTCAATGCAAGGTGTTTTGAGGAAGAAAGTTTCTAAGGAGGAAATTTTATATTTGTATTGCATTCATTGCCTTTATTTTATCCAAAACATTCAACTATATGCCTTCGTTTTTAATATCCACATAGATATTTTATATCCAAATTTCATTTATTATTTGATATATTGATGAACGATCATTCCATGAATAAGTTTTAATAAATTAAAAAATGCTGTAATTAAATGAGAGGTCATTAAATGATTGAACAAACGTAATTTTAATAGTTTTTGTCTAAAAATTTAGTCTTGCCTGTCCATATTCCGTAAAAAAAACTAACAAACTTCTCTCTCGCTATACATAATATAAATAATTGGCTTACATGAGAAATTTATGAGCAAAATGTCTGAACTAATTAGAAGTGAACAACAACTCAAGTCAACCAGCAGCATTTATACGATTGTGTCTGTACAGGAACATTTTATAAACAAAGATGATGCTTATATGCATTTAGTATATTATTAAAAAAGGATAAGAAATAAACATGTGTTTTTATTTATATTTGTTGTTTATTATTTTATATATACAAGTATTTTTTACAATATTGTTGCAACCAATTATATACAGAGTGTTAATTAAAACATGTCTCTAAAATAAGTTAATTTACTTGGTATTTCTAATTATTTGATAATTTTCAAATAGGGCAGTAGATTGTAAAAAAATCAGATAGATTTATTTATTTGTAAGAAGTTGTCCATAAACTTTTTACCCATATTTTTCGTTCGACTTTTGTAATTTTTCTTATTTATTTTCATTAATAATTAACAATGTTTCATAATGTAGTTTTAACAAATGATTTCATGACATTTTATGTTTTCAATCCCTTAAAAATTGACCATGATTCATTCCTTGATTAGATGTATCATATTTTAATTTTTCACTTGATGAAATGTATACAATTTCAAAATATTACACCAGTAAAGCTGCGGGGTACTTTATTGGTGAATCATTATAAAAATTTTGTAAATATTACTTATTGAAATTTGAAACCATATTCTTTATAGCCAGCTTAAAAGTATTCTAGTTTCTAAGAAGTTTACAGCAAATTGACTATGGATTTTTGAAAATTTTATCAAAATTATTATTTTTATTACAGCAATCGAACATTTATGCATGATTAAAAAATCGATTTTAAATAAATTCGATTATATTACAACATTTTTGTTTTTAAACGTTTTAAATTAGATTATATGTTTTTGTTAATTTCTTAATAAAAAAACTTTTAAGTTTGAAGTAATACAGACAATATTACACTTCAATATTTAACATTTTACAAAATTTCATCTTTTTTATAACGATTTCTTTTCATGGTCTCTTTTCGTTTCAAAATGAATAATGTTCAGCTTCAAAGCTTAAATAAAACGTTAAATAAATTATAAGAATAAAGATTTCAGTAATTTTTTTAGATATTTCGTAACAACGAATTATAAATTTTTTGTATTTAGTAGGCATAATTTTTTATGGACATTCTCCACAGAGTTAGTGTAATAAAGCATTAAAAATTAATTATCAAATTTGAACCAATTACTTTCGTAGTTTTTCTGATTGTTTTACAAAAATTCATTTTTAACATATAGATTGCACCCGAAAATTCACTGGAAAGCAAAATATGATGGAAAATTTTTCAAGAAAAAATATATATTTCAAAAATTACCATGAGTTGTAGAAAAATTGAAAGCAAACTCTCAAATCTTTGAAAGTTTTATAATGTATCGAACCTGACACTAAAAGTTAATAAATTTGTATATTTTTTCTTGAATTATAACATATTTTACCAACTAATGAATATAGGATCAGCTTTTACAAATGTAATTTATGTCTTTGAAGGACCACTTATTTACAACAAAAACAGGTCACTCTGATAACGAACAGAGTCTATGGTTTATACACCCTGAAATAATTTGTATAAATGCAAAGTGTATAAAACAGTATAACAAATATTATTGAGCTTTATTACACAAACTGCCTGAATTTTACAATATGATTTTAAAACAAAACAAACCCTTAATTAAATTATTTTAATCGGTTAAACAGAAATTCTATGAAATTATGAAGTTTTTTTTTTCGTCCATTTAAAACGGAAAATTGCATTGTTTGTCATCATTTTTAAGTATCCAAACAGCCTTAACTAATTTATAACTTTAACAGTATTTTTTATGTGTACAAAACATGACCCAAAATTATCGTATGTGCACCGCAGCGATACAGATCATAGATAAACTGACGCCAAAATATTTAATCTACGTAGAAAACTTAAAAGTATTTATGTACAGTTGATTGTATTCAAAGGTTTTCATTATAACCTAACACAATTTTTTGTTTTTTTAATAAAATAACGAACTTATAAATCTTTTAGTTTTTAAACTTAAAAAAATTCTTTTAGTTTTTTTACATATTGTATAAAATAGGATAATAATTTACGATTGGAATTTTACGCTCCCAACCCTGTTTGTACCCTTTAACCCTATTAATACACAAACGTTAACAATTTTTTTTTTTTGTAATTGGTCAATCCGAAAATATTTTTTTCCATTTCTATTTGTTAACAGGAGTCATTTGCAAAGTTTTCGTATGTACAGCAATCAATTTCAATTTTCTCTATTTTGAATGTGGAATCTTCTAATACTTGCATTTGTTTCTAAAAAAGTCGAAAAATTTGGAAACCGTTAGTAAAATATTAAAAAAAAAAAAAATAAATAATAAAATAAATAAATAAATAAAAATAAAATAAATTAAGTTAAAATTAAAAAATACAATAGAATAAGAAATGTATAAAAAAATAAATAAAAAAGTCTAGTTTTCAATATATTTGCAGTTATTTTATCTTATAGAATTTTTTAGTAATAGGTACTCTTGGATTAATTTCGTTTATAAACATTTACCCATTTTTATAATTTATTTAAGATGTTTTATAAACAAATAACCAATGTGATTTATTCATTGTCTTATTGTTTCTTAATGCACTCAATTTTTGATTTCAAAAGATAATTTTTTATTTAAATTTGCAAATTGTAAAACAATAAATTGTATAATAGCGAGGGAGGGATAGATCGAGTTTTGTGACTGCAGTAAAAAAGCGTTTATTAAATATTTGCCCATACTCATTAGAAGAAATTTTGCTGTGAGCCTCGGACACGATTTTCCATTTGCTGAAAATTAATTATGGGCAAGCACTCTTTGTTTGTTGAGTGACTTACAATGTGCTTCGCAATTGTATTAAGAATAGATTTATGTTATTTATATTTATATTTATTCTGTAAGGATATTTCTCCCCACAAATTTGACTTTTCAGTTGAATTGATAATAAATAGTCGATTTAAATTTTAATTATAATTATATTTATTTCATGTAGATTGATAAATTATGTTTTCTTTGGTTTTTGATCTTGCATCGATTCAATTTGGAAACTAAACTTTTTTTGACTATTGTAATTTGACAGCTTTTATTTAAATCTTTTATTTAAATGCACGGCATCTTAATATCAAATGTACTCCACATCTAAAACCGAATCACTTCCTCAATGATATTCGGAAGGCATTTGATCATAAGTATCGGGCTATCCTTACCGATGGTTTTCTATGATTTCCCATTTGGTTTGCACAAAGTAAATACTGAGATAGTTCCTTATAAAGTTATACCTTCCTTTTCTCTTCATATGCCACATCCTATTTTTTGACTTATAATGTACAGTTGTGTATTGTTTAAAAAAAAATGAATAAAAAACTGAATTGAATTGATTTGAAAAATAAATTGAATTGAGTAACTTTACAAATTTATTTAAAAAATAGTAAAATGTAAAGAAAAAAATGTTTAATGAACATAGACAATTAAAAAATTAAAAATTGACACATAGCCTAGTAATCGAAAACCATAATTTGACATTTTATTTTATTCTCCTCAGCTTTTCAAATAAGCTGATCAAGAAACTTCAAACCAATACTGTTACACAATTGCAGGACAATAGGTACTTATTTGAATTCAGCGTAATGCATGAACGTCATTAGGTAAAAGCTTTACTGTACTTTCCTCACAAAATTGGATTTAAGCGCACATTTCTACGTGAAACTGATGAATAATGATGTTAAATATAGTTGAAAACAAAATTGAAAAAATATATTGAACCGGAACTATATAGTTATTTATTCTAGACTTAAAATTTGCCCTGATGTCTCTTCACAATTTCATTTCTCTAAACTTGATTTCATTACTCCAATAATTTCACAAATCATAAATACCCTCTAATTCAAAAGTATTAAAATAGAATCTTCAATACCATAAAAGTGCATTTTTCATAGGTATGTATTTTCAAAAATCTCTCAATAATTGATAGTGAGAACAAAATGTCAAAAATAGTTTGCTTCTTGGATGAATGAATTAAAGAAATATTGTATACGTTAAATTTATTGTTAAACTTACAAAATTAAACTGTATGTGCAGAGATGAAAGACAACGTTTGTCAACCAATTTCGTCAATAATATACATATCAATTGGCATAGTATTTATTACCAAAAATTTTAATATTTTTTAGAATGATTTTATAAGAAGAATATTCCTGTAAAAGTCAAACAAAATGTTTTCCAATGCTATTTGTTAGCTTTAACGTGAGTTTGCCAAGTTTTCATCTAAACAAAGAAACTTTACTTTGATTTGTTCTAAATGTTCTGTTATTAAGAGCATTTGTCTATGCCGGAAGCAAACAAAGTTCATTTACCATTATTGTCTCTTATAAATGCCATTGTCAAAATCAATCCTGTAGAATATGAACAGGCAATTTTTTCTCAAATGTAAGTATAAACAAAATCAAAAAAGGTCTAAGATGTTCCATTAAGAAGCTCTAAATTATATTAAATTAAATTTTGATAAATGTGTTGTTTAATTTGACTATTTCATGCCACTCTTTGACCAAACCTTGCCACCCTCCCGCACATCGAAAAATGCATAAGCGCAAAGTTTCTGTGATATCGTAATATCGGTGATATACCGGATCGTCAAATATGGAAATCCGCAGATACGAATACGGATAATGAGTGTCCAGATCCTCGGATATACATATGGATACGGATTTTAACTTTTCAAAACAAACAATAGAATTTAAAATTTCGGTTAAAAGTGATTTTTTATTGATTTAAATGTGATTTATGATATCACTTAGCAGTATTATTTTATATGAATAAAAATAAATTTGACTTTAGATAGTGTAATTATTAATAAGTACCTTATGATAAGAGGAAGTAAACTATAGGAATTACCTCTTAGCACACTAAAGGGTTGAAATATTAAATTTTAACCCAATATCTAATCTTTAAGAAATAAAAACTATTTTAATGAGATTTAACAGTATTTTATTGCTACCTTTACATAAAAATTTATATATGTAATGAAACATATATAATGCAGAAGATCCGTTTAAAATCCGCTGAAAAAGGAACGGATATGGATATCCAGCACATTTCTGATTAATGTGTAAAATTCCCTAGTCACGATATTGGTCGCAATGAAATACGTTTATTCGATGTGAGCTGAATAGGGGAAATGAGAAATTTGTATTTTTGTATTACTCTTATGATCTTTAATAATACGATCTATCTTTTGTCTATGCTGGTATATGCAAATTTGATGCGAAGTGGTGACTGGATCAGCTAGTTATCAAATAAATTGAAATAAAAGATCAGTTTAAAAAATACAAAAACAATTTTAGACGACACATACTATACATGAATACGTGTGTTTGCAGTTTTACAGTACATAAAGTACATAAAAGTCTATTAAAATTTAAAATATCGGTTCACAATTACATTATTTATTATTGCGTTACTCAAATATATATGTTATATATCGGTAGTAAATACCTACATATTTACTTGTTACAAACGTTGTTGCGTTGTAAAGTTTAACTAATTAATAGATCATAACTTGGAAGAAATATTTATGTTGTAAAATAAATCTATGTGAGAGGAGGTACTTAAAACATAAGGTAATAACTTCTTTTCACATATATCGGCAGTCGTTCCACATAAAATTAATATTCTATATTTAAATAATCTATAAAAATATGCATACAATATATATGGATCAATAGTAGGTGAATATTAAGAATAACAAGTGACGTTAACAACTAAATGATTTAATTGTTTAGATACTCGACATATATTTTAATATAATTTTTTGAACTATTTTTAAATACGCATTCATAAAAAACTGTAAATATCAACATGTGTTTATCTACTAAATTTGAGCTGAAATCCAAACACTTTATGAAAAAATGTTTGTTTGTTTCAAAAAATTGAACATTTTTTATATTTGAACTGTTCTTTTCTCTTTTATAGTTTAAAAGTTAGAACAAGGATCAATTGGAGCCAATGAACCGATTGTGCTCATTCACGATCGTAATTACATCAAAAGAGGATGAACGGTTCGCGAGATATCCACGTTTAAACGAATTAATAGATGGAATTTGAATGTCCTGTATCTCTAAAACAATAGATGAAATGGAATGCTTGCCAAATGGAACCATCTCGACCACTTCCACTAATGTTTACCAAAAATTTATAAATATTTATTTTACAGATAAGCTGCGGTCGCTAGTGATCGGCTGAACCGACAGATAGGCAGACACAAAATGAAAGTACATAAAGAGGTACCAAATCGTCGATAAGAAACACAATCCTTTCGATCGATATAACTCTAAAGTAAATATTGCATTAGGTTTTACTTTCATAGAAAATATCAGGTTCCTTTCGAGGAAAACGTATTCGACAATTTGCCTGAAAAAAAATTCTAATGCTGGTTGATTACATGCCTTTTACTGTTATAGTGTAGAATAACTAAATGTTTTTTATCTTGAAAATTATCAAATATATATTTTCAGGCATTTGCTATTTAAATAGGTAACGAAGCGCCTATAAAATAGATGTGCCCAGCTGGTGTTCGTTTCAAACTAATGATTTTTGTAATTATCAATGATGATTATTAGTAGTATAATTAATGAAATATACTATACTAATTACTATTAACAAAATTAATTTATATGCGTTCACTATTGATATAGACCATAATTAGTAGCAGCACCAGATCGAACGACCCCGGTCTGCATCAGAATTATTAAAATGTTATTTATATATTGTATATGTATATTACAGTTAATATAGAGATACAAAAAGTTTCACTAACATTTAAAGAACACAATTAATCTAAATATTACATACCAATCATTGAATATGATTGGAGATATGGTATGATTTTTTATTTCAATTCAGGAACGGAGGAGTAACAATATAAAATAAGACTAAAATTTCTGTGACTTTCTGGTACACATATTTGATATTTCATTTATAGTCTGGTAAAATAAAGTCATATGAACATTGTTAAGGTAGTCATGGAAGCAAAGTGTAAAGAAATCTTTCAAACTTTGAATATAGGCAATTAAATGCATAATACAAACGATGTTAAAAAGGCGATTTCCTGTATTAAACGTGAGATTATAGCAATTAAAAATCACATTTTTTGTACACGTATCATGGCACGAATGTTACCGTTTTGATAGAAAATTAGTATTTGTTAGAAGAATATGTTCTGTGCAACTAAAAAAAATGGTATGGAATTAACCACGCTGTTTAGATAAACAATTAAAATAACTAAACATTTAAAAGATTATATTCATATATGTATATACTATGAGTGAGTGTATGTGTGTATATACTGTAGTGTAAGTTAAAAATAGAATACGCTGTGTTAATACAGCCATCAGTCTTGGTATTGTATGCGTGTAATACATACGTAGAATGTAGATATTAAACTAATACTTTTCCCGATGAACTGTCTAGAAAACACTACCTTCACACAAATTTTCTCAATATTACCATGTGAAACAAATAAAAGACTGCAAAAATTGATTACTCAAACTAAAGTTTTACTTAAACCTACCATAAAGTATTTCTAAATACTTTAACAAACATAATGATCAATTAATTTTTGATCTCGCAAATAAATACTAAGACATGAAAAATTACGAAAACTTAAATCAATTTACCAAGAAACTCATCTTTTGATAGAAAAAAAAACTTTTTCGGACGTGAATAAATTCCATGTATTGAAAGGCTTAGAGAATTTTCGGTTATAAGCAGCTATTATCGTACTACTAAATATTTTATGAATTATTTACATAAAAACATTATATAATGATATCGATTTATATTATCCATTTTATATATAGAACCAGAGAACAGTAATAGAAACAAATAATACCAAAATCATTTTAATCAAGTCACTTACAAACGAATAAATTTTGAGTTGATTTGCTCTATTTCAAAATTATATATATATATATTATATATATATTACATATACCATTTGGTTCATAAAAACTATAACCAAATTTACTTTATCAATATTTACCGTGAATAAAGAATACAATAAATTGTTGGTTTCATTGTCAAGATTACCGGTTAGCTGCGTTTCTGTGCAAAGAATCCGTCATAATACACTTTCATATGATTAAAACTAAATCCAGATCCGAGTTTACATATAAACTCGCCAGATTTCAAAACTTATTAAGTGTGTCATCGATGGAATAATGTATTTTTTGGAATAAATACCAGTGTGGTAAGTAATCTTATCAATTTAGACGTTCCGCCATATGTCCACAGATTGTTGTTATGTTTTAGCGTGAAACAAACGCTATCAAACAATAAAATAAATCTTTAAAAAATTATCTGCTGGGACGCATCACGGACTTTTACTATTATATACTTAGTATTTACAGCATTACGAGTGTTGCTAAATATGATTAGTTGAATTTTTCTTCCTTATTTGAATTTTCTCAGAGAAATTTTTTAATTCCAAGTTGTAGAGCTTAAAACTTTTTATGTAGTCCGTTTTTAACCAAAAGCTTTGCGGCACTAATACCAAGTTTGATAAATTTCGGATAAAACTTTCGATTTCGAGGATGTAGCACTCACACAAATACACCTTCTCCCCACCCCCAAACATACGCACACACACACAGACCAATTTCTGATACCCGCTTTTTGGATTCAGGGAACCTCAAAACTTGATATCGAATTTTTTCACACCATTTTCATCAACAGGAGTTTAGCATCAACAATCGAAACTAAATTCACAAAATCACCGACCGTATTCAATCTTAAGTTTTAGGTTTTAAAATTTATGCAGAAATTGAAATTAAAGTAATTAAAATAATTGTTTTAATTGTATTCAGTATCGAATTGCTGATAACCACTTTGTATTTGTTTCAATTACAGCTACAATATAATTATTTAATGATTACATCATAATGATTTATGACCTAATTATACGCAGTGGTAACCTCTATTTTATGTATATATAATTTTTTTTTTACATAGAGAAAGAAAATTCTTGTGTTCATTAAAAATTATTATAACATACATTTTCCAATCTAAATTTACATTAAACAAACATAAATTTTCAAACTGATTTTTATAACACATATGTTGATGAATTCCTTTAACGAGTTTAATTAAATGTAGTTTGAATTCATACAATTCATTTACAGAATGTGCGGGGCAAAAATTATACAACTTCGTTCTTATTAAGAGAAAAACTATTAGGTGATTTTCATTAAGAGGAGTTATGTTTTTGATACAGACACGAATAATAAACACGCTGTATTCGCGCACAAATAACTTATACTTATCAAAATGTAATGAAATTTGATATAAAAAATTTTAACATGAAAATGGATTACATGTCGAAGAAATTTAATTTTTTAATTTTTTTAAATTTAGAAATTTCTTTATACCAAGATTGTGCATATCGTTTAGTACATTAGGATAAGTATTTTTTGTTGTTTGAACGTGAAAATTTTCAAAATAATTGTATATTTTTGTTCGCATGCTATAATTTGTTTGCTAAATGTTTCTACGTGTTATAATTTCAGATATAATGTGTAACTAGTTATTGTCTATTTATAGAGTGTATAATATAAGTTTGTATAGAAAAAATTACAGAAATCTCTATTTTGATATCTATTCAGCTGAAGTACGTGGTACGTTGGCAGAGGAAAAGTAACCTTAGAGTATTTCTATATAGCTATGGATTCCAAAAAAATTTGACCGGTCATCTACCCCGGACTAACTGTAAAAGCTGAAATTTGTTCTGTATGTTGTCACTAGTATAGGGAAAAATATTTGAGGACTAAAAAAAATAAAGAAATTTTATAAGAAAATTCTATAAGAACAAAACTGTTCAGTATAAAATTTTGCATAAAAAGAATCCTTTACGTTTTTTGACAAATATTAGAAATAAAATAGTATAATAAACATATTTAATATAAAGTTTATTCTAGTTTATTCTACAATGTGTGTTCTGGCTTCCAAGATCTGCAAAGTTACGATTTGTCAAAACCTATATTTCTTTATTCAAAAGTAATTGATTTTCTTTCGATCAAAAAATTACCATTTACGTTGTCATTATCATGAAACGTTGTATAATATAGACTTGTACGCCCCTGTACTACTCTATATACAATTTATTTATAAACTTTTTTTTAACTTTCAAATGTAAATAAAATAATTAAAAACAAAAATCAAAGTGTTTTTTCCCCAATTAACAGAAAAAAAGTTTAATTTAATTTAATAGTTATTTTATTCTTTTTTTTTATTTTTTAATCAAACCCTATAAATATATACAGTAAAACTTCTTTATCAATGATGTATTTTTTATCAACAAACCTATAATCTAAATAGATAAATATGTTTGGCGGCATATTTTTATCCTGATCAGGATTATATAAATTTCAATTAATAAAAAATGATAATTTGATATGACATTGGACAAAAAACTGGGGTTTACTATATAATGTGCGATTGCATAGCGATTTATTATAATGATAGGCCAAATAGTCATTAGACAATTGAATAAAATTAAGATTGTAACAGAATTAAGTATTTTACTTAATTCTTGAACAGCTAACTTCATTATTTCGGTCTAGGTAGATCAGTTATCAATAAACATGTATGCAATTTGTCGAGGTCGTGCGATTCGCGCCGTTGACTCATAAATTAATGTGGTTGTGATGGGTAACTGAAAAAAGGGTTAGTGATAAAAGCCTAGAATGGTCTACTTATCAAGCTTTTGATTCCCTAATATTAATAATTTCCTATACCTGTGAATTTTCTTTTACAAAAATATGTATTTCCAATTTTACATGAATGACCTAGAAATTATTCTTATTCCATAAGCTCAAATTGGATAGCAATAATTAAGACTTAATATAATAAACCTAATACAAAATGTCGTAAATCTATAACTTTTCATACAGAGAATGGAAGAAATTCTCCAACTGAAAATAATATTTTCACTAGATATCAAACAAATTGACCGAAAATGATTATAATTATTTAGACCAATCTAAATAAATCGATAATTTTGATTCAATGTCTCAAGCAAGTTTTATTCATTAAGTTTTAAACAATATTTTACCAAAATATTTAGTTCCACCATAAAGAGTATTTCACTGTATGAAAGCATTTAATGATTGTTTAAAAAATATAGATTGTAATTAAAATATATGTGCCCTTTTTTTATTAACGATTTAATTCAAACATGATGTAAATAACATTATTAACAACGAGGATAATGGGGACACAGGAACGAAAAGAAATAATAATAATAATAATAATGAGGAGTTGAATAAACAAAAAGAAATGAAACCATTTAGATTCAACACATTTCATTAAAATTCTTTTTACAGAATGTTAAAATGTTTTTAATTAGCGTATCCACTCAATAAAACAACAAAACAAAACAAAACAAAAAATATGTTGATGTTTTTAACACATTTAAATGTGAAGCTGTTGTGTCTGATTCAATAATGATACAATTTATACATAAAATGTATTGAACATAGTTCGTGTGTATCACTCAAGTGACTGATTAACACTCAGGGTGAAGTACCTAGACATTCGAAATTATTAAATACGTTCAGAGTAAACGATAATTTTAATAGGGTTTTTTTTTTTGGAAGTTTGAGATCTATATATTCATACGTGAAATAAAAAATTTTTACCCCTATCTTTTTTGTGGTTCTAGTGGAATTTCGACCGCTGTTACAGGTCTATAATAATATAAAAAAGTCTTAACATCAAAATGAAAGGCGTGTCGAACAGTTTTCCCCAAAATTTCTAAAGTAATAATCAAAATTTGGTTTATATTTAGAAATTTTTTTCGGGAAAAACTCTTCGATATACGATTTTCGGGTTGATGTGAAGATTTTACATGTCAAATTTCATAACATTTGCATAATTGTTTTTTGAGTTATTTGTCATATATTTAATAGTTTAATATGGCCAAATGTGACACACAATTATCTCAACGTGTTACAATACTTGATACGTGGTGTGTATTTTTAACCGTATTTATTAATTAATTTTAAAAACATTTACAAAAAAAAACAGTAATATTTACACATTGACTAAGTAAATTTTCAGGCCTTAAAT
This sequence comes from Chrysopa pallens, assembly GCA_020423425.1. Classification (NCBI taxonomy): domain Eukaryota; kingdom Metazoa; phylum Arthropoda; class Insecta; order Neuroptera; family Chrysopidae; genus Chrysopa; species Chrysopa pallens. The sequence continues at coordinate 116,021,417 of CM035591.1, forward strand.
ACTTCATAAAATTGTCTACCAGCTAGACATAGCAGCGATTTACCACATCTGTTATTAACGACATAAAGGAGTGTGCCTCTTACAAGTTGTTGACTTAAATTACATATAATTTTCTATCAATTTTCGCGCCAAAATAACTCAAAAACTACAAATCTAAATATTTTGGTATGCACAATATTGAAATTTGGTATGCACAATATTGACATGAAAAACTTTTTGACAAGCCCTCCATTTTCATGTCAATACTGGTAGACCAAATTTCAAAACATTTGAAAAAGTATTTTTTGAATTAATGGGGCGCGAAAATTGAAAGAATTTAATGGACGCTGTTTCAATATTACGTTATAATTACCCATAAACATCTGATTTTTAAAAGTGCTTATCAAACATTTTATTTAACTCTTTGTTGAAAAACGGAGTTATGTAATCATTTATGCAGATTAAGAGAAGTAGCGTCATTTGTTCACATCTTCCTATTTGTCTAATCTCGCGTTTAGACCATGTTTTGCTTAGTTTTACAAAAATGTTGAAAAGCAAATTTAGTTCCCTGTTGTTCTTTATTACAAAAACACACTGTATACTACATAAATTTAATAATAACAACGATTGTAAAATTACGTTAAAAACAACAATTAATAAAATTTGTTCATATTTATTTATTTAAAGTTTTGAAAATTTTAAAGTAATTAAATTATCTAAATCATAAAAAATTAAAGAAAATATACAATTTAAATTCACTCATCAACAGGAATTAATGTTAAAAACGATAAAATATAACAGATGCATGTTAGAAGAAAAAATAACGATATTTACATTTAGTTTTTAAAGTCGTAAATTATTATGCATCTGGAAACGATAAGTTGCTTAAAACGAATTCACCTGATCAACATCAATATTATTACTAATATTATTAATAAGTATTTTAGAAAATCTAAGAGATTGCGCTCGTAGCATCGCTACTGGTCTGTTTTTTAGTAAGCATCATTCCTAACTGGATATCTGGATAGTTGCCAACATTTTCATAACGTGATCATATTTTCATCGCCAGTTAAAGTAAATTTTTTATGACACTTTTTATAAAATAAACCGTATCAGTCCGTGTTTAATATTAATGGCATAAACTTAAGGCGGATTATTAACAGCTGCTGTCCTGACGTAAAAGACTGTGCTTCAATAACTCAAAAGATACTTTCCAAATGTTCTGAAACTATTCACATGAGAATCTAATGCTAGCGGAAGAGTTTTTTCAGAACAAAATTTCAAAAGTAAAAATTAAAATTTAATTGTATATATATTTAAGCACTACAGTTTTCAATGCAATATTCTGCATACCAATTTTTGGATAAATATTTTATTTGTGATAGAATTCCCTACAAAAATTATTAATTTCTTGTTAATGTAATTTTTAAAAAATTTTTAACATGCGTTTTATCACATGAAAAATCTAATACACAAAATTCTATCATTCACAAAATTAATGGTTATAACATCTTTACAAATTTTAGGAGTTTCGTAAAAGAAAATCTATCTTTCAGGGTTTTTTCTTATTACAATTCTTTGTATGATCGGTATAAGGATTCCACATATGAATATTCGAAAGTTTGCTTGTCAAAAAAAACAACTACTGTTAGGTACCAGTGGCGGATTCACCAGTTGGCTGAGTTGGTTAAATCCTATGGCTGTAAATTAGGGGATAGAATATTTATTGTCTTACAGAAATTATGCAAATTAAGCGTACTCGGTGTACCAAAACATGGAACTTTTACAAAAAATTCTTTAATTACGTTTACCGAATGTATTTATGTTATATGACTTTCTAAGCAGTATTAAGGTATACCTTACCCCGTCTTACTAGTCCATGACTAAATATTTCTTAGTCTTGTGCAAACTTAAGTAGATTCTATTTTTACCTTTTCATTGCACAAAATAACTCAATAATTAATTATTCAAATGTTAAGAAATTTGATATGCACAATTTTGAGATAAAAACCAAGCACGCGTCGAAAAGTTTTTCGGAAAAAAACCATTTCATAATATAAAAAAATAAAATATTGATTTTTTTTGAGAAATTTATTTTTTAGGAAAAACTTTTGCACACGCCCACCCGACCGCTTTCATGTCAAGATTGTGCAAACCAAGTTTCATAACATATTGTTATTTTTGTTGAGTTATTTGTGAGGGAAAAAAAATGCAATGTTCTTTACATTAGATATTGTCTTTATTATAAAAATTTCAATTTTTGTGCCAATTCCTTTAGTACAAAATAACCTTAAAACTGACACATAGATCTCATAGTTCAAAATCCCTATTCTTACAGGAAAAATGTAATTGGAACGATAGTTTACAAATCATATAGTTACAATTTCATTGACATAAAAATTATGATTGTGAACTAAGTTGTCGAATTGTAGTGTTTGGTAAAGGCAGTTATATTTGTATAGTCTCCTAATAGTAAATATGTAAATCCGCCACTGTTACGTCCTGTGAGCTCAAACATTTGATAACACCCTATATATTATAACAAAATACAATTATTTTCGTACCCTCCCATTAAGCTCTCCCCCCACACCCATTCTCTGCAACAACAACGTCATAATATCTCTAAACATATTAAAATCAAATTAATATCAAAGAAACATTAACAACATCTGTAGTGGACAGCAAAGGCTGACTGACTGACTATATATATATATGTTGGGCAAGCAAGCTCTAAAGCTCTACATACAAGCAAGCATTAAGTAATAACACATACATAACATCTAACACAATGTTCGTTTTGTAAATATTGTATATATAGGTACAAAAGTAAATTTCAGGGGATCAGGAACCAAAACATATACCAAAGAGCCGAGTATATTGCCTGAGGAAAACCACTGTATCCTATGTATGTATGTATGTGTGTATGTATATACTTTATAAAATGTTTACATATTTTCATTTGATGTATCAAAGTTAATTAATAATTTACTTCTAGTTAAGAGAAATTGAAAATTTAACAAATAAATAATATGGAGAGTAGTAGAGTAGTCAGTTGTCAGTGGTAGGTAGGTGGTAGTTAGTTACTTTTGTTGTTAAGTGCTTTACATTGCTTTGCTTGGTTTGTCTCTAATAATATTGGATATATTTTAAAGTACTTCACTCAGTGTGTAGGTAAATGAATTTGAGATGGTTTTTTTTTATACAAGAGAATTTTCTAATATACGAAAATGCGCTATTGATTTTGTAACAATGATAGAATATTGCAATAATTTCTTCATTCATTGAATCCACACTAGAGGATCGGACTTAATTTTTACTTCATTTGAAACCCCACCAAAGTTCACGAACATGGACCTGAAATAATTTTTTTTTAAATTCCCATAAATTATATGTTAAACATATTTTTAAGAAAAAAAGAAAATAATCTTTGATAGCTTATAATTAATTGCTTTGTTATTGAATCAATTTGTATTGAGTCTCGTTTTGATATGAAATATAGAAAATTTACCATCAATCCGATAAATCTAGTCTTAAATAAAAGAAAAAAGATATAATACAATTTAAATTTACATACGAACAGAATTGTGTAAATGGAATAGATCTAGAAGGTAATAAAAAGAACAAACAAATGAATAGTAAAAACTTAAAATAACCATCAATAGAACAATTAGAATAATAAGTAAAGATAACAACTAATAGAGTTAATTGTTTAGATAATCTACATATGATTGAATTTCATTGCTTGATCTATTTTAATTAGTATTCATAAAATTTCACTTTACATATCCAGTCTATATAGTTATATATGTATAATAATATGTAATGTTATTACTTATATATGTTTATTATCCAAATGAGAGCTAAAATTGTGGAGAATTCAAACATTTTATGAACAAATGTTTTAAACAAAAGTTGTTTGTTTCAAAGAAATAAACATTTTTGTATTTCTTTTATCTATTATCGTTCAAAAGTTGGGTCAAGGATCCAGTGGACCTAATCAATATTGAGTAGCGTTACAAACTTTAGACTAAAATAACATACTCCGACTTTTATCGAGTATAAAACGGTGTTCAAATTTTCAAAAATTTATTTTAATTTTATTTTTTTATATTAATTTTAAAAATAGCTCCTCCTGAACATAAAAAAAAAAAAACGAAACATATCTAAATTTCGTTTGAATGCGCATACAACCTTAATATTGTAAAATTTTCAAACTTAAATTAAAACTTTACCAGCAATATTAGTTAATTCATCAACTCAGCAAAGGATGGATGATAGATATGACAGACAGTTAATATCAAAAGCATTTTATAAAAGGTCACTTATTTATTTCAAAGCAAAAACTACACCTTGTTAAAAACATAAAAACATCAAGTAAAAAAAAAAAAACTGTTATAAAAACAAAGAATTAACAAATACACCCATCCTTCCTTCCTTCCTTCCGTTCTTAAAACAAGAAAAAACAAATTAAAACAGCAGAACGCATCTAATAACATTATCGTCAGTCACAGGTTTAGAGCACTGAGTTCAGGGTTCTCATCTATTATTTTGAAAAAAAGTAGTACATTGGATTAATATCATCTATAAATATACTACTAAAAAAATGTTTATATGGATTATTTATTGTCAACCTGATTCATTACACTTGCGAAACGACATTTTGCAAAGGACGAAGAAAACACTGAATAGTTTTGTATTCATTATGTTATCAAAATTTCAAAAATTTCGTTCGTTAGATTAATTTTGCTGAACATTTAAAAAATATAACTACTACCCTATTTTATACTCTTATTACAAAATTCAGGAATATAATGTGAATACCGGTAACTTAGGCAACTTTATACTTCTCCCAATAAAATAATATGATGCATAAGACTACCTAAGTTCTTAATATTCAGATTACATCCTGAAATATCTGGCTAAATATTTGACACGTGAGCCAGTATATAATGTCAGTGCAAAACTGACGATTTAGCAAGATTTCGTTGCTGAAATGCATTTTTCATTTTCACTCGTGCATAGAATTTTTCACTTCTTAAGTGAAATATCGTCGTTTTTCTTATATCAAACGATAGATAATACCATTACAAAAACTCAGTCCAAAATGGACTTAGCAAGTTAATTAATCAGGCCGTCGACTTATGATAAATGGTAAAGCTTTTTCCTCTAAAAATATTTTGAAAAATGAGCTGTTTTCTTTTTCAGAACTTTCGATTGTCGCACAAGCATTATTCAATTACAAAAGTTCTCCCCACGTAATAAAACCAGTTGTCCGTTGTCCGACCACCTTGTAATTCTAAAATATTTATTTAGTTTAATAAACATGTTTTAGGCAAAGGGCAATTCGTTTAAACATTAAAACATGCTGCAGAAAATAATTTTCCAATTTGTTGTTTAATTATGATGTTGCTGTAACAGTAACAAAAAAAAAACAGTTATTCTACAATTTGAAGCTTGTGAAGGGAATCGAAAATTGCACGGACTTCAAAAAAGGCAACGACCTATTTTTCAGAATTTCCATAGAGAAAAGGTTGTAACATTAATCGTAATTAAGCCAAATTTTGAGAAATACATTAATTATATTAGTAATATAATTTTTCCATAAAAATTGTCGAAATTTTTTTTTTTAAACAAAAGACGTGGTAAAATTCAAATTCAAGTTCATCGTTAAAAATTTATATTCATCAATAATTAACCAAACATAAAATTTTTCTTCAGAGTAATCAAACAAGCAAAATAAAGAATATTCACATATTTTAATTTACAACAAATTGCGTGAAACAACCCGTATTAGAAAACAACTGGCAATCCTAGTTACAATATGAATAAAAAGAACATAAACAGGACCACACGACACTTTTTTTTAAATATAATTTGTATTTCAATTAGAATACACACGACGACGGTGGTGGACAACAGCTGAAAAAAATGACGATCAAAAAAAAAATTGGATAATTTTATGTAAAACAGAACACACAGGAAAACGAATGGAACATTGTGTTAAACAACAGGAAAACGAATTAATTAATTATTAAATAAAAAGTAAAAAGACGCAACGAATAAAAAACACACATTTTTAAGTGCTAATTAAATTGTAACAAATAATTATAGCAAATATAATATCTGTCTTTCAACACCCACCTCACCTAACACAAATTAAAAAACATAAATCTAATAAAATAATCAAGTATCGTGACGACAAATGAAAAGGGTTCGATAATGCAAAATATTTCTTATTCGATTATTCGAAAATTATGATAGCTGATGAGACATGATCTCGAAAAAATTCCAAGAAATTTAAATTATAAAACTACAAAAATGATGAATTTTAGTTGCTTAAAACTAAATCTACATAAAAAAATTTATTCTGGATTGAATTTTGCAACTTTTGAAAATTAAAAAAACATCGGTGATTTCACAGATTTTGCTCATTCAGTTCAGAGATTTTGCTCATTCATAAACTTGATCTTTTATGCTTAAAGTATGTCACCAAAATTGCAACACGATATATTCGTTTTTGAGTTATCTTGTTCACAGACGAGCGGGCGAACATCCGCAATTTGACGAATTACATGATTTTATGATCAAACTAATATACTCTGACATATTTATATATGTCGAGTATACAAACCATTTAGAAGAATTTCTTGCTTGACTACAAAATCCTAAAAGAACACTGAATTGCAATATACAAATGTTATTATTATATAGGTTACAAAGTATCGTTCCAGTAAAAATACAACTTTTCCTCGTTTAGAGTTAGAATTTTCATTCGAATGAATGAACAAACGAGCATAGATTATCAGATCGTCCCTTATTCTTCTTCATCTAAATGACAAAGGATCAATCAACATTATTTTTTATTATAAAAATAATATATTTGTAAAAGTGCTTATATAGAAAAGAAAAAGTACACTCGTAACTAGTATCATAATCAAGCGCTAAGTACAACACAAGCGAATACACACCCACACACAATACGTAAAAAAAACAAAACAAATAACCTTATTTCCTTCACCGATTAACATTTTTATTTGCCTAAGGTGTAGTTGAACATTTGTTTTTAATTCGTGTGGTTGGTACTGCTGTATCACATCAAAGGAACTTATAAAAGCAACAAACATGGTTGCAAGAAACACACATCTACCTACATTCATCTTTCTAATGATTTTCTATAGAAAAAGAAATCATAAAACGTGTGTTGAACAACAGCATAAAGGAGAAGTTTGTAATTAAAAAAAAATAGCTTTGTATTGGTAGTTGCCGAAATTGGAATGAAACGGAATTAGTCTTAAAGCAGAGATGGTACAACCTAATTGAAAGAGTGGTGCTTAATTTGTATACTGGCATCTCCCATACATAATAACAAGTGAAGATAACAACCAACAGAGTTAATTGCTTAGATACTTGACACATGGTATAATATAGTAATAATACGTATGTTTATTAGCCAAGTTTGAGCCAAAATTGTGAAGAACTCAAACACTTGACGAAAAAATGTTTTAAACAAAAGTTGTTTACTTTTGAAAAGAAATTTTATTTATTTTTTAACATTACTTTTTTTTATAGTTTAAAAACTGATATACACAGGCCGTTTCCTGCCACATTAAATTGCATTAATTAATCCAATTTATTTCATGTACTTTTCAAAAAGTAAGTATAATTTAGGAACCGGCTCCACCGACTATATAATCACAATATGTCATCTTGTACTAGAAGGTATCTGTGCTTCAGATGATGCAGTGTTCTAAAGAGGATACAGAGGACCAAAAGGTCTAGGTCTCGGTTTCCCTCTTAATATACTAGCTCATTTTTATTGAAAATGGAATTTTATGAAAATAACATTTGTTTTATTTTATGTAGCATTATCTACGGATCAAAACATTTTTTCTGACATAGAATTTATGGTAATGAACTAGTCATAGTACTTCTAACTCTTAAATAGATATAACAACATTATGTATCGTTAGAAGTTATATGCATGAAATAGATAGTCACTTACAATACCTTAATACTTTTTTTTAGAATATAAAGTACTTTACCAATGACCGTGGTATTCATGGGTATCCTTCCTACAGATACACTGACGTTTAATTCAAAAGTACGAACGGACGAACGACGTTTTGTTTTTTTATTTATCAAATGGTTTTAGATGTTCGTAGTGAAATTATCTCTTTTAAATATTTATTTAATTTTTTTTCTGTACAAATTAATTTTATTTAAAAAATAAAACAGCAAATTTTTTTTTACAAACAGTTTAAATAACAAAGTTTTTTTTTTTTAATTCACAAGAACAATTTTAAATGTGTTTTTATATTAAAGTTTTCGTTTACTCCGTTGTATTTTTTATTTTTACTTTTTCTTAATTAACACTAAATAATGAATTTGTATTACATTAACATCAATTTCAATTATTTTGTCGCAAATAATATCAAAAACTAGATTTAGCAGCTTATTAAACGTTTCTGCGGGTTCAATTGCTCCATGGAGAAGTAAAACTGTCTCAAACGTTGCACTTATAGTTTTATTCGTAGAACATACTTTCAAATTACTTATCCTAAGCCCTATTAAATGTTCATACTTGTCGATATTTAGCATGTAAAGGATTTAGTGGCAATTTGTGAACATTTTTATTTCACGCTTTCTGCCAACAAAACTAGACATGCATGTAACGAAACTAAAAGATATGCTTTGAGCGTAAATTGGATGTTATTTAGTGTGTGCACAGATGACTACTATGTGCTGACTGTTGCAAACCACATATCAGTGTACATCAATAATATGTGAGACGTTGTCGTAATACTATCAGAGAACTATCGTTTCTATCTTTATAAAATATATCGTTCTCACTCACTCCGCTAGAAATACCTTAAATTAATGTATAAAAACAGAATGCTTACCTGATGATGTATAATTGGCAATGGTGTTGTAATAACATTGTTATTACAATGTACTTGTGACTCTTGTTGTGTTGATTGTTGTTGTTGCACTAAGACTCAGTCTCTGCTCCGCCTAGGTCGACCTACTTTGCCTTTGCGTACAGTACCCGTTGTATTTGTTTTAAGTAATTTATGCCAGTCCTGTTCGCATACTAATTTACCCGATAACATATAATAACGATCACCTGGTACTAAATGTGCACCACATTGACTGCACGCAAAACATTTTAAATGAAATACATGATGTTGTGGTGGTGCACCAGGCTGTTGTGGTACACCTGTTCGCATTACAAATTCACTAGCAGGTATTGTTTGTCCACATGCTGAACATGCACCAGTATTTCCAAATAATCTGTAACAAATTATACATACAAAATATTAGATACCATTTTATTGTTTTATTACAATTCTATATTCTATTCTAAGAGCTTACATAACTTTCTTCACTGCCATCTATTGCGTAAGTATAGTATTTATAATCAATAGATTGAAAATCAATAGTATTCATTCCACCTTTTTTAATGTGACTGCAACAAACCTACTGTTTATTTTCTCATAGATCTACTTTCATTTCTGTGGATTTTCCAATACTTTTCTAGTAAGTAGTAGTCCCAGTCAGAAGAGCATTTTCATATTTTTATACCGAACTTTAGATCTAAACATTTACTTGTATTCATAATAAGAATATTAGAGCAGGCAAATAAGAACATTTTTCGAAATACCAAAAGTTCAAAACTGTTTATTTTTGCCCACAGAACAAAATTTTGTGTAAAATCAACCCAACTTAAGTATTAGAAACAGTCCACACAAAGTTCATGTTGATTATGTACCCACAAAAAATATTTTAAATTTTTAACACAAAATCAGTGTTAACTGAATTATTAATTGCATTTCAATACAGAGGGTTGGGTAATTCATTTTAATAAATATTTAATGCTTATTTGGAAAATTATTATTTTGTTACATAATTTTTTTATGTAGCAAGCTTATTATGTGATTAAAGTGAGTTTAATTTATTATTCTATATTATTATAATACTGTTTTAATGTTAAAAATAAAAACTCAAAAGAAAAGTGTCAAATTAACACCCAAAAATCTACACCCGAATTTTTAACACAGATCGTTTATGACACAAATACACAAAATTTAAATGTGAAACACTCATTTAAATATACTCCATTTACAGAAAATATTCCATTGGAATAGGAGGAGTAAGCTTGAAAAACATTGGACCAAAAATTGGTCTGGATAACATTTGAATTCTTAATAATTGATCTAATCTACACGCAAAATCCACTGATAGAGTTCGGCCCTCAATTTTTGCATAATCAAGTATCTGCATCGCCTGCTCTATATCGTATTATAATAGCTAATCGTTTAATTTATTATATTCGTATCTATCTCTAATGGTCATTACAGTTCATTAAATATCACTTAATATTATAATCATTTCCTTAATTACATTATCATTTGCCTGCCATATGTTACCTCTTAAATTATATTATTAATAATTACTCAAATCCATGTACTTTTGTTCTAATTCGTTCTTTGTTTTTAATTTATGAAAAATAATTAATTTTTTTTTAATGAGAAAAGTGTAACATATATATTGATAAAGCCGAACCTACACGTTATACAGGTTCGGACTACGTTTTAAGGGGAACCAGAAGAATCTGCACAAGAGTTACGGAAATGTCAGATTAACGAAATGTTTTTTGTTGTGTTAGACAGTCTCCCTCGGTATATATTACAGTGATTTCCTGGAGACGGGTGGAAAGGTGGAACAGTGTTAAAGTGTAACAAGAAGTTTAGAAAATGCTAGGAAAATGTAAAATATATATATATTCAAAAAATTTATATATGACTTATATATATCAAACGACCCACATGCAAAAAATTTGCTTGTGACTTAATAAAATTATTCATTATAAATAAAACTATTCGCTTTTAAAATTTTAGAATAGGTATGGTTATAATCATCTTACTACTCCAATTTATTCTAAACGCCCTTCTGTCCGTCCGCCATTAAAACAACCCCAAAATGTAAATAGACAGCGAGGTAAAATTTTTGTGCCTTAGCCTAGAAATAAACAGTGAGTTTAAGTTCTTTAATGAACCAAATCGATCAATTGGGTCCAATGAATAAATGACCCAACTTTTAAATCATGAGAAATGTTCGTTTTTTACAAAATAACCAACATTTGCTTGAAATATTTTTTCGTAAACAGTTTCGTAAACAATTTCAACTTACATTCTGATTCTCAAACAAATAAGGAGAGTCTAAGCAATTAACACTGTTAGTTATTATCTTCACTTGTTTCAAAAATAAAAAATTAATCTTTTAACGTTAAATAATATTCTGATAAACTTTTCATTTATACCTCCTAAGTTAAACTCGACTGTATCGTAATAATTGTGTACACAAAAAAACCAGCCCTGTAAACTACGTAAGCAGCATAGACAGTGTAATGATTGATTTATTTCATAAATAATTAAAAAAGTTTTTGTGTATATATCAACATCACCTCAACTTAATTGAAACTATACGTACCATCTTGAGTAAATAGGTATATACCCTACACTCATAGTTAATATTTGTGCCTAATAAAGTTCTATATATTAATGTACATGATATGAAAACTGTTCAAAGAAAACTTTATTATTAATTAAATAAATTAATAGTTAATTTAGTAAAATTTTATTATTAATATTTTTATCATAGATATAATGATGTTTCTATCGAATAGATAGTAGCGCTTCTTGTAATACATGTTGTAACTAATTATTAATAGAATTCTATTTAATTAGATGTTTTATATTTATCTAGGAATAACTAGGAATGTTTTAATTTGTAAATGAAATTTCCTTTGTGTTTTAAAACGAATTTTAAAGATTCCATGCATAACAGTTACAAATATTAAATAAAATTGAGAAAATTAATAATGGCTCTACAAACTATAGGCCGCACTCAAAAATAAACAAAAATTCATAGCTTTGATTGCATAAAAAGGAATGAGAATTGAGAAGAAAATTTCTTTATTCGCATTAATAATACAATGAAAAATAGACTAAAAAGGGCAAACAAAAGATTTTTAATAAGTACAAATTTCGCTATCGCTTGGATTTCGGTTAAAAAAAAAATTCACAAAATGGCGTCCACTTGAAAAAACTTTTTTTTACCCCTGTTTTTCAATCTTTACGAATTTTTTAAAAATACTTAGAATGAAAATTCCAAGGTCCAGGCGATAAAGAGATGAATAAAGAAGATTCTCACAATATCGTGTCAACCACCTCAAAGATGCCACGTCACAAAATCCGCTGTATCTCCCAAAATAATTAGAATTTTGGAAAATCCGTTTAAGAGCATATTTTTGAAAATTTAAACTATGAAAATATGCACACACAAAAAATTAATTTTTTCAATTTTCTAGACCAGAGTACTCCCTTAAACGAGTAAAACGAATTTCTCTTAAACGGGTAAAAGAAAATTAGCTCACTTATACAATTTGTCCATTGGGTATTGGATAGTTCTTAGCTTTATTGCTTTGCATCCAATTGTATTTTTTGCACCTAGAATTTCGATTTTCACGGAAGTGTACAATATTTTCTTATACATACTATCACAGACTATTTGTCCAGTATTTTAATGGAAACTCGAATATGGCGTCTCGATGAACAATTCCTGTCATAACCAATTTGTCAAAAGTTTTTATATTTATAGTCTTTTGTCAGTTTATGCTCAGTAGGTTGCAATAAATAAGTTTCCTAATTGCTATATAAATAAATACCTTGCCAACCAATTTGCAGTAATGATCACATTTGAATAGTAAGTTTTAATGAGGCTGATATCACTTTTACAAATATCATAATAAAATGTATTTATGAAATGAAGTTTATTCGTTGTGCACTTTGTTAAGTATACAATAATTTACACTAAGTGTAACTTCTTGTTGTTCATGTACAAGATGTTACAAGTATATAAAATTATCATACGTGTCCGTCCGTCAGTCCGTAATCACGATTACTCAAAAACAAAAAGAGATGAATGAGCAAAATAGGTCCATTGGCTTCAATGGGTTCTTCACCCAACTTAAACTATAAAAGAAATGTTTACTTTTTTTATATAAACAACTTTTATTTAAAACATTTTTTCGTAAAATGTTTGAGTTCTCCACAATTTTAGCTCAAATTTCGGTAATAAATACATATAGGTAATAACAATACACATTATTATTATATATGTATACATATATAACTGTATAAACTGGATATTTATAGTATTTTATGAATATTAATCAAAAATAGTCCAAACAATGAAATTCAATCACTCGACGAGTATTTAAATAATTAACTCTGTTAGTTGTTATCTTTATTTGTTAACAAATAAATTCAGATGCCCGATCGTGAAGTAAAAACGCTTGAACGCTCAATTTATAAAAAATTTAGTTAAAATCAAAGATTTTACCTATCTCTTTCTTGATACTAATGCTAAACAAGTAATGTAATAACAAGTGACTTCATATGCTAGTATTTTCATCTTTGTTTAATTAGAAAATTTAAACGTCCATTTTTAACAAATAGCTTAAGATCCATGTTCATGATGTAAAGATGCTACATTTAAAGTGACAAAAAATTTAGTCAAATACCTACCAATTGTTATGTATTTTCGTTTTTAGTACACATAGTACATGTAAATATAGTACTTACATTATATATCTATATAATAATACATATAAATAAGCTATTATCGACATGTATTTATCATCATCTTCTTGTCTCTCTTACCACCACCGATGATCGCAACACCACCGCTCGTAATGTTGTTGTTACTTCTCATACACATCATTCTCTCTTCCATGCATACTTTACGGGAAAAATATGGGTGAAAGATACAAAAAAAAAAAAATAACACGACGACGATATTCAAGGGTGATTTATACTTTTTTTTTTCATATAAAAAATAAAAGTGATATATCAATAATACATATATTACTTATAATATAATAAGTTTATTGTTAAATCAACTGATAAAATTTAATATATCATAATAATAATGTATAAAATAAAATAAAAAAAAGTTGTATGCATAATTTTATAATATTTAGAGCAAATTTATTATAACACCCAATAAATATTATTTTATTTCTCTTCTTAGATTGTTTTTTTTTATATTATAAATTTTCTGAAAATTATCATAATCATACACAGGATGTATTTGAATGGGTCTGGTGGTAATTCGGTGAGATGTTTGGAGTTAATTCTCTGATACATTTGACGTTACTTACCTCCTACGTACCCTAGTATTTTGAATAGCTCATACCAAATTTTTCATTACATCTTGACCAAAAGCGACTACCACAAATATTTTATGATCAAATATGAAATATAATTTTTGAAAATATTGAATTAAAAAATAAATTTTCGAATAAATACTTGTGGAGACGAGAAAGTGGAAATAAATCGGCCATCAAGAAAAAATCAAAATATCACATGAAAAGCTTTATTTTAGAAAATCGAAGGGCAACGATAAAGAGGCAAACCATTGGAAGACACTAAACATGAAAATAAAAACTTTGGAGAGTTCCTTGCCATGGTTCAGACATTCAATACGATGACGTTGTTTTCTTGAAGCTGCTCTATGCTCAACAAAAAAAGTTGTAATGTCTTTTGCTATATTGACCATTCGCTCTAGGCAATTTAATATTTCAAAAAATACCCTTTTAGTACTGTTTCATAAAATTTTAGAAACTACCAAAATAAAATCAACATTGTTTACCTTAAACACTCTTCATTGCAGAGTTCGAGGTCAGAACGTGATTCATTTGCATATTTAATTTCTAAAATTCGAGATGTAAAATTTTCAAAAACAAAAATGATGTTCCATTCGTAAAAATATCAGATCTTTTGAAACATAAAGAATTCGGAGGTTTTATATTCGTCAAGTTAGTCTATGATCCTGTAAGAATTTAACTACATCCTGTATGCATTTGTTGAACTGTTGTTTTCATTTTCTTTTATTCATGGAAAAACATTATTAGGAAATAATAATCATTGAATACTATTTTTCAAAAAAATAATTTCAGAATTTATTGTTTTACCAGTAAATTTAACATTGAATAATCTAACTGATTCGATGAAAAAATTCCTAGAAACGTTTTCTTGACAGACATTAGCCTCCATTACTAATAAATGCTAAAAATTTTTCGTTTACATTTGTAGCAATATCATTCAATATTTTCGCTTATTTCATTCAAAGAATCGTTTTTATAGGAATTTTTTTTAAAATTAGTCATAAATTTTTTGTTTATGAATTTATCTACAATTTTCTCAAATCAAATATTTAAATAAATGATTATCTGCAATCATTAATAGAATATATTTGGCTTATAATTTTTAGTTGAGAAATAAATCAACGCTAATTTTGTCTTGCATCCATGGGATTTTTTAACAACTTACATATTTATTTTTAACCAAATAATATAAATCATCGTAAAAATAAAGTACCCTCTTATGCAATAACAAATATTTTTATTGTTATATTATTAAAATATTATTTAAGAACATAAAATTAAAAAACGACAAACATTCCACTTGAATACCTAAATAAATATTTAATTAATTTAAAATAATGATTATTCGTAATTCTATTTTTATCTTTTCTGATTATATTATAATATTTATAACGAATAATATTAAATATTATTATTATTTGAAAATCCCGTTTACACATAATTATCTCATTAAAACAAATGAATAAGCAATCTTCGCTCTCTGATTCGATTTTATATTTTTTAATTTAATGGTAGGTATTTTTTTAATTGAAATCAGATATCAATTATTTTTTATATATTTTTTTAATGTATACATTTTATATGATCAGAAAAAAAAAATTATTAAATAATGCTGCAAAAATATGATTGCATACAGGTTTATTTTTCAATAATTTTTTATTATTAAATTTTTATACACCGGATAAATAAAAATTTATTGAAACAACACAGTTATGTAGAAAAATTGATTATTCTTCCAGGAAATTGTAGAACGGAAAAAAAATTCTCTTGAAACTGTATTTTATATTATGTATGATTAAAACGCATTTTCCAACATGCATTAAATTAAACGCAAATGTAACCGCAAATATTATAATTTTTTCCTCAATTAATATTTTAACAAATACACGGAAAAAAAAAACATCAAGAATATGTTAGACTCAATAAAAAATTGGAGCCGTCTTAAGCTAGATCACCAAGAATTTGAATTAGTTAAGCTCAATTAAAAAAATTATCAGAAAAAGTGCTTATTTTACAACAAAAAAATGGACCAAATTTTAGCTGGATTTGCTCGAATTTTGATTCAATTCAATTCAATTCTTTATTAATTCTTTTTTTTTTTTTTTAAATACATAATTGTACAGAGTAAGTCAAACTAATAGGATGGGGCATATGAAGTGAAGGGGAAGATATGCAGCTATGGCTGACTTTATAAAGAACTATTTCAGTATTTACTTTGTGCAAACCAAATAGAAAACCGTCGGTAAGGATAGCCGACACCAGATACTAATGATCAAATGCCTCCCGAATATCACTGAGGAAGTGATTCGATTTAGGATGTGGAATACATTCGATACTTAGATGAAGTACATTTAAATAAAAGATTTGAATAAAAGTTATAAAATTACAGCAGTCAAACAAGTTCAGTTTGCCAGTTAAATCGATGTAAGATAAGAACCAAAGAAAAATTCATTTATCAATCTAAATGAAATAAATATAATTATAATTAAAACTTAAATCGCCTGTTTATTATCGATTCAACTGAAAAGTTAAATTTAAAGGGAGAAATATCCTTACAGAATAAATATAAATATAAATAAGTATACACAAATCCATTCTTAATACAATTGTGCAAAGCACATTGTAAGCCACTCAGCAAACAAAGAGTGCTTGCCTGTAATTAATTTTCAAGAAATGAAATCGTGTCCTAGGCTCAAAGCAAAACTTCATGTAATGAATATGGACACATATTGAATAAAAGCTTTTTTACTGTAGTCACAAAGCTCAATCTTACCCTCTCTATTACTCAACTTATTGTTTTAAGTCCAAGATCTACACGTTTGTAATTGCAACAGGGGTTCAAATAACCATTCAATTCTCGAAAAGTAAAGCTCAAATCAGCATACCCTATTGAATGGAAAAAATAACAAATTTTACAAATAATAACTCAAACTATTAAAACAAAAAAACACAATCAATTATTATTGAATTAATTGAATAAAGATAAAAGTGTATTTTCAATTATAACTGTTACATTATACACACATACACAGAGATATCACCCATTGGCAATACTTCCCTAGACTATATAGGTATATGAGCAGAGAATCATATACTCTGATCAAATTATCTATAGCAATCCATTCTAATGAGCCATCACTTTTATCTTAAAATTACTTAACAGTTTTTATACTCAACATACAATATATGTATATTAATTTTAGTCTAAAGTTTGTAACGCTACCGAATATTAATCGTACAGACAGTAATTTGTTATAGATGTTCATACAAACTCATAAGACCACTTCATCTGTATTTAGTGTTTCTAGGAACCAATTCTAAAAGAAACTAATAAAATAAAACAGATTTATAATATACATAAAATACTAATAATTTTTGAAATTTTATCTGGCACGGAAAAGTCCTGTGTTTCGTGACAGTTCTGGTGACGTCACGAGCTATTAAACTATAGAATATATTACATACATATATTATATTAAACAAAGATGCCATGACAGATGTTGTAGTGTTATGATTGTTGTATTTATATGAACTGGCTTACTAGCGTGCGACGTCACACGTACCACATGACAAGCGCCATTGCAGAAACGTAGTTTATCGTCCTCGTTATAAAAATTTTAAATTTCATATTGATTTTCATTTGTAATAGTGAATATTTTCTGGAAATATCAATGTAATGTGTTTATTTTGTTATAAAGAATTATTTAAAATTATTTCCAAAAATTTGTGGAATAGAGTTTTACCATGATAAGACACACAGAAAGTTACAGGTGCATATGGACTAGATCCATGAACATCAATCTCCAAGTTCTATTAACACCTTCAATATTTACAAACTTTAGACTAAAAATACCCTAAAAAGTTATGAGTATTAATAGATAATATAGACATATCGTAATAAAAAATTATAATTAACAATATCATATCTGATTTAACTCTAAAATTGGATATTGAATTAAGAAACAATTATGAACATATTGTTATTAATACATAGTATTTGACTTTACTACAGATAGCAATATACTACTACAAAATGTATAAGATAGAGCACACTTTATATCAATATAAATAAATATAAAAGAGATAGATGATACACACACACAGCACAGATGTGGATAGATGATACAGGTGGTTGTGGTGGCCGTGTTCATAATTTAATTAAAGCGACGCCTACAGGGGACGTCAATCACCGACGCTATTATATACAGATATACATATTGGTACAACATATGTGTGTGTTTGTTTCTATGTATATATATCGATGTATATATTGGTAATGCTGCCAGGTAACGACGATCATATTACTACACGTACCTACAAAACAACATCGTGGAGACTACCCAGCATCCACTGTATATGTGTATTTACTGGAAATCTACATTCTCTATGCTCTGTTGTGTCTCATGTCTCTCAATCCGAAAAGTTTTTATTACTTAAAATAATTAGGATTCCCCCCACAAATTATGTATTTGCATTCAACAAAGAGAATTTTTGAGTTAAGAACTAGTATCATGTGCTCTGCCATACTTTTTGACAGCATATGTCTTTATATTGTATCCCCTTATTATATTAACTAGAGTCCTGTTATAGCGTTCGAAATTCGACCATAATCACTCAAAATTATGTGAAATATAAGCCACACCTCTTATATTTATAAAAATACTAGCATTCCCCAGTTCGTCTTTATATTAACTTGTAAGGGTGGCAACTTTCATACCAATTTTCGTAAAAAAAGGGTACAAATTTTTTTGCTTCACGTATTAAAATGAATATTTTGGGCAAATTTTGTTTTTTAAGTATAATCATGGGCCCGGGATCAGAACCAGAGCAAGAAATATCCCACACTTCGTATCCAACTGTTAAATAAATGCTATTTTGGTAATTTTGGATCCAAAATTATCTCATACATAAATTTGAACGTTATTGAAGATATTTTTAGATTTGCAATATTTTTTAACAAGTTTTCCTTGGAAATTCAAAACAGCATCTATAGATATACAGCATATTTTGAGGCAAATACAGCAGACAAATTTCCTGTATTTGTGTTTTTAAAATTTATCTTTAAAACGTTAAAACCATGGAAAAAATTTTGTAGCTTCCCAAAATGTTTAGGGAAGACTTTCATAAAAGATATTAAAGCACCACCAAAGAACGTTCCTTTTCCCAACCAAAATTTTCCATTTCAATCTTTATAATTATACAAAAAAAGTAACCAATTATGTTAATAAACTCAATGTTTTAAAATTACAAGATTTTTAAGCATATCGGACAATCCTATTATCGACATTGAGATGTCCATCTCTAAAATAAGCATCGCATCCATAACGTAATGTTAACCTTCTCCTCCAAGAGTATAATACGTAAATAAATATGTATATGCATGTGTGTGTGTGGGACTGTGTGTAGTCGAAACAAGACGACTAAAGCAATAAGGTACACAAACTTATAACTACATATTATGATACCTCTTGTTTGGGTCGAGACACTGTCTCTATATGAGTAGACTAGTATGTGTTTCTATATTATCGTTACCTATACGGACCTGTCCATATATCCATATATCTTCCACTTATATCAATATACAGTTAAACTCCTTCAAATCTATGTCAATCAGTTTTTTTAAATTGATAAGGTCGCACACTCGTTTTAGTAATACACTCAATGGCTGACGGACCATCCAGATAACTATGTCATACTAAGTTAAAGAGGGGCAGGGGAAAGGGATGTATCAACAAAATGAGACATTGTGTAAGAAGAGGTGGAGGGAATTATAAGATTCATGACGTAAAATGTCATAAACTTCAATTAAATGAATTAAATTGTTCGTAAAGCTTTTATATCATATAAATTGTGTAAGGACGTTATAAGGTAAATTTCAAACTTCTTTTCAGTTTTTAAGTACAAGTTAATTTTTTGCTTTTAAGAGCATTTAAATAAAAGCTTGACTTAAAAAGATTTGGTTACTTTTAATTTATTTCTTACTTTATATTAAAAATCTTAGTATATTAAAAATAACTCATCTGTCATCTTTGGTGTGCCAACATGTTGGATATAGAAGGATGTCACATAAATAACCACGTATTGTTATCCAAAATGAACATGCTTACAAAATTACAGCTCAATCCGTTGAATATATTTGTTTCAAAAATGAGTTGCAAGATTCCACCCGAACAAATTACAAACATTGCTACAAGTTAAATAAAAACTTAAAAATGGACTTTGATTAAAATTGAATTAAAAACCTTAATACGTATTTCCATTTTAGTATTTCAAGTTAATAAACAAATTTTGGACAACTAGCCTATTACACATAACCAAAGCAATCTATTTCATTAACATTTAATTCCAAATTTTAACTCGATCGAAAACTTCTCAGTACATATGAAAATCCTGTGTAAATATTCGTACCATGCATAGTACGTAAAAGGAATTTCTTAATCGATTGATGCGTTACGAGTCAAGAATATATAATAATTTGTTCAATTGTTTGGATATAAATTGTATATCAAATATCAAACAAAAATTATTGAATAATTACAAAAAAAAAAAGATATTTAATTGAAGTTATTGGGTTGAAAATTGTAACGAAAAATTGAAGTAATTATTTTTAATTGCAAATGTAAATAATTATTCATTTAAATTAGTTAATAAATTTTGAGGAATTTCCTATGTTAAATCATAAAAACTCTATGTTAAACCATAGAAACGAATGAAAACATTTTGATATTGCCCCTACTAAAAGGCCAGGCGCACACTATCAGATTTTCTGATCAGAAATGTAACTCTTTACATGTATTTTATATAAGATCCCGCACACGGTAAGATTTCTACATATGACATCAGATTTTCTAATCAAAAATTCTAATCATGTGCGCCTAGCATCAGAATTTCTTATAAGAATATCTTACGTGTTATCTGAAGTCGGTCATCTGTTAGTTAAAAAAGTAATTAATAAATTTAAAATCTTAATTAATAAATAAGTTCATTGGTTCATTGTGGTTCGTTGTACGTATCCAATGATATGCGCTTGTTTAAGATTTTTATCTGAAATATGATCAGATTTTCTTATAAGAGTTTCTTACAAACTTATCCATAATTGAAGTTGTATTGTTATTATAATTATGTTTGACTGTATACAATATCTCTAACTAGAACCAATACACATCTACATCTACTCTATGCGATCTGTACTAACGACATATGGGACATGAATGAAAACGTCTGATGGTAGTTTTATACTTGTGTTCTAAATGTTATTTAAATTTGTGTTATTATTATATTAAGTAATGTCGATTTTAATTGAATATCTTTATATATTTTATTCATTGACTTTAATAAAATATTCAAATGAAACAGGTTCTCAATTAGGGTTTCATATATCATTCTTGTTTCAACATAAGAATAAAATCTCTTGCAAATAATTCTACAAAAGCTTGCATTTCTACTAGTTTTCAAACAAAATTTTTTACTTTTAATACTTAAAATTTTTATAACTTTCAAAATTTAGTGTTCCCAAGAAACTCCCAAGAAAATACCATTTTTTTTCTTTCCATTTTTAGGAAAAATGGAAAATTTTTGAAAATATTTCCTATATTTATGAAAAAGAAGTGGAGATAACAAGAGTATCAATGCGTAATTAATTTTTAATTATAATCATTCATCATAAAATACTCTAAATATGCAGTCCATAAAGTTATAAGCTCATATATAATAATATATATTACAATTATTTATACATATGCTTATTAGCTAAATTTGGGCTGAAATTGTGGCGAATTTAAACAGTTTGAAAAAAAATGTTTCAAACAAAAGTTGACTGTTTGTCTTTGGACTTTTCTTTTCTCATTAATGGTTCAAAAGTTGGATCATGGTTTGTCATGGATCCATTGGTCACCAAAATGTCAACGCTATTTCAAATTTTGCTATTTATTTTGTGCGTTATCTTCACGGGCGAACAGACGAAAATGGCCTAATTAGATAATTCTATGAACACATATAGCAAAATTTTACGGTAAATATTAAGCGTTATATACTTTAGGCTAAAATTAATATACTCTGACATATTATGTATGTCAAGTACAATAGTTTAGAATATTGTTTGGTCTATTGCTCGCATCTTAAGATTTAAAATAGCCTACAAAATGGCATAGGCAAAATAAAAATCGGATCATAAATTTTCCTCAAAATAACAAATAAAAAACCTTTCAAAAATGGCTATTTTTCAACTGTTAATAACTTTAAGTTTTAATAATTTTCGCAAAGATGCTACTAAGCTCAATAAGTGGCCAAATCCTGGATTCTGAGATATAAATAGTTTCTGAGAAATTCTATTGTTTATATAAAAAGACACTTTCCATAAAATATATCCAATATACTAATGAAGACTTTTATTCTGACATAGTAAAATCAAAACTTTTAATTTAATCACCTAATACGTACATTAAAAATTGCTGTTAATTGGTAATTTAAAACGCTATACACTGTAAAGTGATGCCATCTGGTGAATTTCGAACCAAAAAGACTAATTGAAATCGGAACTGACTCAGACAATATAATATTATATATAAATAAATGAACATCGTAAATATAAAAACCAAAATAAAAATAATAATAAATAAAATATATATGTTTAATTCAATTGAAGTAAAATTTTAATTTAATTAAAAAATAAAACAAAATAAAAAATACACATTCAATTACCAGAGAGTACGTACTACCAACATTACATTTTACAACCTATTTAAAAAATATGACTTGAAAATATATGTATATGTAGTATGCAACATAACAAAAATATTATTTAAAAAAATTATTTCCCTTACATTTAATTTAATATTATTAAAAACGAATTGATTGATTTAAAAACAAAACAATGAAATTAATTAATAACCACCATTCACACAGAGAGAGAGAGATGGAGAGAGTGTGAGGAATGTACTATTGACTGTAATTAAATAAATGTTTAATAGATAGAGACAGAAATATAATTTGTTAGGTATGAATCAATTTGTTTTGTAAGAGGTTCTTCATTCATTTGATTAAAAAAATTTGTACTTTTGTGGCTACCTTTTGTTCAAATAAGCTGAAATTCCGTAATGCTAGGAATCACTTTTACACAATTTAAAAGGTTGAATATTACTGGTATGTACTTTTAATTAATGTCAAGGATATGCCCTTTGAGAGTATCAACTACGCTCCATTATTTGTTTTACCACAGAATGACGTTTACTTCGGTTTTAGGGCTTTGCTCAACATCACATCTTCTTTCAATTGATCTATTGGTTTGACATCTAATCGGCTCATCAAATACATGAATTATACTTTTTTTAAATATACTTCAAAAGAAATTTAATTTACAAAAGATTGAGATTTCTACTAAGATAATTTTACTTTCAAATAATTTCACTGAAAATTATATCAAACGGTAAATAAATTTCAGAAGAAAATTAGAAAGTTTGAGATCTATTACTATGGCAAAATAAATAAAAAAAATTACTATTTTTCCTTTTGTCTTGGTCGATTGTCATGATGGAAATAGAAGACTTTTCAAAAGTTTAATGTCAACATTCATCAACAAGTTTCTATCGTACGAGTTTACTTACGAATTAGACAACTTTTCCGAGAAATGGAAAGGTAAAGCATTCTACTACGGATCCCGAAAAAAAAACCACTACAAAAAAAGATACACACATATGTACGTACACATACAAATGATTATACTATACGTATTTTTATTATTTCTTTCTTTTTCTATTATATAGACTTATAATAAACAATTCATTCAATTAACTTTAGTACTCTACACAACTAGTAATTGTAACATATATCTAATAAACAAAGATGGTAGATATTATACTTTCAATTATATAAAAGCTTGAATATCACCCACTATCACATTTATAGTAAAACGAATCTAGCATATAGTATATTATACGTTTACTATATTTACTATATTATATCTATCTATGTTTCTTTGTCTTATATAGTAATTTTATCACATTCTAACAAATTTTTTTTTTATATAATGTGTTTATGGAAAAATGTTATTTTTATTACAATCATATTCCGTAGCATCGCAAATACAGTAAATATTTTAAGAAAATGCGGGATATGAAAACTATTCGTATTGTGGAAGGATCATCTTAATCGATTGATGCACTACGAGTGTCTAAAATTTGTAATAAAACATTCACATTCTAAAAGATATAATTATTTGTTCAATTGTTTGCATGTAAACTGTATAGCAAATGCCAAACAAAAATTATTGAGTAATTACAAAAAAAAGGACATGTAATTGAAGTATTATATTAATTGGGTTGAAAATTGTAAGAATGATTGAAGAAATTGCATTACTAATTATTTTTAATTGCAAATATAAATAATTATTCATTTAAATTTGCTCATAAATTTTGAGAAATTTTCTATGTTAAATCATTCACTGATTTATATATCATTTGGTTGATAAACTAGTATTTTGATGCATGGTGCCCCCCACCAGTTTGTGATATGAAATCAATCCTATTTTATTCTTGCTAAAACCATGACCAAAAAAGTATCAGGAGAACAAGTAAATTAATAATATAATTCCACGTTCACAACCTCTTTAAGTTATTGTTCATTGATTAAGATTCCATACGTGGTTTTGGTTATCGTTTAGTTAAGCTAAAGTGTATTTTGCGGCCGTTGTTTTGTCAAATACATACGGTTTGTCAAACATTTAATATCCAATGCACATTATGAATATGTAATATTAATAATATCCACAATCACAGTCGTTTCAAAGTTTTGTTTGTTAAATTAAGCGCACGTTTCGTGAGTGTTAATTTATTTTATTACAACATCCGTTTACCTCAAGAATACGAAGCTTAATACGTTTTTTAAATTCACTTAAACTGACGTTTTATTTTCAACCAAGTAGTGGTAGTTTGTCCGTTTAAACATTAAAATAAACATATAGCAGTATTCGAAAACCAAAACATTAATTCTTTTACCTGGAAATTATCACGTTTTCATTATGTACTGCGTACACATAAAATTGATTCTGGAGTACATACCTGTAACAAAATAAAGGACCAATTATTAGTAATGTAACCCAATAAATCTATTGCACAAAAATCAAATACACAAATTTCACGAATGTCCTTATTCTAAATTAAAGAATATTAACCAATTTTATTACGTATTATAATACAAAATGAATTATATTGCGTCATAATGGTAGCGTTCAAAAACTTAACTTAAAAAAAAACTCCTCAATAACTCTTTTATCTTTTAACAACATTTACCTTGTATTAAACCTTGTAAAAAAATTCAACCTGTTTCATCGTAAGTACGAAAAACCTTGTTTTGGAAGTGACGACATATTTTTTTAAAATATGACGTCACTTGCTAGTATCTACGCATAAATTATATATTTAATAGTACGCTGTTATTTTTTTTTTTTTAAATAGGCTTTTAAGAAAGCGATGGAAAATAAACTTTTGTAGGTGATGACTTCTTTCTTTTTGAAGTTGTGTTATGGTATTAATTCTAGTTCCACATTTTGATACACGGCATATAGCAAATTTAGAGTCAGTCAAAAACCCTATTAATCGACATATATTTGAAAGTAATATGCATGGGAAAATATTCGATACACTAGAAGTCTAGAATATTCTCAATATACATAATGTATAAAAGAAAAAATTTGATAAGACAAAGATAGATATATAGAATATTATACTAACAATACTTACTACATTTATATAATTAAAGAATAGTAAAAAGAGATGAATATTATAACAGTACATGAAATTTGTAATTTTTATCTCTTATTATAAATATAATTTATATATATGTATGTATTGAAACAAAAAACTTACATACAAGTTTTAATTAACGCAATGTCAATTAACTTGATGAGTGTTAAATAAGGATAAGAATATTTAAATTGTATTCTATCGCAGTTTGTTTTTTCATATAAATATCATGTATGGAATGTACTAAATGTAAATTTCTTGCGTAATAGGAAGGAATGTTGACAACCATTTTTTTTTTAATACTTCAAACTACGAACTTGGATCAGAAGTTATTATACTCGACATACATAATATGACAGAGTATATTTATTTTAGTCTAAGGTTTGTAACGCTAGAAAATATTGATCGCACAAACAGAATTTTGGTATAGATGTTTATAGAAACACCTAATTAGTCCATTTCCGGTTGTCTGCCCGTCCATCATCACGATAACTCAACAAAGAAAAAGAGATAAGGAGCTGGAATTTTGGTGACATATTTTAAACATAAAAAGTGGGTTCAAGTTCGTCAATATATAAAATCGGTCCATTGGGTCCAATGGATCCTTGACCCAACAAAAAATGCATATTTCTTTGAAATAAACAACTTTTGTTGGAAATATTTTTTGGTAGAACGTTAGAGTTATCCACAATTTTAGCTCAAATTTGACTAATAAACACATATACATGTACATGTATAGACTGCACTTCATAGTATTATATGAATACTAATTAAAATTATTCCAAAGAATGAAATTCAATCATTGGTCAAGTAATTAAACAATTTTCGCATGTTTTTTAGTTAAATTTAGGAAATAATGTGCTAAAACTAGAGTTAAGAAATTACTAACTTTCTTAAGTCACATTTCAGCGTTCATAATCAAATCGAATTTGATACACTCCGTAATTACCATACACATATAATATACATTGTATTCTTGTTCCTTATTGGTTAGAATATATATTACAACATATTTTCTCCCTCGTATTACAACACAACTGGAAGATTATAATCAATTTCATTATTATATTTCTAAGATAAGGTTTTGTTATCAAATTTGTTAATTACGTTTTATGCATTATTATTTCAAGTTAAAATACATATTTTTAATTACTTAAAAATTTTATTAATTAATTAATTTGATTAAAAATTCTTTAAACCGAAACTAATTCTTTTGCAACAACAACACCATATTAACATCATCCTACGTAATATAATTTGTTGAGAAGAAACATCACCATACTATTTATAGAAAAAAAAAAACCATTAATTACAAAATCAAATTTAAAATTTAATTTCCATAACAAATTAAATATCAACGTAAAAATCAAAAGGTGTTACAGAGGAAAGTTGTCTAGGTTGACACATTTTAATTTCAAACCAAATTTAACTGAAAAAATAGAGGGTATGTGTTTGCCAGAATGTTTTTCTGAAGTGAAAACTTCTTTAGCCACGTTGGACAATTGTTTTCACCATTATCGACAGTCCCTACTACTGTCAATATGTCTTTTTAATGTATGTTCACTGATATTTTCGTTAATCGTGGAAGTAAAAAAAAAATTATTTCTATAGTAACGATAAATCTAAGGTGGTCCTATAAAAATTTTAAGAGAATATTCCTCCCTAAATGGAAGGGGGTCAAATTTTTAGTTATTGAACATCACCCAAATTACAAATCTATAGTAATATACAAAATAAAAAAATAACTTTTCAATCAAAAAATCCGAATTAAAACAAAAATTTATTATTTATTTCCATGTCAACAATTACCTTTGGAAGTTGGCGACAATCATATTCTAACTTAAAAATTAATTCATCGGCGCTGACTTCCAAAAGCAGTTGGTGGGTGATAAGACATAATTTATAGAAGTTTATATAAAAATTATTCTTTATTACTTTTACTACTATTAATAGAAAGTATTGAAATCCTGACAAAATTTCGACTTCCGAGTTTTCAGGGTGTTTGCCTGTATGTGCGATAGCGGCATCATAACGTAACACCACCCAAAATTCAAAAAACTTAGTATTTTTTCTTCATAGCGAAAAAGACGTTTTATCTATAGAAATGCAAATAAAATTTCTACTTCTGTAAAACGGATATAATATGTTAATACAACAAAATATGTTAAAAAATAGGAAACAGTTCGCCTGTTATCATAATAATAATGGCAAGTAATAAGAGAATACTGATTTCTTACATTCTACGCCACAGTGAATTTTTTTAAACAAATGTCCTCCATTGTAAGAAAAGTTAAAGCTTATTCAAAATCAGTCAACTGGTTGAGATTGGGTCACTATAAATAAATTGATAAATGCACGTGTATATTAAAAATTTTAATTTCTTAGACATGAAATCTGTGTTATATGTTTATATTATTTGTTAAGTGAAATTAATATAAACTTACTTTATAGTAAAATTGCCAAGCAAAATTTTTAATTAAATACAAAGATTTATGGCTATTTATTTATATATTATACAATGCGTATGTGTATTATATAAATGCTATTATTATATATACATAGATGTAGGGGAAACTGTTTCACAATGAACCGTAAGTATTTATCCTTAAACTATTCATAGCAGTAACAAAATATGTACAGCAATTGAAGAGCATTTGCGTAATACGTATATTGTCCACTAGTAGTAATTCGAACGTGCAGCCAGATAGTGTGTATTCCAAAAAATAATTTTTTGAGAATAAAATTTTTTCAAAATGTTTTCAAAATTTTTGTTCCAGTTCTTCACGCATACTATGTACATAATCGTATTGTCAAATTATTTTTTTAAATATTTAACATAGGGATTTAACCGACAGCTCAGATTTTAGGCCGAATAATTAATCCCAATGCCACACATATTTGAGGCTTAAAGCAACAAAAATCTGCATTTTATTTTAAAAAACAAGATTAATTAGAAACTATATTATAGTAACTGAAACGCCATCTGTACTGAAACCATAATAAGTTTTATTAGTAAGGGAATTCGGTGTTCTTAGGAAGTGACAAGTAATGAGAACGAAACTTTATCTGTGTTATTATTTGTGCTAGAGGACAGTAACGTCTTCCTGTTGAGATGTTTCTCGAAAACACTTTAATAATTATATAATAAAAGATACTCCACTGATCACTTTAGGTTTGATGTCTTAAGAGCTTAAAAAATGTATTTTTAATTTTAATTTATACCGTGGTTTACTGTGTACTGGGCAGTAGTCCACCACCTAGTACATCGTGAACCACTCCGGCCACTTTTAAAAAATACACATACCTTTCAAAAACAGATAATTAGTGTCCAATTGAATATAGAAATTGCAAGTCAAAACTACAAAATTTTCAATGAGTATGATTTTCTAAGTATAGTTATACAACTTTGTTTACCCTAATTTACCCTATTCAGGTTTGTGTATACTATAAAGTAAAAATCATGTTGAAAATTAAGAGTATCATATTTTTACATAAACAATGAACATTTCATTCAAGAGTGAGTTTTCTGTAGAAATATTAAATTTAAAACTTGCAGATTTACAGTATATATATATATATATATATATATATATATATATATATATATATATATATATATATATATATATATATATATATATATATATATATATATATATATATATATATATATATATATATATATATATATATGAGATCGAAGATATTTCGATTATTTATTTCAAACATTATGACAGAAAATATATCCTCTGAATATATGAGGTTGTTGCGAAGTTGCATTAAAAAAATTTGTTATCTTAGGCATCAAAATTTGAATACCACTATAAAAAAAAACTCGAAAACTAAATTCAAATTAATTAAAAAACAAAGAATTTAAAAGGTCTCGTATAATATTTTCTAACTCTTGAAAATCAAAGTTTTTCTTATAATCTTATAGAGATACAAGCAAGTAACGTCATAATATTGTATGTTTAAGCTAATTTTTTAAAGATTTTTACAATAAAACTTCAGATTCACATCTGTGTAATAAAGCTGCTTCAATTGAAGTGTTTAAAAAATTTATGCAATTTCTGTATTAAATTTTGTTTTACAATTTGCCTTTAGCGTAAAATTCATTTACTATTCTTTGTTTACAAAATTTCTGTTGTCAAAAATTTTCTTCACTGATGAAAATACAAAAGCACAACTGCAATTAATTAAGCGTAATAATTTTAATTAATTATGCATAAATAAAAGTAATAGCTGAATCCATGAAATGGATTAATATCGAAAGGGCAAATCGGGAGTAATTTTTTAAATCAAAAAAATATATAATAAAGCATTATTATTAATTAGCTGAGATATAAGGAAAACAGTTTTTGTAATTTTGATTGCAAATAATTAATTAAATAATAACCTAATCACTGGAGCAATTACGGATCCTGATAGAGCATTATGGGAACAATTTTTTGAGATTTGGTTAAATAAATTTTACTAAACTTGCATGCTAATTTAATTGCGGTAAAAGTACAGCAAACATCGAATACACAACAAAATAACAAATTATATATAGGTATATGTTATAATACATGAATGTCTCGCGTTTATATGCTAAACGTCAATACAGAATTTTAATTTATGAAATGAAGTTTTTGTTAATAATGATTTTTGATAAATTTTCATTGCCTAGAGTGAATAAAACTGGCACATGATTGTTAATTATTTATTATACGAGTATTTGTTGTTAGAGCAGGCAGCTTCATGGTTTATTAAATAACACATAAATGCTGGTTGGTTGTCTGTTAAATATTTTGACAAGAAGTAAATAAATAAATCAATAATAATAGTATTTGTCGTTAATTTTTGTGTGTTTAGTGCAATATTTTTGAAAATGATGCTCATGGTTTTTGTTTTCGACATTGCAGATGATGATATTCAATCAGGTGATATTCAATATTGTTATTTGAATGAGTTAGAAAATTGGATACTGAGTACAATTTCATTCTTTTTGATTTTATTTAAAATAAAAAAATTTCTATTTTCCCATTAATTCGCCTTTTCATTCAAGACTACTTCGATTGTGTATTTAATGGTCTTAATCGTTTAAATACCAAATAAACTGATGGAGATGTTTCCTGATCGAATTTGTGAAGATACACAGTCCAGGGTATTGCTAAGACTGGAGACTAAAATTTATTTTACATACTTTCACTCCAATGAAAATAACTAAATAGACAAACCAGTAAAGATCCATCTTCTCATTCTTTTCGAAACACTGGAAAGAACGGGAACATATACTATTAAAAAGCTTTGCGAAACATCGAGAAAAATATTTAATCTTAAAATCAATGTTCCCAGTTTTTTAATCAAGAAATGTAACCCCAGTTGAGAAATGTTATGTACTTAGACTGATTGTTCTATCTTGGCTTAAATCTGCCTAAATTTTTTATTAATTTTTGTAATTTTAATGACTACACGTTGTCATTTATCAAAATTGCATTCTTGTTTTCATGATTTATTAAAGATAATATAATATTATAAGTAAAATTAACAACTGACACAGTCAATTGCTTAAGTAATTGGAAATTCACGATTCATAGTCATGTAATTCAGATATAGATGGTAGGATTTAAGCTTTAGTTAATATTTAACTTTGAGCTAAAATAAAAGCAAATTTTCTAAAAATATTAGAGTCAGTCCGGGGATTGATGGTCGTACGGGAGAGATGACCAGTCAGAGTTAATTCGGAACCCATAGATGGGAATGTTTTAAGGTTAGTTCACTTCTGTAGTCATAGACTACTTACAGTATGTACAATGTTGATAGAAAAAAATTATAAAATTGCCAACTACCTATGGGTTCCCAAAATAATTAGATTGAACATCTCTCCCGTACGCCCATATCCCCCGCACTTTGCCTATATATTTTTAAGCCTAAAATGAATATATCCTCATATATATAGCCTATATCTACATGTATGTACAAAACGTTTTTTGAAAAATTGTATGAGTTATCAAAAATTTAAGGATTAATAAATTTGGAAATTGTTTTGGAGTTTGAATAAAGAAATGTAATTCGTTGATTCAATCCTTTAATAACAGTTTTTTATAAATAATATTAGTTGATTCATAATACAGCATACAGAATGACTAAGATTAACAACAATGCCAGTTTAATAATTCATTACAATAAATGTAAAATATATATGTAAAACCCCATAATTAAATAATAAACAATAATAATAATAATAATATGTATATATAATAATCTATTTATAAAATACATTATGACATTTGTACTGTAATTGTCATTTCATATGACACATTATATCAAAAATCTATCTCCCTATAGATAAAATTGTACTCTACTACTACTCTACCGAGTTTTTGTGAATAAGTAAAAAATGATGTCTCTTGGGACCATAACGTACAGCACAAAGTATATACATGGATATATGTATTAAATGTATGTAGTATGTATGTGTGACTGTGTATTGAATGCCAAACTCAATTTAACCACCATTCTATGAATGTTGTAATACTACCACACACATTCACACACACGTATACACACAACTACAATCGATTGAGTGTAATGGGAGGAAGGGGGGCGCATGGAGTTAGTACAATGGCGAGGGAATACCCTTCATACACACTACAGATATTTCGTGTTATAGTTTTATGTTCCATATAAGTCATTTTTAAGTATATTTAATGCATGTTTGGAATACTTTTGATTTTCGAAAATTTATTGGATTTGTAAAGTGAAGTTTTATATGAGATCCTACTGGCCAAGCAAGTAAGGCGTATTAACCATTAACCGTTTGTCTACTTAGACTGAGAGGTTGCGAGTTTGATTCCAGGCAGACACAGCCTGGATCAACTATAATTAATGGGGCGATTACTTGATTACACTCTCGCCGCTTAGACAAGAACGAAATAATCTTCTTTTATAATTACTCATTGCTCGATAAGCGCTTGAAAGACATGCCAAAAGACAAACCAATACACATTAAATATAGATAGTGGTGTTGATGAAGTATTAAAGAAATAAGTTAATTATTGGTAGGCGAGTCTCTAGTTCAGAAGTCAAACTAAAAGATGGCTATACAAAATTGCACTATAAAACCAACTGCTGTTGGAAACCTTGGTGTGATGCAAATATTCGGCCATCTGTTGCTATAAAAATGTACTAGAGATGTTAAGAGAGTTTATTAAGCTGAAGTATACACACATTCTATAAGCACATTCTAGAAAATATACTTATTTGTTCAATTGTTTGCATGTAAATTCTATAGCAAATGTCAAACAAAAATTATTGAATGATCACAAAAAAAGACATTAAATTGAGGTTATTTCGTTACCATAGAAACGAATAAAAACATTTTGATCTACGGTGCCCATAGTACGTAAAATTTTCCAATATCGTTACTTGATTTGTTTATTTAATCAATTGTCTGATTAATTACTTAATACGTTATTGTATTTCTCAGAAAATATATTGTGAGTGCAGAACTTGGTTTTTATGAAATAAAATATTTTATCCAAAAAAATTACGGTTTCTAAAACTTCTTTGATTGATTGATTTGTTACATAAAAAATTACCATCTCGAAACTATTATTACAACAAATAAATTTCCTGATACATTATGTAAACCCACACAGTAGTATGTGATTGTGGCAAAGCAACATAGCACCCGACGATGGTGTGTTTCTTGCTGAATACTGCTTGTTACCTCCTAGTTTTCAATATCATATACATGTATATGTATAGAGAAACCAGGAATATACCGTACAACGAATATACCATAAATGGTTATAACTAACAATCCCTTCCTCCAGCATCCCGAATATATTTATACCGTTCATTCGTAAGCAGTAGAGAGTTTATGTTGGGATACTATTTTAGTAGTAGTAGTAGTAGCAACAACAGTAGAATAGTAGAAAGCACGTCGCGGTGCGGTGACGGACTGGGACCAATTACATGCCCACTTTAGTTCTAACACCATTTGCATATATTTCAATATTCCAACTTCATTCACACAACGTCTATGTATGGTGGTATATAGATATAAGGATTTTAATTCACAGGAATTAAAATAATGTGTCTTGTTCATTTTGTTTTTAAATTTTCAACTACAAATATACGACTCTAGTTTTTTAGTTTTATTTTTACAAAAATAATCGGTTTGTTTTTTTTTTTTTTATATTCTAACTTTATTTTTAAAACGTTTTAAGTTTTATGTACAGCAGAACCTCGATAAACAATAAAAAGTTTTTAGATTAATAAAGGTTTATTTTCAATGATTTTTATATTAAATTTTCTAAACGGTATAGCAAAAATTGTAATCTCGATGTAACTATAGTATATAAGATCGATAAAGCTTAGGCTAGGTGCTATAGTTTGTAAGTTGACTTACATTATTCTTATTAAGTGCCTAACTTATATGTTTAATCGATCTAAGAGAAAGCGCACAAAAAAATTTAAGTAAGTTATAGAGATACCTGAACTCGCTCCCAGTAGCTGATTAACGCTGCCAGTTAAGCTACCAGTTAGCGTAGAGTTTCAACTCGGATATATTCCTAACACGTCAATTCAGACTTTTAGGGCAAGTTTTGTAATACCAAAATAAAGGTTTGTACAAAAATTTAGCTTATTCCTTTAAATTCCGAAGTTCACCATTTTTTTGACTAAGATGAGTGGACTAATATAGATTATTCAATGTGACTTTTTAAATGACCACCCGAAAGTCACTGGCTCTTGTGCTATTAGTTCTGCGGAGCAATGTTACTATTTAATATTATTATTTTGAGAGTGTGACTAGTTTCGAGTTAACGGCTTGAAAACTAAATACTCAATTGCATACATCAAAATTCCTATGTACCGATAACAAAGAGAAAAAAATTGAAACTTTAAATAAAACTTGAAACATTAACAACTTTATATTTTCAAGTAACACATAAATGAGATAAAGTGAAATAATTTGACTGATAGATGAGTTTGTATTCCTTTGTGGTATTTACTGGATGGTCGAAGGTTACGTTTCAGTTATGATGTACCCTAAAAGCTTAAAAAACATACAGAGTGTTTGGAAATACATTACAAGATACTTAATAGTTATTATTTTAAAACACAATTGGATCGACGACTTATACTGAATTTCCAATTTTTGGACTCAATAAAATAACAACTTTGGAAATAAAATTAAAAGAACGGTTTCGAAAATAAACAGTTTAAAATCCCGTAATATTATTTTTCGTCTATTCCTTATGTCATACATATTTTTTAGGATTTTCAAAAACAACTCCGACTTGCTTTTTGAGAATCAAGGACGTAATCTCTTTTAAGAATACTAAAATATTAAGTTGCTTCAATTCAAATTCAATGAACCAATGAAAATTTAACACTGTACTGAAAAATATTTCTAAAACAGAATATAAAAATTTGCAATAATTCAGCTATAAATGACGACATGAGCTTAAGTTTTTTAGTAAACTGTCAGTAAAACAAATAATATAATTATTTTTTACCGCAATATTTTTGTAGATTGCCACCATTAATTATAAATAATATTATTTCCTTATTATGAATTATTTTGTTTTATTTGTTCATTTAACGCGTAAGACTAATGTTCTTAGCCAAATTTTCAATTCTCATTCTGAATATTAAAGAATTGACAATATTACGCAGTGTTATGCATATATGTATTTATACAAGAACATTTTTGATGACATTGATCTAATAAGGTACTCGTTTTTAATTTACATGAATTTGTCTCAATGATTGTTTAACTCGGTGCAGTACCAAATATATTCAAAGAAATGTTTTCATTTATTCAGATTTTCATTTCAACTTTCCATACATCCTGCATTCTGAATATAGTCTAAACAGTTTCTGTGTTATGCAGAGAAGCGTAGAATGAATATTTTCAATGTGATTTCTTTTATACAAAGATGAATCAAACGTTAAACCATAATACAATATATATATTTATCGACCACCTAAGCCATATAAATATGAATATATAGTTTGCGAATATATACTGATGAGGGTAAAGAAGGGGTGGAAGTAATGATGTGGTAAGCAGACAGAAGAACATCACTTAGACGATACTCATATTTTGTTTATTCAATAATACATTTGAACATTCTTGAACAATTTTAATATCGTTCACTTATAAAATATAACTTTTCGTACAAAATCAAATAGTCTTCTTTTTATACACCTAGTAACACATGGACAAAAAATTCCATAAATACATATGCCTTTAAGTTCAGTATCACGATTATTTTTGTAGTAAAAAATGCAATGAGCTACCTTAGAAACTTTTACGAATATGAAAATCATGATTTGTTTAAACATTGCACATCGGTATATGGTAACTTTAAATTTCAACATTTAAAAAACTATTTTACTTGTTTTCTTTTTTACCTGTTACTGTTATTTTAAAGTGAAAAACTTTTTGAAAATTTTATAAATGACTAGTCATTTTCTTTGATAAAACTGGTTAAATGGAAATTGTAGTATGCCATAGATAATAGCTTTTACATTAAAACTAAAGTAAATCTATATGTTCACAAATATATCCCAAAACTTAACGGAAAAGCAAAATATTATTTTTCAATTTAACAAGTGAATATAACAACTAACAGAGTTAATTGTTTTGATACTCGATATATGACCGAATATCATTGCTTGGACTATTTTAAATTAGCATTCCTAAAATACTATAAATATCCAGCCTATGCTAAATTGAGCTCAAATCGTGGAGAACTCAAACAGTTTACGAAAAAATATTTCAAAAAAAAAGTTTTTTGTTTAAAAAAATATAAATATTTTTTGTATTTAAACTTTTCTTCTATCTTTTATAGTTAAACTTTGGGTTAAGCATCCATTGGAGCAAACGGACCGATTTTCCTCGTTCACAAACTTAATCTCACTTTGTATGATAAGAAAATTTTAGATTATTATCTCTTTGGTTATTGAGAAATTGTGATGACAAACGGACAACCGGAAACTAATTAAATGTTTCTATGAACATTTATATCAAAATTTGGCTTGTGCAGTAAATATTTCCTAGCGTTACAAACTTTAGACTGAAATTAATACATTCTGGCTATAACTATTATATTATGTAAAACGAGTATAAAAATGGTAATTGAATTAAATATCTCACAATGCATTTCTAGAATTCTTAAATAGAAAATCGACATTATATGCTTATTATAAAAACACGTTAGTGAGAATAACAATTTCATCAAAATCAGAAAACACGTTCGAAAGTAACAGCGGAACAAACATGACTTTTTTTCAGATAATGAAGAAATTAAACGATTTTGAAATATGAATTCAGACTTGGTAGTATTAGTTGTTAAGATATGTAATCTCCAAACATTAATTTCTATAATAATTTAATAATTTGGTTAGTATACGAAGAAAACTTCTCTCATTGTTCGTATCTTTAAAGGTCAAAGCCATCAAAACAACGCAATCATCTCTACGAATCAAAATGATTACATTTTTGTAATTTTAATACGAAATCAAATTTCAAACACATAGGTCTAAATCAAATAACAAGTAATTTCAATTAATGTTTATGAATAAAAAAAAATAAAACCTTTTAAAAAAATTACCATTCTCACATATTAAATGTGAAAAGCGTAGAACAGATAAGAAGAAAAACTATTTTAATAAATTAAAAAAATATATATGTAGTAAATAGAAAATACAATTTGTCTTTAATGTTATTAGTAGCTTGTGTGTTTGTTAACTACTAAAAGAGTTCGAGGTTAATCTGCTTTTTATAATATAGCGTGATTTATCAGTACAAATGGTAAGACTATCGTTAAGACTATTTAATCATTATTATATTCGTATTCCACCAATCATTATGATGACGACTACAACACTGTGGGTGTTGTTTATTTGGGCAATAAATTTGATTGAGTTTTACTGTCTAATTAAAATGTATGCTTTGATAATAATTTTATATCTACTTTTTGAGCATAAAAAATTTGGTGTTATATTTTAAAATATATTTACGTATAGACATCCTGCATCAAAATGTCTTCATTCATTTCTATGATTACGAAATACTAGTATATGATTCAAATGATGTATAACTCTGTGAATAGTGTATGATTTAACATAGGAAATTATTCAAAATTTATTAACTAATTTAAATTTAGGAAATTATTCAAAATTTATTAACAAGTAATTATTTATATTGGCAATTAAAAATAATTTCTAAAGAATTTTCTTAAGTTATTCCTACAATTTTCAACCCAATAACTACAATTAAATGTCTTTTTTTGTAATTATTCAATAAGTTTTGTTTGGCATTTACTATCGAATTTACATAAAAACAATTGAATAAATAAATATATTTTCTAGAATGTGAATGTTTTATTACAAATTTTAGAAACTCGTAGCGCATCAATAGATTAAGAAGTCCCTTGCACGTACTATACACGGTTCGAATAAATTTAGGAAGAGTGTATAGAAAAAAACCGTTACATGCTTACAATGTCTGATATTTGAGAGTATGGAATCTCATCATATATGTATTGGGACGAATGGTAACGGTCGTCTCCTCTTTTAATAACCGAATGTTACCATATGGTTACGAAACAAAAGAAAGTAACAATATTTTCAATGGTTTTCCATTTGTAAAAAAAATTAGCCTAGCAAAGGGCTATGTTAAAATTTCGTTTCCAACAGCGATCTACAAGTTTTACACTTTTAAATGGTAACACAAAATGACTGTTAACTCATTTATTATTTCAGTTTCAATACAGGGGCTAGTTAATTAATTTAAAATAAAGAAATATTTAATACTTGTTAGGAAAATTAGTTTACTTCATATATTTAAATTACAGCCAAGTGCTAACAGTCTCAAATTTCAATAAAACCAGATGCTTGTTTCATATATTTTATACTCCTTTATTACTAGTAGCGGTCTACAAAAAGTATGACGACCCAACGATGCAAACATATATAAATCTCTCTTTGCCATTAAGACAATGCAATGCACATGTCCCACTTCGCCTACTTCACTTGCGTATTTCCCCACAAGATACGCTTATACATAACTTCATCGAGTGTGAATAAGTGGGATAAAAGAATATAGTTGCTGTCTTTCTTGGTTCCAATTTCTCGGCACTCAATTCCAATCTCAGGCACTAGCAAGGAGTGATAAATATATGGTTTATTTAGCAAACTTATGCGAAAAAGTGAGGTTAATTAAGTATTTGATATAATTATTTATATAACACTGTTTTCATG
The DNA here is from genome assembly GCA_020423425.1 of Chrysopa pallens. NCBI lineage: Eukaryota > Metazoa > Arthropoda > Insecta > Neuroptera > Chrysopidae > Chrysopa > Chrysopa pallens. Next base: position 116,060,627 of record CM035591.1, read on the forward strand.
ATAAACATAAGAAAAGTGACAATTTAAGAAACAAATTTTTACAGACCGTTTTCGACGAAATACACAAAATTGTTTACTATGTGGATTATTATTCAGACTCAGAGGTCAATTAATAACATTAGTGCCCAGGTGAGTTTTGAATAATATACCTAATGCGACGACCACACTTAACTTGCAAGCAATACGCAGGAGGGCACCACACGACCGACATACAAACACAACAACAGCATTGATTCATATGAAACGGATATTTATTTATAACATGCGATATTATAATTAATTATTTAAACATATATAAAAAACAACATATTTTATTAGAATCAAGTTGACATTTTCTATATTTTTCATTTGTTAAATTATTGTTATTATTATTATTTGTATTTCGTTATCGCGTTCAATTCAATAGCAAGCAGTTCGAGTATTTGTAATATGATTATTATAGGCGATTATTAATTAATTCGACAATTATTGAATGATTTATGGTGTGGATAATTTTAACTGAGTATATAATTTTATTCAAGTGTCTATATAATTTTTGATATAATATTTAGTGTTTACTAAGTAATTTAAGTAAAATTATACACTAGTTAGGTTATATGTTACTACTAGCAGACCCCTTCTCACTTTGCTGTGAGAATTTTCACACTAAGCCATTTTACATTGATTGCATAAAGCCGCATCTTTCTTGCTTGTATAGAAAAATATGTTTTTTTGCCACAGAACAACAGGTATTTCATATCGAATGCAAAAAACCTCATCTGCCTAGAAACAATTTGATTGCATTTTATTTGATCATTAAATTTTTTCCCATATAAAAGACCCATAAGAGAAGGATTTGACCCATTTCAACCCGATTATGCAAGCAAAATCGAGTTAAAAACACTCAAAAATTTCGTTTGATCAAATTCTACACAGTGTGAAAATTTGCCACCACTCTATTGGATGTTTAACCAACCTGGTTAACAAAAGTTATTATTACTGCCATCTGTTAAAAACGTATGGTTATTATTAGCCAATTAAGCACGAAAATCGTCATTTTACAATAAAAACAAGAAAATAATCGGAATAAAAAGTATCATATCTTTCAAGTTGAAACAAATCACATATTAAAAAAAAAAAAATTTATGAAATGCTCAATTGGCCGTAATGAAATTCTGAAGTAGTTATATTTCAGCAAACAATTACTCTCGCTTAATAAGTTGTATTGCATTTCGAAAAAATTACATGATGAAAAATATCAAAAATTCAAGGGTGTAAGTATCGAAAATCAACAATTTTCTGGTGTGCAAAAGAAAAAATAATGTTATTAAACTGGTAACAACCTGTACACTTGTTTTTTGGAAAAGAAAAAGTTATATTTGATGTGTTTATTATGAAATTTGTAACATTAAAATAAGAAAAAGGATTTCAATATAACGCTAATTATCAATCTAATAAATTATATTTATTACGTTATTCAGTAAAAACCTGTATAGTGGTGTTGTATCTCTATATGTATTATAAATGAACATTAAATGACTTGTCGAATTTCTGTTCCATACATAAAGGATTAGTTGACTTTTATTATTATATCTAAATGATTTTTTTTTTCTTGAATCATTGAGATATTTATCTAGTTTATTAAAAAGTTAATGGTTTTTGTGTTGTGTTATAATATATAATATTATTTTTACTTCTTTTTTTTTTTTTAATATTTTCATATCCGGTATGGTTATTAGATAATTTAAATTCAGATCGAATTTTTTTAAATATTAAATCAATACATTACCGTTGCCGGTGTTTATTTCAGAGTGTAGGCTGATAGAACAAAAATATGAAGTACTATTTATTAATTTTACGTCAGTATTTTGTTTGAAAACTTTTCACAATTTTTAATAATTAATCATCTGGCGATTATCAATGGGAGAAATAAAATTTGAATAATTCTCATTCCTTGAAATTTAAATCATTTATTGTAGAGTTAAGAAATAAAACTATTATGAAACTTAAACAAATTATTTAAAAATGAAATTTCTTCATAAAAATCATCAATATTAAAATTTAGCTGTTGTTGTCTAGATTTAAAAATTAAATTGAAGAATTTGAAATGATTCAACTTTAGAGTTCTAATTATTAACGAATACTAGAATTGAACTAAATTGAACAAATTAAACCTTGTTGTTCCTTTCAAACTGTATTTGAAGTAACAAGGTTGGCATTCCTTTTATTAATTAAACAAATAATGAAAGCAAATAAAAAGTCTGATTTATAAAATGGTAAAACTATAGATCAGGAAAACATGTTATATACTTCACTTATTTTGAAAACCAAAATTTAACAGTTCTTTAAACTGAATTTTTTTTATTGAATTTCTTACTTCATTCATGAAAATCAAAATAATTTATTGAGCGAAAGTTCAATTATTGAAAGTTGTAAATCGGCAAAAATTTATTTTATCGAAATAACATGAAATAAGTTTCGAAGTCCGTGGAACACAAATCCAACGTTTTTGGAGAGATGCCTGTGTGTGCGTTCGTTTTTATTTTTCGTCTCAGTTATCTCTAGAACAACTAACGATGTCGACGTGGATCCAACCACTTTCGTAATTTATAACCGAATAACTTTTCAGTAGAATCAGTCCAGCCGTTTTTTCGTAAGGATAAAAGAAGTATTCATAAAAAGCCATCCATATTCGTAATAATAAATTGTTATGGTTTTTCTAATCTCCTCATTCGGAAGTTCATTGTGTGGTTCTTCCCGGTCGCACAAAAACCACTTATAATTTCAGTGCTTTATCGAAATTGCAATCTTAATGAAATTCAAAAAAATATAAACAGATCCCAAACATTTTACAGTAATATATATAAATTTTTACAAATAACTCAGCCACTTAAAAAAATCGGCGACCATAATTACAATACAAAAAATATCAATAGTTTATATTTAAAAAAAATTAATAAATAATATTATATTAATAATAAAAATTATTATATATTAATTACAATTATTACGAAACCCACATAGTACACTATATCCTATAAAACGTTTGTAATACGTGAATATTTTAGTGAACTTTTATGAATAGTCAATATTATTTACGCTGTAGAAATGGAAAAAATAAACTTAGTTTATAATCAGTTACCCATTTGTGACGTGTTTGAAAAAAATCCATTTTTGTTTCGTTAAAATGAAATAATTGTCTGCATTAAGATAAATATAAATAAATGCAAGTGAGACGTTTCAAACACAGAACATAAATCTGTATGTGACAAATTAATAAATTCTTTACCTCCCAGATAAATAATAAAAATTTAATTAATTTACACTTAATTATTTCTGAAGAAAAAAAAATCAATCAAACTTCTCCAATAATTTAATTTAAATATTATTATAGTAGCCATACCACACACATCTGTTACTATTGTCAAAAAATGAATAATAATCCCGTTATGTTTAATTTAAAAATAATAATTTATAAAATAATGTCATAAAAACTAAAGTGTCATAACTGTTGATTTTGTGTCAAGTAATTAACTTTTAAGAAATTGTCTACCGCATTGATTTACATTCTTATTATATTATTTTTTGATGATGGAATAACGAACAACAGCGAAGAACAACACAGCGTTTATGTATTATTATTATTATTATTATTGATTGAATATAAAGTATGTATTATATTATTATATATACAAAATTAACTAACATTTAAAAATATTAAGTTACGGTTGGTTTCGTGTGAACTAAAACTCATATTAAATTAATTCATACCGCCAAAGAATAATTTACTATGGTTTACTCTATAACAAAATCTATACCGACATGAAAATAATTATCATACCTATATATAAATAAATTAAATATTATTTAATACAACTAAGAAGATGTTAAACAATGTTAATTCTTTAAATATCCGATGAATCGTTGAGTATTATAGTTTTCGAAATTTTTTTAACAAGTAACAAAATATTTAACCCCCTCCTCCCATTTTGTTATTAAAAATTTTTTTAACTTTTTTTAACAGCTTTTAAAAATTTTAACAAAACAATATTTTCAATAGTATTGTTACATTTTTAATAACTTTTAAACTTTTGACTGAAAAATTATTCTTTTTTAAAACTTTAATAAGCAAAACATTTTTCTATTAATACGACGAATCTATTGTACATAATTAATGGCAGTTGAATATGCAGTAACATCCGAAACATGTCGCAAAGTTTGAACTTATTTGCAAATTAGTTTTTGAAAGGGAGAAAAAAAAATCAGAAGAATTTACTTTAATGAAATGGGAATTTTTAGACTAAACGTATTTATTATTTTATTTCAGACTGGAGATTGTAGTTTGGGAAATCTAAACATCTTAACATCTTTTCAAATATTATTCACAGATTGATTTTACAAGAAAATCATTTACATTCGGTTTCTTATCCATACAAATCAAAATTAATGTATGAGAATGCTATGTCCGATTTAAATGATAATTTTTTTAAATTCGTAATCATCAAAACAGGTTTTTATAAGAGAAATTTTTTTGAAAATTCACCCGAACAATCTGATATTTTGATAGTATTTTTCAATTCATAAATAGCAAAATAAAAGTAAGGCATTAATGAAAGAAAAATACCACTAATAAATTGCATTTAAAAAAAAAACATAATATTTGTTTTTAAAAAAATATTTAAACGATAAAAATTCCCGAATACCGTAAAATTTATATATGGAATATTTGTAAATGAAAAATTGAATGAATATATAGCAAGCAAGTGATGTATTATATATATATATATATATATACACATTACACACTAAAAAGAAATAAAAGTGATAATTTCATGTTATTAAGAAGATTAAATGCAATAAAAATCAATCGAAACAGATCGTATAACTATGTTTTTGTACGTAAATAATAAATTCAGAGAATCAACTATACGGTGTGGTGTATGTAAGGGGCAGGTGGTGGTATGATTTTTATGGCGGTGGGAAACCATCGAGATCTACATGGTATCTGTATGGTACACAGTTATATAGAATGTTCCTGAAATAACATAAAACATTATTTGGAGAAAATGTAATTCAGACATTTATAGACCAAAAGATAATGATAGTCAGAAAAAATCGATCTGAGACAATAGTTCAATAATACGTAAGCGTTTTAAATGAATAAATTAAAAATTTGAAAATGATATAGTAATTGCAACAAAAAAAAAATAGAGCTACTTAGACAGGTTTGCATCTGGTTTATTTAGAAAAAACAGAGCATAGTAGAAGTAGAAGTAACGGAGAATGGCCAGAAGTTTGGCATGTATGCGTTCCGAGTATTAACTCTACCTTATATGGTTACTAGCATTTTTTACGAGACAGGATACAGCTCCAATTGTTGAACTTATAGTTTGCACATTTCGGTCAAATCGAAGGATTGAATTTACAATATGGATCTGCTGGGATATTCGTCGAGGAGGTCAGAATAGAAGTAACGGAGTATTTCCTCCCAGAAGCCTAGTGAGTAGGCCATCCGATGCATTTTTCCAAGGCCAAAATAACCCTCCCTCTCATCATCTTCCACTTTTTACTACACCTATTGTATTTACTATAGCTCTTACAATTCCTACCAGTTTTAACAGGCAGGTCATAGTAAGGACCCGTTGGGACATTCCGTTCCTCTAACTTTCTTTCTACAACTAGTGTATTTATCAGTTCGATACTAATATTTTGAGTCGGCAGTAACGGATATCGTAGACAATTTCGTTGCCCTCTACTTCTTTGACCGGATGATCGCATTAGCGTATTATTCATCACTCTTTTCTTTGAGACTGTTTTTGGTTTTGTTTGTTCTTATAAAAATTTTGTGGAAAAACGGCAACAATTACAAAGAAAACTTACTTTTACCTCAATAAAGGTTTTCTTGATAAATTTTTTTGAAAGTATTTCAGAGAGTTGATGACAACTTTTTATAGAGTACCTTGGACAAAAGGCAGAGTTTTTGTATTTCGCAAATTTGTATATCCCGGTTTTTTAATTTTAGTTTATTAAGATTTTTGTAATTTCAACGAGCCGAGCGGAGCAGAGCTAGCTGTATATAAATTGTTAATATTTTGTTTTTTTACGAGCTCCAAACTGTTAACAATGTTAAGTACAAAAAAGAAATCTAACATTAATAGGAATGTTTCGTTAAGTTTATCTATATTGAACTAATTTCCAAAAGACATTTTCAATTGGTGATAAAAATCGATATATTCAAAATAGAATTTTCTACTTCACATGAATCCATCCAATTCGTACACACACACACACACACACACATACAAGGATACACTCACACATGAACTATACTACATCCATGATGCATACATAATAAATACAGAATTCTATATACATCGTTCTATCTAGTGACTATAGGAATTTGATTGTAAAGTAAAAGAGTATAGTAGTAGTAGGTAGTAGCTAGCTAGCAATCACGTAAAATGCAACTGATTTGTAGCAATCATAAAAACTGACGTAGATGAAACAAAAGCTTATATTATGTAACAGTAACTATTACTATATACTATCTAAATATATGTATATGTACAGGAATATCAGCTTCTCCATATACCTTGATTGAGTGTGTATGTATTTGATAGTGATGCCGCCAAAAATTTTACGGGATCATATCCATCATTTCTAGTACCAATAAACTTGGAACATTATCAATTCACGAAAAAAGCACTATCAAAACAAGTATCATACAAAACAAGTACAAATATATGTAATAATATTATAAAACATAAATGGATGATTAATTATAATAATAATATAAAAAGATATTATACAAGATTTTTCGTTAATAACGAAGTTCTTGAATAATTTAAACTACTAAACCTATTTCACACATGTACATATATAATTTCATCAAAATCGGATAAACGGTTCACGGTTTAAGCCCAAAAAAATGAAATGAGTTCCGAAAGTTATAGCCCCGGTAACAACGAGGATGGCCATATGTGATTTTTCAAAAATGATACAATCCCGGACACCTCGTTTTTTTTAAATCACGAACACAATACTTCCAATATTGTAGATGTAGCTCGGAAGTAGTAGACTCAGAAAAGAAGATTTAAAAAAGGAAATAAATTTAAAAAAATGAACAATTGAATTTGAAAAAAAAATGCATATAGTGTTTCATGTTCTTTTAAGTTCTACAGATGTCCTGAGATTTGAAATGAACCTTCATATCATCTGCATGCAATGAAGCCTTTCAAAGCAATGTTATACTTAAGCTTAAAAAATTTACTATAAACAATGAAATCCTTTAGAGACTCGATTTAATCAATAGAAACTAAAATTTATACTTAAATTTAAGCATCCAGATAGGCAAAACCAAAAAAAAAACACATTTTTAGACCAGCACTTAGTAATTTTCTAAAATGTCTCCGCATCCGGTTGCACGATTAATGTCATACAAATTATTTAGTATTGTTGATCATTTAGGTTCAATGAATTTTTGGCACGTTTTCTTTTCGTTACAAATAAAATTTTTTTGTATTATTTGTTACTATTTATTTTATCCACAAAAGATATCGAGCAAAATATTTTGTTTTTACAGTGACATCACTAGCACACAAATGATATTATTCAGACAAACAAGGAAAGAATTGTATTGTTAGATAGATGGGATGATATTGTAGCAAAACAGTAAGAGATGAGAAAAAAAAAGGAGTTAAAAAAAAAACTTATACATTCAAATACAATAATACAAGCAAACTAGGTAGTAGTACGACTACCAACAAACGAACATTCATCCACATAATATAATGTGGGGGCATCAAAAAAACCTCCAAATAGATAAATGACGTATACATACATCAATCTATACACGAAATTGTAATGTACACAATGTCTCAGTTGAGAAATAGAAAATGTAATTTTACGACAAAGTTATATTTCTTTTATCCTTACTGTTCTTGCTAGTATTGAATGGCGTAATGATGAGAGTGTCATCGAATTGTGGAAAAATCCGTGTTACAGAGTTAAATGAATATATTAGCAAGAGAAGGAAAAAAGGTCGGCCTTTGTATCAAATAATATTAAAAGACAGAAGACTCCCACACTTTAAGTTAAATTGGCCCAACAGAATGGATCAAAGACCATAATTGGCCCAGGGTACATCGTCACTGACACTAGACGTATAGTAGAAGACTTTATCGGCAGAAATAACAAAGCCAAAGCAACATATAATATTTCGGAGCCAACTAAGAAAAGACTGTTTTTTAATAGCAATGTAATATATCTGTTCTTTTCATGGAACGTAATACTTTCAGCATATCAGCTTGAAAATAAAGGTACAAAATGCAGGTGAATAGGTTTTATTTGATAGAATTTCACAAGGATTTCGCCGAATAGGGTAAACAGTTTTGAATTGGCACAGAACTGTCAATGATGAGGCAAAAAAAAAAACACAAAATGTCTTAATACAAACTAACAAATATTTTTTGCTTCGATTTCAAAAGCTGCAAATAGGTACCCAAAGCATATACAAAGCAATTAAATTCTTCTGATGAAACTTAAAGTTTTGGAAATCAATAACTCATAAAATTTGCGTGAAACATGTAGTATAAATATCAGACTGTTGCCAATCTCTTAACGAAAAAAATAAATATATAAATGTATATTTATATACTACAATAAATCAGTTTTTGGATCGAATTATACTACTCTTATTATTATTATTAGTATTATTGTGATAATATTTTCTCCTATTATTTCCCTAATCATTTATTTCAATTTAAACGTAGTAAAGAAAGAAACAAAAATAAAAATTGTGTCTATTTCTGTGACAGACTACCATCATATATGTGTCAATAAAATGTGTCACATGTTGAAATATATTACAACACAAATAATTTTTATGCACACATACGTCCGTCCGTTCTATGTATATGAATCGGACGCAACGTCGATTTGGTCGATATAAAAGGGTAGTTTTTTTTCTTTTTTTTTTTTAATTTATAGTGGAAATAAATTTTTTTATTCGTTCGGAGTAGATTTTCAATCAGATCCTGATTTTGTTTACGATGTCTGTGGGAATTTGTTTTTATTTAAATTTATTTTTAATCAAGAAATCGTAGACATAAAACTATAAATAATTTTTCGTATTTTTTAATTTGCAAATAAGAAGTTAGTTTATGTAATTTTTAAGAATAGTACTTTTTTTTCTATGCTGTTAACAATTTATACTGAGGAATAAAAGGATTTTCATCATTATAATCAGAGGATAATTAAAGTTGTCTATAAAAGTTTATTTTTAAATTTTAATGTCTACCTATTTGTTTTCCAAATCTGCTTGATGTAAGACACAATTAGTTCATTTTCGGTTGCCCGCCTCATCACGATACCTCATAAACAAAAAAAGAGAATGAGCTGAAATTTTGGTGAAATGAGCAAAATGGATTGGGTCCAATGGATCCTTGACCCAACTTTTAAACTATATAAGATAGAAGAAAAATTCAAATACAAATTGTGTATATTTTTTTGAAAATTTTTTCGTAAAATATAAGGATTCGTCACATGATATTCAATCATATGTCGAGTATCTAATCAATTCACTTTGTTAATTGTTATCTCCACTTGCTAATCCTATAGTTAGTATATTTTGTATGGTTAATATACACAAAAATTGATAGAAATACATAAAATTAAAAAAATTAATCGTTGAATCGAAAAGTAGTCAACCATGTTTACATAATTGTTGAATTTTTATAACAACGACATTATTTCATCAGAAATCAACTCATTGCTTTTTCACAAGCCCCGTATACTCAAGATCTCTCGCCATGCGATTATTTTTACTATTTTCTTGATTAAAATTATCAGTTCATAGCAATCGTTTTAATTTAATAAAAAATCTGAGAATGACCCCTCACTGACGTAACATAATTACCGCTCTCAACCGAACACCAAAGTTAACCGATCACCAAAGCAACAACAGACACAGTCAAAACATGGATGGGTGAACATTTAGGATTGTTGTATTCTGTTGTTGTATAGATTGAATATATACTCACTGTAGTCACTATATAACCTTAGTAGTTGAAAAATTTGAAAAGTGACTTAAAATAAATCTGAGAATTCTAATTGTTTTAAAAATGTTGAAGAAGTATGTATATTCGAGTAAGATTGAATTATTTTGAAACAGAAACAATAAATTTCGATAAATTATGTGCTTTATCCAATCAAACTTCGTAATTATTTTGTACACATGTATTTTGTCTCTTATAATTTATACTTCGACATCAGTCATTTATAATCGTTTAAAAAATATTTAATTAAGAGATATGATATATTTAATGAAAAAATAAAAAATAAAACCATTCATGGGTTGAAGGTGAAGGTGTTATCATACAGTTTATGTTACATACGAAAATATTTTGACGGATATTTGTACAAAATTCAAAATGTTCGTGTATATAAAACATGAGATTCTAAATAATACATCGAATTGTTTATAATATATTATATATACTGACGGATTCGATGTCAGTCATACAGACAGACAGGTAGTAGATATATATACATATTTACCTATAATGTTTTCAGTCTGAAATAGGAATACATATCAGTTAAGGGACTGTCTTCGTAGCCGGCGTCGGCAACGAATATTTTCAACTAATAAGGCCAACGCCGGTCATTTTATTAATAACCGGCTAGATGTTATTTTTTCAAATATATTTACAATATACACATTTTTTTTTCTACAACCGTGGTTTTACGTTTATGATTCATAACGTTTGTTTTTAACCTATAATAATTTGAATAGTTTTTAATATAATATTTGATGATTAAGACTCCCATTATTTACCAGTTTGAAAACTTAAATTTACCCAGGAAATTTGAAATGCTATGAAAAGTTTATAGAAAAATTGGAAATTCATAAGAATAAAACTTTCAAGGAATATTAGATAACGGAAATTCGGAAATTCAAAAAAAGAATTCATTCACGTTAATAACGTAAATGAAAATTTAATTTATTACTACATTTGTTTGGATAAGAAAAATAAAAAGTGAAACAGATATTTATCTAATCTAATCTGTCATTGCTGATTAAAACGCTTAATTTGGTATGCAAATTTTTACAGCACATTTTTCGGTTTTCCAAAATACAACATATTATATAAGAGACATTAAATATAAAGTAATCCGTATTTATAGCACAGAATACGAAAATTAATTTTACCATTAAGTTAAATCGGTATTATTCAAGATAGAGTACTTTAGAGTGACAAATATTTAAAACAATAAAAATTATTTCAGCGTATTTAAATTTGTGAAAACTTATTTATATTATCATTATGGATTTTATACAAAATTAAAATAAGTCTTTCAAAATTCATAGAAATTTTAATTATATATTACTAGTTTGTCTACTAATTCTTCAAAATGTTAAATTTTTATTCAGTTGTAAATTTCATGATGAAGAATGCTTGTTTTTATGATAAAATGTCCGGTGTCGGCAATTATATTTGAATATTTATTTTGCCTGCGCCGGCATTATAAGCTGAAAATATTCGTTGCCAGCGCCGGTCATGTAGATAGTTGTGTACCTTACTCTCCCACCTATATTAGGTCCATCTTCCTCTGCTTATATTTATTTATGCAATCTGTTATTGTAGTATTATATAGTATATAGTAGTTCAATTCTCTTAAAACTTTAAAACAATATACAAGTACAACACGAAAGATCTTCGATTGGTAATACCATATGGATGAGATGATTGAATAATACGATATGTTTAATCAAATTTCATCGTAATTTGATACACGTTAAAAATTTTTTTTTAAATTGTTTCGTATTGAAACAAGTTTTTGGATTCATTAAAGACACACAACCCATAATTTTTACTGCATCATTTAAACATTGGTTGTCATGTTAGAATGCTAATGTAAGAAAAGTTCAACATGGATAGTGTTCCTTAATTATGAAAAGGATAAATAAAATACAATAGAATCACAATTTTGTAATTTTCTAATTTTATACTGATTATTGGTCAATACGTAAATGCATTATGGGTTGATTCTTTACATAATCATTTGTTAACTGATTAATTACTTTGAAGTGAAAATTGCTACCTACTGGTTTAACTGATTGAAGATCCGTATAACGTGGAGTAACTATAATAATAATATAACTCAATAATTATATTCAAATCGCCCTTATTTTCTTGAATGAAAATTTGGTAATGCCAAAATGTGTCTCATCATAATATATTTACTATTTATGACACGATTGCCATCCTTTAAGTCCGTTTTACATAAACGTATGTCGCTTGTACGCTTCAAACACATGTGTCAAAAATGGATTGTAGACTTGTGTCGTAAGACGTATAATCGCAATGCAATACATCTTTGACATATGGTATACGATTAACGGTTTTCGTTTCGATATACAATTTTCAATAAAACAATTAAAATAAACAACTTGAATTGTGCTTGTGTACCCCAGTACGACATACGATTTACGGTACGTAGAATGAGCCAAAGACTATTAAAAGTAATAAGTAATGTTTTACAATAAAATAGAACGTATATATTACAGTTCAACCTATATATAATGACATATGTGTTAAATGAACTAACAAGAAACACAAACATAATTACCACAAAGAATGCTGGACATGGTTTTAATAGCAATATAAATGATGTTGCACATTGCCTGCCTTTTTTTTAACAAAATTTTTTTATACAAATAAATCGTTATTAAAACAAATTGATGGGATAAATGTTTATCTATAGTTTAGAGTTAGAGTTGTATTATTGCAAACAAGCGAAGGAAGCAACATGGCCTGGTGTAACATGGATTCGTTACGACACAACACACATACACATACACAAATATTGTGTGTTTTTTTCTTGTTACAACACAAAAGAAAGTTTATAAAAAGATTAGCCGAAATAAACGAAATTGATCGTTTTTAGAATTGTTTTATCCATAGTGCGTGCGTTGCACATCGAGAATCTTAAAAAAAAAAAACAAAGCTTGGGTATTTTATTGCAATAAATTTAGGCTTTTTCTACACATCATCTATTTGAGTTTCGAAAATAGATGACACATTAATGTTTAAGCACAAGGTAGGTATTTTTTGTAGAATGATAACTTAAATTACGTAAATTATTGACGTTATTCAGTTTCTAACGTCGGCGCGTTAACGGTGTAACCTGCAGGTACCAAATGTGTATTCAAATTCGCTATTCAAATAAAGTCGCTTGACACGCTCCCAAGATACAGGTCGCTTATTTTTCATGGAAAATGTTACTTATATTAAGTGTATCTACATAATCACTCAACTATCACTCACCGTCTTCCAATTAGATTGCTGGATTTTGTAAGAACCTATTCGCTTACTAAAGTTTAGCTATTCGTACCGTGCATAATACGTGGAAGGGACTTCTAAATCGAGTGTTTAAAATTTGTCATAAAACATACAAGAAAATATACCGTCTTGTTAAATTGTTTCAATTGTTTGTAAACTGTATAGCAAATGTCAAACAAAAATTATTGAAAAATTACAAAAAAAGACATTTAATTGAAGTTATTGGGTACTGTTACAATGATTGAAGAAATTACATTAGTAATTATTTTTGCAAATATTAATAATTATTCATTTTAATTTGTAAATGAAGTTTGGGAAATTTTCTATGTTAAATCATACACCACAGAGTTATATATCATTTTATTGAAGAAAATATTTTGATGCACGGTGCCCATATATCATTCGTTCTATGTATAATGTATAAGTAAACTAAAAAGTTCTGGTGTATAAAAATTTCGAACAACAAGCAAATTCGTTTATTTCGAGTAATACACACTAACAAACTTTATTTGTCTGGTGAGTCACGTGGTTAGAATAACACACAGACGGACAATTACAATTGACTGACTTGAAGAATAAGAACAGACAATCATATATACATTGAACGAAACGGGAAGATGGGGGATGAAAATGGTTTAGTACAACAACACAACGCTACAATCAAATTGATTCACTCTCCGAATACCCGCCGTTGTTGTGCTGCTTGTGAGAAATAAGTTGGTTTGGAACGGGGAGTGCGATGGCACTTTATATCATCTAAGAAGTGAAGTTAAGATATTGTCGTTATTCTGACTATACAATGTAAGATCCGTTTTGAATAACATGTTTATCCAAAAATTAAATACTGACGTGCGAATGTTTCTAAGTAAGCTAGGACACATCCAAATTTTCTGGCTAAATTAATTAAATTTCTACCCCAAAAGGCTCGTTGATACAAATGTAATACGATGAGAAGCTTTTTATTAGACATACTTTCGTTGAATTGGAAACTATTTCCTTTAGATTTTTCAGCATATTCATATGAAAGTTCATTTTGCATCTTGATGATTTTAATGAAATTCAGACCTTAATTTTCAGATAATCACTAGTTGCCATACTTTTTTTTATTTATTTTTTTAAGCGTAATTTAGAACAATTGTTTGATCACAACTAACAGAGAGTTTCAAACAAAAGTTGTTTGTTAGAAATATTTAAATACAATAAAGTTAATTTTTTACTTCTATCTTTTCAAGTTAAAAAAGTTGGGTCAAAGATCCATTAGACCTAATGTATCGATTTTTCTCATTCACGAACTGAAAGTCACTTTTTATGTTTAGAATACGGCACCAAAATGTCAGGTTCTTTTCTCTTTTTGTTTTTGAGTTATAGTAATGACAGACGGACGGAAATGGACTAATAAGGTGTTTCAATGAGCGCCTACAAACTTTAGACTAAAATATACTTAATATACTCTGACATATTATGCATGTCGAGTATAATAATTATGAGGTAACGTTTTGGTATTTGTTTAATACTGGAATATAACTAGTTAACGATATTTATGTTTAATGACATGAAGTTAACAAAAATGAAAGAAAAAAAAATGACTTACCTCATATAATCGTTTTTACACAAAATCATCCCACTTTTTGTAAAACAACTAGAACCCATATCAGCTAACATTGCCCCACAACATGAGCATTTCAGACAACCATTATGCCAATATCGATCTAGCGCATGTAATAAATACCGTTCCATTATTTTACCCCCACAACCCCCACACACTTTCACTGTGGTATTATTATTATTATTATTATTCACTTGATGGTGATGATGGTGATGGTGATGATGTGGTCCTAATGGTCCATTACTGCCACCACCAACGAATGCAGGGTGTTGATGAATCTCTGAACCACCACCATTATTACCAGGTCCATTGCCACCACCGCCACCACCTAACATATGATGACCCGGAGGTGGACCACCGCCATTACTTAATGGACCACTTGGTGGACCACCGTGTATTGTATGTTGTTGTGGACCAGGTCCATTCGGGCCACCACCATGATAATTATTGTTGTCTGGTGACGGTGGGTGCGGTGACGTTAGTTCAGAAGCACCATATGGATGGTAATGTGGGTTCATACTAGCTAAAGTACTGGCTGCCAGTTTGAATGGTTTTAGAAGCGCGATTGAACGCGCTTTGAATTTCTTTAGTAATTTAAAATTAATTCACCTAAACTTTTTTTAAGTGGTTTGCAGTTTTTTGACGTTTGATCAATGTGTGATTCTTCAATTTTCTTCGTTTTATCTGAAACAATATAAAAAAAAAAATATTATAATTATTTTAAGAAGACTTAAAACTAATTTCGGTAGCATTATCCGTTTACTAGATTAGGATTTCTCTAATATACATTCGAATATTTAGACAAGAACAAAGAAAACTTGGAAAATACTTGCGGTGAAATAATTAATATTTATTTTGGTCATTTATCTTTCGATCTAAAAATTCGTATATGTAATTTCTTTGACTCTATACAAAAGGTGCGCAGTGCAAACTAAATCATCTACATGGTACTATGAAAGTAAATAACTTTTATCTTGTCAATCAATAACGCAGGCTAAATTACATTCTTTATGAACCCGTTTTATTATGAAATATGATCAATATCAATGAATATTGGAAGATTAAATATCATACTGAAGCCTTATCATTTAATTTTACGAAATTTAAAATTGTGATAAGAATTTTGATAATTTAAATAAAATTTTTATGAATATGTAACATAATTTTTTTTATAATTCAAATTGCTTTTAGCTAAAACACTGCAAGCTAAAAGATATCTCAAGAAAATTAACCCAAGGCAGGTCTCGAAGACTAAAGTAAATAAAAAATATAATATTTAAAATTTACCAATAATTATATTTAACTGATAGACGACTATTTCAATAAATTTACGACTCTCAAATATTCTCTTCTTTTTTATAGAAACGAAAATTTTCAAATATTTTTTCTGTGCTCTATTTTACTGAATTGTCCACCCTACCGTAACGGATCTATAAAACTACAACTACTTATACTGACTAAAGCATCGTTATGATCTTAAAACAATAATGGCTTGTCTTAACCGCTAAACACCATTAAATATTCACCACTAGATATTCAGTACTTTGTTGCAGCTAAAGTCACTCTGGGCTCTGTCCAAATATTTTTATTATCAATTTAAATTTGGATCATCATTTTCCAAAAAAATTACTGCAATTGAAATTTGAATTTAAAAAAAAGTTAATATAAAGTTAAGTGTTAATTTAAAGTTAAGTATTCGACATATACTTGAGTTATGTTTGAACTATGTTTAATCATTTTTGTAAGAAAACTTCTCTAAATATCAGGATTTTCTACCGGAAAAAGGATTCTGAAGAAAAAAATCAAAACTTTATTTTATATTTAGACATATATCTTCGTGAAAAAGTCTGCGGCACGCCGTTTGTATTCATGCTTAGATTGTGAATACCAAATTTCATAACTATTGGATAATTATTTTTTTAGTTATTTTTCAGTGAAAAAAAAATACAATGTATTTTACGTTAGACAAATGTCTTTTATGGGGATTCTAAACATTAACCATCTTAATTTGGTTGAAAATTGTGAATTGTTGACACATGATCGAAGAAATTGTGACAAATTTTCAATGATACATAATATACGCATTCACATACTTAAATACCATTAGATTCATGAAGTTTAGTATTTCGTAGCCATAGCAACAAAAATTATAGAATACAACCAATATTGCCAGATAGATATTAAAAATATCTCCGTTTTAAGGCGTTCAAGTAGTCAAAAATATACAATTCTATGTATAATACAGCCAATAAATGAAATTAGTATTAGTCAAACAATTAAATTATGTGGTGATTAGTAGCCTCCCTCAACAGAGTACTTGCTCTGGTAGTGAAAAACAAAGCTTGAAATTTGACAAAAATTAAAATTTACGTAAAAATATTCTTAAAAATTCTAAATTTGAGTTATAAAATTACATTCGATATTTTTACCACGGCCATGGTTTAACGTCATTTTGGTAAAAATTATTAGTTATCTTTGTCAGTTTAGTCTAAACAGTTATCTTAATTAGTTTAAAATATATTTGAAAGTGTAAGGTTATGTTTTGTTCTCAATGTACTACATACCGATATTACGTCACCGAAATGTCAAACAGCTTTTTTACAGGATTTAAAACGGTTTAAATTTTAATGTAATTTTATGGCAAGAAATCGTGTTTATGTTGCAAAAATATTTATATTTTGTGATTTTAAGAAATCAATATTTTGAACTATCCTATGATGATAAATCGTCACCTCTAACAACACCTTAGTGTACAAGGTACCTTAACACGTATTATTATTTTTGTTATAAATATAATTTTATCGTTTAAATTTCAAACAAACAAGTTGAATCAACTTAAGAAGTTGTAAAGAGGTGGTGGTAGTAAGTAACATAACGACAAGTTGTGTGTCTTAATGGTTGGTTAATTTTTATTATTAATATAATTAAAAATAAGATAACGTTAAAATTTTATTTAAGTAGGTACGTACAAATATAAATATATATTGTATGGTAGATATATCTATAATAGTATTTTAACTTTGATATATTTTATTATAGTCATAAGAGAGCATTTATGATGTGTGAAAGCCACAAACATGTTTCTTGTCTACATAGCACCAGCACCCACCTTCTTCTGTCAGTATAACCAGAGTTATAACATATTAATATGCATATAATATATACATATTATATACATCATATGGTTACATTATGTTTTTTTTTTTTTATTATTATTTTAATATCAGTTGATTATTATTGATCTATAATGTTAGTTATTGATTTTGAATTTTTTACTCTTAATTGGAATTATTTTTCAATTTATTTTCAAGTTTAGTTTCAGATTGAGCTAATTGCATGAATACATGCCATAAAAACACCTAATTCTGATACTTACATTATATTATAAATGTTATTTTTCAAGTGCTCTAACACCAGGGCAGCCAGCAGTGCATATGACTCATTTTTCTCAATTAAAAATTTGAGCATCTCATTTAATATCCCGCACCGAAAAAGCTCCTAATTTTGAGCATACTTAAATTCAATTTTGAATACTTTGCTCTGCTCGCTTGACTAGTTTAATATTTAACAAGTAAAATCTTAGTTTTATATTTTTAGCAATGAATGATTTTTTTTTAAATAATTGAGCATATTCAAATTCATTTGTGTAGCAGCTGAAGAAAATAAAGAGTTTTAAACAGCAATAATAAGTTATTCTGTTTTTAATGTAATTAAAATTTTTTGAATTATTAAAATATTTTTAAAATTGCGTTGAATAAATTATATTAAAATTAATATAATAAATGGAAGTAAAGAATAATTAAGTTTAAGACGAATAAAAACACAAAAATGTCAGAAAAACGACATCTGTCACATATATAACAAACACATTGACTAAACTTACGCTTTGCATACAATAAAAATAAGATTTCTTCATTGTTTGTAAAGAAAATTTTTTATGTGAACATTTGTATTCTACAATTTGATTGGTTGTCTGAACGTTATTATATTCATTTATATATAATAGGTCACTATTATTTATGCGTGATTAGTGGACTAAATAATGCGGCAAAAATAATTCAACTTTTACACATATATTATTTATTTAATAAAATCACAAATTAAACATAATTACAATATAAAATGTTAAAAAATTGCACATTAACTTATTACTACCCCCAAACTGTTATACCCTCCACTGACGTAACGTAATTATCGATCTCAACCGATCACCAAAGTTAAGCAACAACAGACACAGTCAGAACATGAATGGGTGATCTTCTAGGATTAATGTGTACTGTTGTTGTATAGAATAAATATATCCACTGTAGTCACTATTTGACTTTAGTAGTTGAAAAGTAACTTATTTTAAGTCACTTTTGAAAAAACTTTGTATTATTGTTAGTTAGAAAAGATATTTATTAACAATATTAAAACTAAATACTGATTTCAAAAAATAATCATTTGATAAATCGCTGTCAACACTTCTAGAATAAAATTAAAAACACATTTAATTGACAGAGAAGTAAATTATAGAAGATTTAAAGACAACGTAAAATTTAACGTTTGACATTAAATTCTTCAATTTAAGAAAAATAAAAATTCTTCATTTCTAAGATAATATTTTTCTTAAGTCTTCAAAAAACATGACACATGGCATTAAATGTTACTATCATGCAGAGACGCCTACGAGAGTGCCTTTATCTATCTTATATAATCTGTGATTAATTCTAGTAGTTAATGATAAAATGTAAAAATGGAATTTTAATCGATAAAATTTAAAGACATTAAAATTTTGTTTTTTCTTTTTGTTCATTTTAAAAAATTAAGATCCATAATTTAGGGATATAATTAAAAAAAATTGTATTCAAAGATTTTCAAGTTTGCCGTTTTTATAAAGTGCGTAGTTTTTTTTACACCACTAGTCAATTTCACAAAAGTTTTCTTCGAACACTGTTGTTAAATTGAAAAGTATAAATATAAGTAAGTAATAGCAACAAAACAATTCATATCGTGTATAATAAAATAATTTATGGCAATATAATTTTATACATGTATAATTTTATTTATATACTATAATATAGCTATATTATATATTACTGTTCGTTTAATATATGTATAATATGCTGTATTAAAAAAAGCCAAACCAGTAAATGCATGTTGTTGATACTAGTGTTTTATTAAACAGTAAAATATCGTACAAGATGTACTAAGACAGGATAACAAGTAACAACTAACGAGAGTTCCTCCGGAGATTAGGACGAGAACCTCACCTTGGTTGGGTTGACATGCTATCCATCACACTTGTAACTATGCAGGTTACCACTCGAGTTGAACAATCCGCAACTCATACGCCGATGGCAAATGATATTAAAATTATCAAATTATCCTAAACAAACCATTAATAGAAGCGTGAATGTTATGGTTCGCATGATTATCTCCGGGATTGTTTACGTGGGAGATATTACCAGTAAAACGTTAAATTTTTTTCTAATTAAATTTGTTTTCTATAACAAAAAAAAAGGTCTCATGTCATTTTACTATTCGTGCATAATACGTAGAAGTTACTTTTCGCTACGAGTGTCTAAAATTAGTAATAAAACATTCATATTCTAGAAAATATAATTATTTGTTCAATTGTTTGCATGTTAATTGTATAGCAAATGTCAAACATAAATTATTGAATAACTACCAAAAATGACATATAATTGAACCATTTATCCTTATATATCCTTTTGTTGACAAACTAGTATTATGTAACTATAGAATCGAATGATGCACGGTGCCCATTAGTGCCAAATTTTAGAACTACTAATATAACCTATCGTTAAATATAGGACCAAGAGATATCTCGAATTGAAGCAACATAATTATAATAACGGAACAATTTTTTTAAATTAAATTTGTCGAAACGATGTCATTTGTATAATTTACAATGCATACAAAGCGAAACACGGAAAAGTAAATAGTTTTCAAAATATATACAAATCCATTTTCGAATAGAATAGCTTTAAACATTATCGTTACTACTGTAAGATCTTGTATTTTTACACATATATGATAAAACTTGCATTTATATACATTTATAATATAAAATTAAATAATATTATGCGGAAGATATAAATGTTGTCAAATTTAACATCTTTGCCTATATAATATACCGTTTTAAAAATATTTTTACAATCTAATAATATTATCGTGTAAATAAGTCTATAATGTTCAATTTGTGATTCTCGAACGAAATGATTTTTAAATGATATTTAAATAAGCAAAAATTATATTTCGAAAATGGCTATGGAAAGAATTTATATGTTTTTCCGAACATCCGATGTATACTTAATCCCAAATTTTGCTTTTTAAATAGCTTTCTAAAGTACAACAAGTCGTTGAGTTGTCAATTTCTCTTCGTCTCTAAAAATAAGGAGTACTACAGTTTGTACTTTAAAATAAACTAGCCTCACAATATATGCCTTCATCCTTTAAATAATTAATAATTATTCACATACACAAAATATGCCCATCTTCTAAGAAATTTCAAATAATGAATTTTTAATTTGACAAATTCTATAAAATTTTCTCTTATCATAAAAGTATATAGATAGAAAATTATTTAGAAAATGTGCGTGATTTTAAACAGTAGTTTAATTCTTATGTTTATAGTAAAGGCCTTAAACTGCCTTAGTTATAAAAAGAAAATTTTACCCATTAACTTAAAATTTACGTGCTAATAAGATAATTCCTGATAGCTAAGTACTTTTCAGTATAAAACAGAATTTTATTCATTTACTTCAAATTTACGTACTTATGTTGTAATTTCTGATAATTTACTACCGTGAAATAAGACTTAGCAGAATACATTTTTGATAGTGTAAATTAATATAAAATGGTAAAATTCGTGTTCGTTCGTTTTTTTTTATAATAATATAAATTTTTTACATCAGTATAAAAGTTTTACCTATTAACTTCAAATTATCGTTCTCAAATGAGGTAATTCCAGATAATTTAGTAGCGTGAAATAAAGCACATCCGAATATTTTATTAATTATGTGAATATGTATTAATGAAAAATTAATTAGATGTTCATAGAATTTTTATAACATATTAGTATGGTTAAAATGTTTTATCTTTTGTGTAACGACCGATAAAAAAATGATTTTAAGTATTTAAAAATACTTAAAAACACTAAATAAGAATATAATGAACAAAAATTAAATGATATATTACATATGTTATAAATCTCTCATGAATATATAATTAAAATTTTTATTACTGCATAGTAAATTTTTTTTTCGGGTAATAAATTTGGGGTATTATTAATGATTAATAAAACAATTATCTTTTAAAAATACATATCATATAAGAAATTTTCTTGAATATTAATTTAAAAGCAATACAATTTTTTATTAGCACATATCACTATATAAATATATATATATATGAATTGCTGTTCGTTAGTCTCACTAAAACTCGAGAATGGCTGGATCGATTTTGCTAATTTTGATCTTGAAATATTTGTGGAAGTTCAGGGAAGGTTTAAACGGTGCGAAACATAAATAATAAGTAAAGGAAAATACTATAAACGACAATTTAATTTTCGAATACAAAATGTTCCTAGCTGTGAAACCATTTTTGTCTTTTTTTTCTCACATGTTACAAATAATATTAGAATCATCATTTCCATAGAAACCAAAATCTAAATTTGAAATTCAAAATAAACTTCTTTATCTCTTCTCACTAGCAGTATGTTGAACTGTCAACTGTATAAAGTGTGCATATCGCATTGTTCAAGTATTACCGGAATCATTCGTGGTTCAGGAGTTCCATATACTTTCATCAAGTGTATGAGTACCACAGCACAAATTATCGGGTGAACGCGGTACCGGATGTACCCCAACAAATATCGGGTAAATATCGTGTGCATATAATGTACTAAGTTTTCGATAAGAAAGGATTTTCTGAAATTATACCCCTAAGGGTAGAATTGCATTCGCATGTAATCGATGTAATATCATTTAATAAAATGGGGAAATTAACACAGCAACCAATGAACCGGCCGGGTCTGCTTTAAAATATAAATTAATATCATTATTCTGATTTGCCTCAGCTTTACATTATTTAGAAATAGAGTGTTGAGAATATGTTGTTATACTTAGAAAATGTTGATGTTGATTAGAAAAAGATGGCAAAACGACGTTTGCCGGATCAGCTAGTATAGGTATAAAATTGTGAATTTATTCATAGATTTTGAAGATTGTGTAGAATTTTGAAAGATGATTTAGTAAAACGAAGGTTTAGTAAAACAAATTTTTGTATGTAAATAAAAGTTAAAGAAGATATATAAATTATTATAAGATTAATAATTATTATTATTGATCAAACTTCCTCTGCCTAGATTCGAACCCGCAACCTCTTGTCAAATGGGTGCAGGTATTAATGCCTATACTCACTAGGGCCACTGAACCTCTTTATAATGGAAGTAATGCATTATATCAAATAAAGTATGTATTTATTCAATTATTATATATTCAAATATGATAGTAGAGATGTGATTAACTGTAAAATTATCAATTTATTATATTAACAATATTATTAATATAATGATTAAATTTTCCAATTAATAAATTATAATTACTTTAATTAAGTGGAATATATTAATCTGTTTAATTTTGCATATTAAAATATAATATACAAACATAATTATTACTAAATACCTATTATTATTATTATTATTATAATGCTGTTATACACAACGATTACTAAATAACTATTGAAAACAATATGAATAGTCTCTAGTCTATGTATATAATAATTATATTTACTACAGAAATTTGGATTATACTAAGGATTATGAGAATTTTACCATAAGAAATATAATGAAAATTGTTTAATCTTATGAAAACTTTAAAACAAAAGCTTAGATTTTTGTATATAAGTGTAACTAAGGTTTTTGGATAATTACAAGGCTGTGCGCACAGCGGAAGAGATTATGTGAAACCAGTGTTTATCTGAATTTTAATCCGTTCATAGAGAAGACGATGGAGATTTTTGATGAAACATTTTTCATTCATGAAACGTCGTTCGAGTTCCAAAGTTCTCGTTTTATGGTATAATGGACAAAATAACGGGGTGTCCCAATAAAATGTATACGCACTTTAATACATCATTTTTTTAAAATAATTATTTATAGTGAAGTACCTCCCCAATAACACGGTGATGTGAGAGCTTGCTTATCTTACTGATAATCCCGAGACCTTTTTTTTTGGGGACACAGCAAAGATAAGGTGTATGTATGTATCAAAATCGGCAACAGTCTGACTGGACTGATTCTAAATTTACTATATTTCACTTCACAATTAGTCAAGGATATGGCACGTGAAAAAATCTATGAACCCGAAGTTTCTGCCGCATGGTAAATTAGTTCCAAAGTCAATGTGAAGGATATTTTCTTATAGGACATATATATGGCAGTACGGCCATTTTAGAGGTGTAGAAATCTGAAATCAGATCCATGCTAAGGAAGTTAAGAAGCTTCAATTGAAGTAAGGGAAAAATATTAGTCCGATAGCCGTTTAAGAAATTTAATAAAATTCCCCTGTTTCCAAAACGAATAACAATTATTTTAATTTTGCTATTATATTCGTAAAAATTTCATAATAAAATATTTTTTCAATAGTCATTATTACTTTAAACTTATGTTATTTTCTGATAAATCATCATGCAGCAGGATATTTACAAACAATTTCAGTATAACACTTCAGTTAAAAATGACATACATATTGACAGATTGTATATTAAAGATGCAATAAATTGATTTCACTCAAATACAACAATAATAAAACCCCTAATATTATTAATAGCAATATTGATTTAAATTGAATAATATATAAATTTAACAATGTTTTTTTTTTTTTTTTTTTATTTTGTACGAGAGAACGGAGATATTTATAGGGTAAATTATATACGTTTCTCTTTTGTATTTATGGGGAAGGA
This sequence comes from Chrysopa pallens, assembly GCA_020423425.1. Taxonomy (NCBI): domain Eukaryota; kingdom Metazoa; phylum Arthropoda; class Insecta; order Neuroptera; family Chrysopidae; genus Chrysopa; species Chrysopa pallens. The sequence goes on from CM035591.1 coordinate 116,085,524, forward strand.
TATGTCTCTATGGCTCCTCTCCTATATGTATGTATGGATTGGACTATACATCAAGTGTTAACAAAATAAATGAACATATCGAATATTTGTAGGGTAACAGAACCATTTCGATTTCAATAGACGAAATATTTTCAAGGTCGAGATATCTTTTTATTGGGTTAAAAGCACGCGTAAATTACGATTTCTTAATATTTACAGAAATTTTTGTATTTTCTCCTATTTGTTTCAAATTCTATTTTTTATTATTTTACAGGATGCCACTGTATTTTAAGAACGAAATTCCTTGACTTTTCCAGGTCTCATATTGACTTTTTCTAGAACATTTTTTGTAAATATGAACTATTTACTTTTCGTCATTTTTAAAATGATTTCCAGTAAAAATAAATTTTCTCTGCCTATTCCATGACTTTTTCAGTAAATTCGAAATTCCCTGAATATTCCACGTTTTTCAGATAATCTTCTCTGACCAGTAGACACCTTGTTTTACGCCTTTTCATGAAATATTTTAAAAGATCAGCAAAATCATACACTTTTTCCAAATTTTTGCGACAATATTTTGCTCAAAAGAATGTTCAACTTAAGCCTTAGTGGAAAAACTATCTTGTACTATAAGGTATCTATGCCTTCAGGTGATAAAGTGTTCCAAAAGAGGGTACACAAGACCAAAAGGTCTAGGAACGCAGTTGCGGTTCCACTCTTAGTATACCATATTTAATTGTGATATACTCAGTAACAAAACAATTACCTTCAATCCAATGCAACCATCACCATAGAAAGTGTTACATTTCACAACTGTCCAACTATTGGTTACATGACCCTATATAAATAAAATACACTGTTGTTATAATATGTAGAAAATGAAATGTTGTACATATAGGGTGGAAATAGCAGACAATCAACAGTCAGTCGTCGATGGGGTGTCAATTTTGGTTTAGATTTGTTCACTCAAATTTCACTAATGTGTCAGATGATTGAACTGCGACTGTTATATGTGTATAATATACCACACTGATAACATCACATGGTGGCGTGTAGTAAACTAACTAACTCTCTTTGGAATACATTTTTTTTTTATGTGTATGAAATATTTTCAAAAATTCAGGAATGATTTAATTTAATAAATTATTTTGTTTTGGTATGATATTCAACAGTTTCGAATCAGCAAATGAACATGGAACTATTACAAAGAAATTTACAAAACTCAAATCAACAAATCTTCAATAATTTTTGTATAAAATACACAGAGAGTATTTATCTTGCAATCTTTATTTTGATCTTGTGATTTTGCAAGACCGTATTAACAAAAGTCAGACCAATACTGGGAAATGCAAGAGCAACACCAAATGTGCAAGACTGAGCTAAAAATTGACCTGGATCTTGCAATCTTTGGTTGGGTCTTGTGATTTTGCAATACGGTATTAACAAAAGCACGACCAACACCAAGACTGGGAAATGCAAGAACAAGATCAAATGTGCAAGAGTGAAGTAAAAATTGTAGCTTCCGTTGTACATAGGATATATGAGACTATTTTTTCATAACTTCAATATGATTATTTCAGAAAAAAACATTTTTCCTGTTCCAAATTTTCAGTTTATTTTTATTTCACTAAATTTTAACACAAAATATAACAAGTATAAAAACGACTAACAGAGTTAATTGTTTAGAATATCAAAATATAGTTCAATATGAATATAACTATTGTTAATTATTAGCATTAAGAAAATAGCCTAAATATGCTGTCCATACAATTATAGATACATAATAATAATAATAATAATGTGCTAATCCAAACAATTTATGACAAAATGTTCCAAACAAAAGTTTTTTTTCTTTAAATTTTTCGTCATTTTTTACAGGCAAACATATGGTCGGACAGATATGTAGTAATGGGCAAATAAGGTGATTCTGTACACACCCAAATTTTATTTGCGGCTTCAATACTTTCTAACGATACAAGGTTTCAACTTAAATGATTATACTATGACACATTATACATATGCCGAGTACAAAAATGGTAATGGTAAACTTTACCATTGTATGAAAAAAAATATCCTCAAATATATTCTCGAAGTAACAACTCTAAAGTATCGATTGTCGGGTTAATATAAGCCGCACAATATCAATGAAAACATTGACAACAAAATTGTTGACAAAAAACATTGAACTAAACAAATTTTAATATTTAAATACGCAATACAGCGAATGCTGGGCAAATTTTCTTCAACAGACTTGATCTTAAGTAATCTTAGAATTTGTAACTTCGATTGAATTGATTCTGATCTCAAATCCCAAATAGAATCACTTTTACGGTGAAAGAGGAATTTACAAGATAATTCATTCATTGTAGTACACACCCTACTAGTATTTCTTTGTCAAAGAACTACGATACCACAAATAGCATCATACAATTCACACATAACAGTTAATTGTATTTTTATAATATGATTGAATGTATTATATATACATTATTTGATATTTTAACAGTTGTTCTGTATAATTATTTTATTACATAATTCGTATATATTATAATTATTATTATTATTTGTAATTCAATTTGACATCATATCAAGTAGTAAATATTTAATAAGACAGTGATATGGTTGGCGTTTCTTTTTTTTTATATACAACAGCAATTGTAAAACAGCGTTTAATTTAATAACCATTTTTATCAATGAGCTAGTAGCTGTGTCAACTGCAGACCTCATTCTGAAACCCCCACATCATATCATTTCATTTCACATCTATTGTAAAAAACCGGGTCTTTCTATCTTCTTGCATAGAAAAAATATTTTTGAAGATTTTCTAATAAAGACTCATTTTTACTTTATTCCCTAATCATTGCACATCGATTGCAAAAATACTGAATTTTTCTAGGTTATATAGATAAAAATTAGGTATTCTTGGATTTTTTTTCCAAATGAAGGGAACAATGAAAAAATTAATTTTTCCTACATCATTTTATTTCACATCTATGGGAAAGGCCCTATTTTAATGCAAGTATAGAAAAAAGTTGGTATTATAAATGAGTTTTGCCCAGTAAAATATGAAATTTTCCCAACTATACACTAAATTTCCTGAATTCAAAACGTGGTTATAAAATGTCATCAAAATCGAACAACGCGTTTTAAAGTTGAAGCAGGAAAAGTACACACTGACGGATAGATAGAAATGTATTTCATTATCGACTATACTCACTTAATTTGTATAATTTTATCACTTTTAAAGTGTTCACAAATTAATTGAAAAAACTTTATTTTAAGTTTTTTTCACACTCTATCAATATTATTTATTATAAAATCGTTTAAAATATGGATAATTTTGTTTTTAAAAGCTCAATTGGAGCAAAGTTATATATCCACTTATAACACTTGAAAGTAAGAAGAACTTTAATATTTGATACATATGTGTTAATATTTGATACACAGTCCGAAGGTTGTTATATATATCGCGACCAAAAACATAAAAAGACTGAATATCGTAAAAGAAAACAGTAAAAACTGATTCAAACTTCATATTTGTAACCGAAATTGGTATACATCATTACCTATACCAAGGTCCTTCCCCAGACATAATTTGATTACAGACATGTGATAAAAGATTTATTGTGAAACAAAAAAAGATAAACCAAATAAAACCTTGATAAATTTGCATAAAAATCTTATATTTTTATATAATTATGATATTCAATAATATAAAATATCTATTCAATATTAAGTTAATTTAATTATAATAATTTATAATAATATATTATCTTTTTACTATTATTATTATTATTATTCTTTTTAAACAGTTTAATGATTATATATGTCAATCATAATTATTATAATAATAAATAATCATAACAAAAACTTATATAATAAATAAACATATACTACAGCACCATAAATATAATATCAATATCTATAATATTTCTATTATCATTTTATTTTTAAATAAATAGATATAAAATTATTATAAAAGGATATAATTTATGTACAAATAATAATTTAATTATATAAAATATATATTTTATTTAAAAGCCTATATTATTGACACCATATGACCATCCTTTTTCAGGAAATAAAACTATCATCAAAACATAAAGAAAAAATTAAGTTATCGACGGGAAATCAAATACAATTTACGTATATTTCTGAATCACTTCATCTATATAATATATTTTATGTCTATGGTGTTTTGAATCTTCAGAAACATATTTTTTTTAAACACTACAATTTTAAATGGATTGTTGTTAAACAGGAAATTGAAGAAAAAATAAATAAAACCCCTTTAAATATAATTAAATTTTTTATAATTTATATAGAAGTAATGATTTGAACATTATCTGTAATTAATCTTAAAATAGTTAAATCAAACCAATGTTAGATAACCACCGTCCAATTTATAATTACACAACACCATTTACACCCAATGTCTCATTCCCACCTCCACTCAATCTAATCTATTAAATACAAAACATATTATATAGGATATTATATAACTAACCACTTACACATAATGAATTCAATCAGTGGTTCCAAACTATATTTTAATTGGGATAGGCTCTCAACCAACAAAATATGATACTAATAATACCAATCTCATTTTGCTATTCCTATAATTGATGTGTTTAATTAAGAACTGTATTTTTACTTTTTTTCCGAGTAGTTTTAGTTAGTAATTTTTAAACAAAAAAGAACCGATTTCAAAAAAATGAACTATAAAGTAAAAAATATTTTTAAATTTTTCCTTGTGATCAATTACCTTGCTTAGTCGACACGCCAATGAATCAATTTTTAAGCAAAGATTGGCATTGACTTGGGAAATTGGTCAAAAGAGAAAATTTTAAATTATTTTTTACATTTTAGTTTATTTTTTTGAGGCCGGATCTTTTTTGTTTATAACTTTTTTATTTTTTACTTTCTAATGTTGTAATCAAATTAACCACATAGGAAGAACCAGCTTTCAAGTAAAAAAAAAATCATTAAAATTGGTTCCCCAGTCGAAAGCTCTGAGGTTCAAATCGAACTAGAGCGTCCAAGTGCCACAGTTTATTTACTGTTTTTTAAGTTTTTACTTTTTTCTTGAAAATATTTCCAACTTTTCCACTTTTATTTGAATAATGTCTGTGAGAAAATTAATTATTCTAGAGCATTGTAATTATAGAAAAATCGTATAGAATAAACGTAAAAAAATAAAAAGTGAATTAGTTTCACATTTCGATGTAAAATATAGCAAAATTTAGCAATCAGTCTGGTTTCTATTACATGTAAAATTTAATTTGTAAAAATAAAATAATTTTATCTTTTAATTAATTTTTTATTTTATTACCATAAAATATTTAAAAAAAGATTTTATTGATTTAAAATTCAAAAATATGTTCACATTTGCACAATATTAATTATTTGTTAAAAGATATCAAATTCCAAACGTATAAAATCAGCATAATAATATAATAGTTATGCATCATATTTCATTATCTACGTAAAAATTGCATCACATTTAAATAAAATTATATTAGATCAGTTTTATATTTATATTTAGTATAGAATCACGTAGAAAAATACTATTAGCAATAAATCAAATCTGTTTTCCAAAAAAACATCCTATATTTTAGATATGAAAACACAAATTACACTATCATTTTTGACGTGCAACAAAGAAACAAAATTAAAAATTAAATTAAGATTAATTCCACAAAGAAGTTATAAGTTATCAAAGATTATTTTCCTTTTATATGTCTTTCTTGAAAACGATATTGAACATGTAATTTATATGGAGATATTAACAGTTGACGTCATAAAATCATATTTCCCTCTTTGTTGTTCAGATCCATGTTCAGGAAGTTAAGTCGCTTCAGTAGAAGTTAAAAAATTTCGTCCGATAGCCTATTATGGTTAACATCAATACGAATATACTTAGGCACTCAATAATGTTAAGCAACAATATACACAATTAGTACTTGGATGGGTGACCGCATAGAATTTCTATGTACTGTTGTTACATATTTCTGTTGTTATATAGAATATCCCGAATATAGTCACTATATTGAAAAGTGACTAAAAGTAAATTTATATATATTTTATATTGAAATAATATATCTATTTCAAATAATATACTCAAAATAACCTATATTAAATCCCCCCCCCCTGGGGGTAAGGTAATAGCTGATCTCAACCGATCAATAATGTTAAGCAACAATATACACAATTAGTACTTGGATGGGTGACCGCATAGAATTTCCATGTACTGTTGTTACATATAAATAGCTGGTGATATGTCTGGCACGTCTTCAACGAAATAGTTTCAATTTGGATAAAGGGTAAAAAATATGCATTTTCTATATTTCATAAATGGCACAAACATTGGTAAAAAGTGTACCTAATATTACACACACTACAATACACACGCATATATCCACTTTTGTTTTATATGCTGTTTTGTTTAAAAGCAGTGAGATTCAATTTTGAGTGATTATGGTCGACTTTCGACCGCACTCTATTAATATGAAGAACGTCATTAAATCATATCTTGGGAAGCCAATATTTTTTTCCGCCTCAAATATACAATTTGGCAATACATTTTGAAAAATATGCCTTGACACACTATCACCAATTTCAACCTACAGGCATATTTAAAACCATAAGATGTAAAAAACAATTTCAAAAGTCGATTATTAGCAGTGAGGAAGACGCGACACATTGCTAACTGTTTATTCCTATATAATTTAACACTTATTCCACTCATAACCATGCTTGTCTGATTTTCATTTCCTCTAATGCTTTTAATTCTTTGGATAGAACTGGAAGGCTGAATATCAAGATCCTCGTAACCCCAATTTCAACCCCATGAAATATAAATGCTTTATATGACGGTAAAGATGTGCGCTTAAATCGAACTTATGCACTCTTGCGAATTTCATGAAATAAACAGCCTTACATTAATAGAATCGACCTAATTTCACTCAAAACAATAATAAAAATATTATTTGATAATTTAAATTGATTGACAGGTTTTCACATTAAATTTTGTTTGAGTATAACTGATTTATTGTTTAAAAAAGTTTCTCTTTTTTTTTTTGTAATTTATTGTAATGAACATAAAGCCATAGTAGTAAGCTTTTAATCACAGAGTATTACAATTTTACTGGGTAGGAGGTATATATAGATATATAATAGATGGTACGTATAAATTTGTATGTGTAGCCTTTGCCTGTACATGTGTGTTGTTATCATTAGACCCTTATTTCGAAAACAATTATAAAGTCTACCCAACTCACTATGGATGGATATATGTGTATTTCCACTACATCAACTATACTGTATACTGTATACAGAACCGGCTTAAACTAAACTTTAACTTTACTAGTGAACTTGTATGCTTTATAGCTCAAATTCGAATCTTAAATTCTAAACAACTGTGACATTTTCCAAAAAAGACCTGATACTATTAATTATTCAAATCAATCAAAAATAGGTACGAAGTGTACTTGTGCTCTCAACAATCTCTAACTCATCCAATTTGAGTGTTTAATAGCTCAAATGATAGGTATTCAACCACTGAATGTTCTTAGGCCAAATTATGCATTTCTTAAGGGGAGTTTCTTTCTCCAAGCGTTATGATAGTTTTAAATCGAAATATACAGGGTTCATTTTAAGAACATTCAGTGACTAAAGATATTTCATTTGAGCTATTAAATACTAAAATAGGATGAGATGAAGGAGAGCAAAGGCCCGGACATTGAACTCTTCCTGAAATGTTCTCCACTCAAAGTTAGATATCTCCTGTTCTAATGAACATAGAAAGTTTTGGTCTAAGAACATTCAGTGATTCAAGACCTTTCATTAAACGTTTCATCAATCAAAAATGAACATTTATCTAAATTTTGTAGAAAAGTAAAATTTTAATCAATGATGTGCTAAAATTATACAGAAAATGAAACTTGAATGTAGTTACATGCAACTTGTAACATACTTAAGTATAAATCATGCTAAAAAATGAACAATTCTATGGTAATTGGCTATTCGCCTAAATAGTGTTTATAATTAATTTTATAAAAACTAGTTAATAAAAGAATTTAAAACAATGTTTATCATCTTTATGGAGTCGTTATAATAAAGAGAGTGATATTGGAAAACATAAAATTTTGATTTATTGACAAAATCATAAATACGTCATCTACTTTTATCATTCAATTGCTATATATACGTTTTATTTATTAACTTTTATGTGTGATATTTCGAATAAAATACCAAAACAAAAAGTATAAAATTATGTTTTGTACAAACAAAACCTGTGTGGTGTCCGATATTTGTAATTATTATTTTGTACTTTCTAGTCATTAAATCAAGTTTATCTGGTTATTTTAAGGTTGGTTTGTTATAAGAGGAAACCAAGTATTCAATTTTCCTGATTGTTGAATCCGTCCCTGGTGTCCACACGCAAATAGTTATTCCACTTATATTTTCTAGTTGTTCGAGAAAATAAATATATCATTTTATTGTAAAAGTAACCATTATAATAATTATTATTACATTATCATAATTGTGTTAATGAAAACTGATACATTGCCACATGCTTATTATACATCGAAATTGAGAATAACTCTCGCAAAATGTGGGTTAAAAAATCCTAAAATAAGACCAATATTTTAATTTGTTTTCAAAAACTTATTCACTTCGTGATGGATACATTATGAATAAAATTCCTTACAATTTTTTTCTTTCTTGTAAAATTAAGCATGTGTGGTTACTTAGAATCTCTATAAACAATACATGTGAAAATATCTATGGTCTTTTGGATGTTCTTAGCAAAAATATGAAGTGTTTTTGAAGATTCTAAGCAACTACATTGTGAGTCTCAACCACTGTGATGTGGCACTTTTGAGTGCCTCCGAATTTAGAAAAATAAAAAATTGAAATTTATTAAAATTTTTGTTAAAAAATGTTGAGAATCACTAAGTTATAAAATTATATCGCTATTTTTATATAATCAAGAGTATTTTGCATCTTAATTTTGTTCAATTTTAAAATTACTTAAAAAATCGCTTCAGTTCTCTGTCCGTGAAGTAAATACGCTTCAATTGATACAAATATTGAATCTTCATCTCTATTACTTACGTTATGTATTTAAAATTTATTTTCAATTTAGACACCAACCTGAAACAATAAAAAATACACAAAATTAGTATACGAATAAAAGTTTCATCAAATACCTTAAAATAATAAAAGATTTTTGAAAAATAATTTAAACAAAGAACCGCTTTAAAGGCATGAACTAGAAACTAAAAAATTATTTTAAATTAAGAACTTCTAAGATAATTTACTTGTGAGCCACTACCTTTCTCAGTTGGCGCCGAAGTATTAATTTGTAAGCTAAGATGCGATTGGACTTTCAAAGAAATTATTTATAGAACTTTATAATCTGAAATTATTTTTTAATTTTTTAGTTGATTTTTTTAAGGCACTTCTTTTCATTGAAAAATATTTATTTTTTACTTGCTACGAAAAGTTTTCCAATTAAATGAAACTAAATCACATAAAATTGTTTTGGCCCACTATTTCCCCTTACGGCTGGAATTTTTTCTCAAACTAGTAAGGGGCCACTTTGAACCAGTACATAAACAAATAAGTTGTGTCCGAATAAATATATATTAAAATATAAAAACAATATAAACATAAGATTTCTAGCCTCTTCCCTTTTTGAAGTCGGTTAAAAAACAGGTAGATAGCCAATATTACATCAGAGATTGGTTCGGCCTTTGGGGAATAATTACTAAGCTTCTTTCGTATAAACATATTATATTCAACTCAAATACTAATTAAATTATTTTGAAAATTTAAACTTATTTTTAACAAAATAAAATATTTTCAATCGTAGAATTGCTTGAATAAAATAACCTTCTGGATTGTAATATTCAGATTCATTATATAATTCAAGAAAATCATTCAACGTCAAAAACTATACAAGTGTAAAAATTGAGTGCCAATTTCAATAAAATTAAAGTAAAGAAAGAAAAAAAAAATTATTAAATTATATAAATAGTATGATAACAAACAAATCACTGGCTATCGACCATAACCAAAGTGAATTCATTCAAGGTGAACAGAATTATTCAATGATTACTGATGAAGTTGTTAATCGATAAATGATTATATAAAAACAGTTAATTTTCATTATTTTATTGTAAGGAGAGATTGCTTGTCTTCGTGTCATTCAATTTTCAATTCAAATTGAGCTTAATTAACTTTTAGTGATTATTGTATATACTTTTTGAGAATTTTAACACAGTTTTATTATACCTGCAAAAAGGTCTATGCAAACTTGTAGCTTGCTACATTCCACGTATAAACCGCTTTCAACAAATCTTACTAAAAATTATTCTAAATTGCAAACCTCTATAAATAATTTGACCATTGAATATCCGAAGTTGGCATTAATCATATTATTAAAATTAATGTTTATTCTTAAAATTGATTCATTTATTTCGAAAAATAATTGGGTAATAAACATCATATTAAATTTGCTATATTTTAAGAATGTGAAATTAGGTTCTACAACTTAACAAAAGTGTCGCTTAATTAGCTCAAGGTGCGTATTGCATGTAGTTTTTGAGAAGTCAGTATTATTATGCCTTACAAAGAATCGAATTCAAAAAAAAATTAACTAAAAAGTAAAAAATTATTTGAAATTGCAAATCTGTATAAATAATTTGACCGTGGAATATCCGAAGTTGGCATTAATCATTAAAATTAACGTTGATTCGTTTATTTCTAAAAGTAATTCGGTATTTTCATGATACTAAATTTGCTATATTTTACTTTAGAATGTAAAACTACGTTCAACACCTTAACAACAAAAGTACCTATTATTGTTTGATGTAGGTTAAAAATATAAGTTGTTTATCGTACATATATAATTCGCTCTGCATAACACAATAATAAAAATCATATAACAATTAGCAATAAAAATTCAATATTTTAATAAGAAATTTGTGATATATAAAAAATAATACATATTTAATTTAGTTTTCGGATTGAATTTTAATTGCAATAAAAGGATTGAACTACATATAAAATATATTTTATGTGTGGTTCAATCTGAGTGGGTATATACCACCACTCAAACAATTATATTTTTAAAGTATTTATTTTTGATTAGAGCTAAGTAATTCGATGATTAAACAAGATTGACTGATTTGACGCTTGATTATAATTGTACTTATTCGATCAGTTTTTATTGTTACACCAAATAAATAACTAACTATAACATATAATTTACCGAACGAAGTGAGGTCTATGGTATAACAAAAATTTTGCATTTCGTTTGTATCTATCTATGTTTGTTCCGCTGTAACTTTCGAACGACATGTTCGATTTTGACGAAATTTGATAGGATTATTGATCACACTCAGTAAATTCTATTTTTAGTTTTTCTCTTTTTTCTAAATAAAAATAAAATAATAAATAAAGTTAATAACCGGTTTCGAACACGGTACTTTATGTTTCGAAAGCAGGTTGTCTCCCCACTAGGATACTGTACTATGAACTTTCTTAAACTTTCTTTTTATTTAATATGACATCTTTAATTTTTAACATTATATTTAATTTGTCAAACTAAGATTGATATTCAGATATCTTCAAAATTTTGTAAACGTATTATTTATATACCGCTTATACTACTGAGAGAAGTCTACAGTTCACAGGAGACTATAAGTATTATGTATATATACATACTTACAATTCGTTCAACATATAAAATGGATTTTATACTTAAAATATTGAAAATAAAATATGAATTTTATATTTTTGTAAGATAATAATGCCGTGAAATAAATTTATTAATATTTTAACCGTGAATATCAATCAAACTACAATACAATTTAAGTATTATGTAACCAAAGTATCATTTACAGTAATTAAAAATTAGTTATACATACAAATATACATGCTAAATTTTTATTAAGAAAAAAAAATTTTTGTACAAGTTTTTCTTCACCAAAACATGGTATTAAAGTCTCGGCAAATTTAAGGAGAGAATATTTTTATACACAAAAAAAATTTTATATATATAATTTCGGATTTAAATAACGTTTTTAAATTATAACGTTAATGTTTAGACGGAATTTGATGAGTTTTTACTATTATTTTTTCCACTCAGACGATATTTTTGAAAAGAGATATTATTTCCTTTATGAAAAGTGCTTCCATGTTGTTTAACAATACCAACACAAGTTAATTTACTCGTATTAAGTTTTTATCTTCATAAAATTAATAAATAAAAACATAAATTGTGCAGTCAGATATATATATGAATATAGCATTTCATTGTCAAACATTATTTTTAAAGTTCTGAAAAGGATAATTGGAATTTGGACAGTAAATAAAATAAATCAAACAATTGTTTAACACTGCGACGTTTCGTTTTTTTTTTCAGACTTCTTCAACCGACTGGAAGATATAAAAATAATAACCATAACATTTAAAAAATATTATTAAACAATAGTTTGATTGTTTCATTTACTGTACCAATTCCTGTTATCCTTTTCTGAGCATTACACAATGAACATAAACATAATACCAAATTATTTAAAAAAATTCAAAACGCAAGTGTTTCCATAAGATTAGGTATAGTTCTTTTGCAACAACAATTTTATAATAGTTACAATATTTTTTATATCGGAAGTATATTTTGAATACAATAAGCAGAACTATAAAAATAATAATTATAGAAGATATAAATTCCCACTTTTTTTAATTTTAGTTATTTTTGAAATAGATTTATTTCAACAAAGAACTCGCTTATAAAAAATTATTATTTTCATTAAAAAATTTACTAAAAAACTAAAAAAAAACGTTTAGGTTACAACAAAAATTTAAAAAAAAAAAAATTTTTTTAATGTAAATTAATTGTTATTTTTATTTATGTATTGTATGATAAATTCAATATTTTTCAATTGTTGGGAAAAAATTTTGTATTTTATTAATAACATTTCAATTAAAATATTATTTCATATTATTACTTCGTGTTAATTTGGAATAAAATATAAAATTAAAAATTTTCAATTTAATAAGTTTTTATTGTTTAATAAATATCAATTGTACAGGTAAACAATATTGATTCTTTAGTTTTGAAGTGAGTTAGTTATTTTTGGAATTCTAGCAGTATAAACATTAATTTATTAATATCAGATTTAGCCTTGTGAAATGGTCAATTTCACTTTTAACAATAATATTTTATACCAGAGAAAAATGCAATTCAACGTAAATATTTTTTATATTATCAATCTAATTTTTTATTTTACATTATTGTGCTAAATTTTAAAATAAAGCTGAACAAAATGCATTTCTTGTTAAGGCGCTTTTTATATTTTTTTTATTTTTTACGCAATCTTCAAACTTCTCTTTCTAAACCGAATCACTTTCGCAGAGATATTCGGTAGGCATTTGGTCATTAATATCAGGTGCCGGTTATCCTATAGTTTTCTATGGTTTTCTGTACAATTACGTATTCTTTAAAAAAAAAAAAGAATGAATAAAGAAGTGAATTGAATTGAAACTGCGGTGACACTTTGAGTATCTGAACAAAATTATTTTGGTCATGTGTATAGTCAAATTGTTTAGTCAATTTAAGTAAAAATAAACTAATGAAGACATCTGTTTGAAATCCTGCTGCTATTCCGTCCACTGGTGTATAATAGTATACCACCAGTACAATTACAGTCATATAACATAATTGGATATATAATATGAAATTATATTATGTGACTGTGACTGTTAATGTATAAAACCATAGCTTAAATAAATTGCATGGTACTTGATTTAATTATTACATTATAAGTCTAAACGATTTTTGATCGAATGTTAGATACTTAACTCCTTGCTACTCCAATAAATTATTTGCTCAATTTGAGAAAGGCAAATTGCTATCATATTTTCTAACAAGCTGACTACTCTTTTCATTTTAATCCATTTTACATGCTTCAAGTTTATACTTTCAATTAGTTTAATAGTTTAAAACTAAAATCAAGTCGATATGATGTAATTGATTTTCTGTGTGACCTTAAGAGATATTTGAAAGCAGTAGGACTCTCTGTATTAATAAATAATAAAAAAAATTTATAGGATCGTGTATATATGAATAATTCGGCCCCATAAATATATATTAATATCGTAGCTATATTAATATCAAAAAAGAAAATATAATAAAACAATATATAAAAACCAAATAAAATTAATATATTTTCTCATTAAATTTGTATTATTAGAAATAAAATACAAATAACATCTTTGTTATGAGAAATACAGAATCTAATTGCTAGAGTAAAAGGATAAGGATGGACTACTACACTACCTATATATACATTTAAAGTGAAATAAAGCTCTTATATTCAGTCATAAACTAGGTCGTATGGGCGTTAGTATACCGAGTTTAATTTGAACTAAAATCAGTTAAAGAACTGAATTGAAAATTATAATTATTCATGTTAAATGGAAAAATTATTAGCAAATAAGTGAAGATAACAACTAACAGAGTTAATTATTTTTAATTAGCACTCATAAAGTAATATAAATATCCATTCTATACAGTTATATATGTATACATGTGTAATAAAATTTATTGTTATTACTAATATGTGATAATTAGCTAAATTTGAGATTAAAGTTTGTGAATCCAAAAATTTAAAGAAAAAATTTTCCAATAAAAGTTTTTTGTTTCCAAGAAATAAACATCTTTTGTATTTGAATTTTTCAATAAATTAATTTTCAATAAAATTTCAATATGGGTCAATGGATCATTGCATACAATGAACGGATTTTGATCACTCACGAGCTAAAGCTCATTTTTTATTCTTACAATAAGCCATCAAATTTGAGCTCGCTATCTGTTTTTGATTTTGCTATCTCTATTGGATAGTTTTTGCTATCTCTATTAGATTAAAATAACACATAAGCGAAAACAGAAATCGAGCTAAAATTTTGGAGATATATTCTAGACCTAAAAATCTGGAGGATGAAGTTAAGGAATAAGCGAAATGAATCGATTGGCCAACAGTTATTCCCATTGAAGATAGAAGAAAAATCTGAAGAGAAAAATTGTTTTAGAAAAAATTAAAACACCTTTTGATTGAAACATTATTTGGTAAACTGTTCATATTTGTCACAAATTTAGCTGAAAAATTTAGCTTATAATCGTTTATATTTGGAAAACATATTATTGTAGCAAACATTGATACTGAACAATACGTCGAGTATTTACACAATTCATTCTGTTAATTGTTATCTTGACTTGTTAATATTATGAACCACTAAACACTACCAGAATTGTAGTGTTGATCCTATTGTACATGATTATATAAAAGAAAATCATAAAAGATTACCGATTTTTTAACTTGCTTATGAAATGGCCAGCGCCTATATCACCTGAGCTTTGTGTATAGAATAGAATATATACAACAGCAATGAGCACACAATTGAAACTAATGAGTGTAACAAGGGATGATGTACATCACAATTTAAAAAAGAGGGATGATGATGATGGATAAAAGGGATGATTGCCTGCCTGCCTGCCTGCTAGTGAATGTTGTTGTTGGAACCCCTAATTTAATTGCACGCATTACAGTATTACATTGTACATGAGAGACGAAACTAGAGTGTATACCTTAATAATACATAAAGTAAATGAGATGACTGAATTGGATTGAATATGAACGATGAATGTGAAAGGGATGGGGAGGGGGAAGGAGTGCTAAGGTTCGTTACGGAGATATTTTAATTCTAAGAATACCACCCTGTATATTACTCATACTCTTTAACAAACCAATTATATCATAAATTACATTTGTATATTAAATGAATATATATTTTGGAGAATCTGTTACGGGTTATATTTTCTTTTTAAATAATATTTTAAATTTCATTTAAAATTCTTAAGCTACAATACGTATCAGTGATACGTTTTTATTGATTATCATTATTTTAAAACTAAAACATGAGCCCCTTAATCATTTTGTATTGAAACATTGAAAATATTTCAATTAATGTCGAGGGATTCCAAAAGTTGTGGTACTTAATTTGAACCCACATTTTACAAAATATACTCTGTTTTAGTAAATGTTTTTGTTCTTATTCATTATTACAAGGACATTTGTAGAGGTATCAAAAAACTGTGATTTCGAAAGCTGAAAATGTTTGAAAATTAAGAAAACCAGTGGGTCAGTAAGAAAAAAATTACAAAATCAGTCAAGTGGAGTGAATTTTCACTTTACTGGTGCCTGGAGTTTATATTAGCTCTAACAGATATAATCTGTAAAATCCATTATTAAGAAAAACTTGTACGGTTAAACCTCAAGCCATCATGTTTTTTTCATAAAGTAATCGACCGACTTTTAAAATTATGGAAAAATAGAGACAATGCAACAAAAAATATTTGCTATTTTTCACATCAAAATGTGAAAATAGGCTCAAATACCAAACACAATTCGAAAATTAAATAAAAATTGATTAAAAAATTCAGAAATTATATACTCTTTTTCCATCTTTTTCTTGCAAAAAAAGGTTTATGAGTGATTCTACGATAAGCAGTCGTTTCCTATAGAAAAATCTTACAACGAAATTTTTGAATATAAATGTTATTTATGAAAGTGTATGTAAGTGCCATTGACATCGATAGGACCTCTGATTGTAGAATGACCCTTGTGTATTATCACTATGGAGATGAACATGTATGTCGCCATTTAAGCATATCTCCATTTTTTTTTAAATTAAGAATTTCGAACTTCCATATTTTGGCTATTTTTAAAGATTTTTACAAAAATAACTTCAAATTCACTTTCGTGAAGTTAAGACGCTTCAATTAAAGTAGTAAAACAATTTGTAGATGTTCCCAATTGTGTTTTTATTATATCGTTGCAATAATAATCGCATCATTTCGTTGAATGGTAAAAACGATAAAAGTAAAATATCTAGATACATTAAAACGAAAGCTATTAAAACGTTCAAAAACAGAAATTTAACGTACCACCTTTAATCTATAGAGATATAACCATTTAAAATGTGAAAAATTAAACCCTATAAACAATTTACAAATACACGGAATATAAAACAATATTTTTAACACACTAATGAATTATGACATAAATCAATTAAATCTTGTTACCTTCAATAATGAAATTGTTGTATATACAGAAAATTATATTCTTGCAAGAGTGTGAGAGACAGGAGTTTAATAATGGTAGGGGGTTAGAAAGAGACTGAAATATACCAGAAGTGAGCATAGCCATCAGGCCAGTTTACATCACATCAGTGAAATGAATTTAAGTTGGATGTGTGTTATATCAGATACGACGCATTGTAGGAACGTTATATTAGAATGATAAAGAATAGTGTGAGCGACATGAACATGGTGAGGGTAGAGAATGGGAGAAAGGGAGTATGAGAATACAATTGTTATTGTATCAAGTGAATATATAGGTATATATGTAGATGAAACAGGCAATATGGGTAATATTTCATATGGATTAAATATTTTATAACATACTAATAAAACAATTACTTCGCAGCAACAGTAATACCATTATATAGATACCTGTCTAGCAGGTTGCCTGCACACAGTCGAATGATTATTCGCCATCTTTTTTTTTATGAAATAATAATAAAAAATTGTGTATGTTTGATTATTGTACGAAAAAATATATATCCAAATAAGTACACACATATATATTCTTCTATCAATTTTATGTAATATCATAATCAAAAAAAATGAAATGATTTGTATGGAGAATGGAAATATTGGTTGAAAAAAGTCACACAAAATCTGGATTAGATTGCTTTGGTTATTTCAGACTACAATAAATGAAAATAATATTTTCTTTTAAACATGAAACAACATTACACCGAAACATTGTACAAATAATGCAATGAATAAGAGTTATCAATTTTTACTTCGTTTTTACGGCCAAAAATGCACAAAGTATCATTACAGAAATATTAAATTCCAACTTTTATATAAAATTTCAATTTTTTCAGTTTCCGGTATATCTTATATGGTATAAATTTTGACTAAAAGCATCCAATAGCTTTGAAAATACTAGTTCTGTTACAGCGGTCGAAATTCGACCATAATCATTCAAAAGTGAATTTCACTGCCTTTAAACAAAACAGTATATTAAACAAAAGAGTGCGGATGTATGTTAGTGTGTGTCATATAAGCCACACTTTTTATATGTGTTTGTCATAGTGTGCGTAATGAAATTTTATTGATTTAATGTTTTGATTTAATCTTTTATGCATAATTTTTAAATATTAACATTCTCCAGTCTTTCTCTATATAAACTATAAGGTTCCCAAATTTCATATTCCTCCGTTTGCCCCATTTTCGTAAAAAGGGATACAAAGTTTTTACCTCACGTATACGTAGATAAATAAAACATTCATAAGACACATTGAGTACAAATGGAATGGTTGTTTCTTCTTTTTGAGTATTTGGAAAAAGATATAGACATCAAGTCGAAATGTTGATCTGTTTTCCAAGAAAATAACTTACATCAGTTTCAAATTTAGATATTTTAATATAGAAACTACATCAATTTTTCTTAAAATAAACATCACTTAATTATGTGAAACTTCTTTACTTTTCAAATCTTTGCTAACGTTTGCTCTTCAATGTAAAGAAGTGGAAAATAACACAACTACCACAAGTCGCATTCGGATTCTTCGGATTACAGGTCTCTTACCATTTACACCTAAATTAAATTATTGAGTGCTGTCTTAAATTGAGTCACTGAGTGTTAACATAATACTTACAGTTATGGAATCAACATGTCACCGCTTTCTTTCTAGTTTTGTTTACAAAGTTCAGTTAATTTATAAAAAGCAAAATTACGAACTAGATTTTGAAAATTTATAGCAGCTTACTGGTAAAGTTAGGTTAAAGTTATAGGTAAAGTTAGATAATACGAATTTCTATTCACAAATCATATCAGAATAGTTTTCATTTTTTCTAAATACGACTTTATTTTTCATGAAAACGATAAAGAATTTATACATACATATATTGGATAGCATTGATACGGTTGTTATTATTGGTAGCATAAATAGATAGCAAGCACATGCATTGCTCGCGCGCGCTAGTTTACTATTCAATAGAGTATAGTCATATAAATTCGCACTCTGTACTCAATATAATATTTGCACATATTTGTTTTGATAAAGA
The DNA here is from genome assembly GCA_020423425.1 of Chrysopa pallens. Taxonomy (NCBI): domain Eukaryota; kingdom Metazoa; phylum Arthropoda; class Insecta; order Neuroptera; family Chrysopidae; genus Chrysopa; species Chrysopa pallens. Next base: position 116,104,716 of record CM035591.1, read on the forward strand.
TATTCTTGCAATTCATTGATAATAATAATAATAATAATAACACATATGTTTGAATGAACAATATAAATACACACACATATAGAGCAAGCATATATAGAATTTATAATAATTAAATTCTAGAAAATTCGAATATTATATTTGAATATGAATGATTGTTATTCTATCATTTGATTATTTCATATTAAATTCTTATGTTGGATTTCTAAGTAAAACATATTATATTATTACAATCAACAATGTTTATTCAAAATTGATGGAGGCATTTTTGTTTCTAAATTCCGAAATTTAATTTCACAGTTAAAAATTTTTTGTAACGGTTCACACTAAATAAATGTTGATTATCTATACAAAAAAATATGTTGAATTTTTAACACAAAATCAGTGTTAATTCAGTTTATTATTTGAATTTTAATACAGAGTATAAGTAATTAATTTAAAATAAAGAAATATTTATTGCTTATTAAAATTTTTTTACTTTTTTAATATCAGTTTTGTCTTAAACTTCAAAAAAAGTAGATAATTTATATGTACTAAACTTACAATGAAAAATCTACACAAAAATTTCTAAAACAGATCGATTTTCCGTAAAAGAAAAATGGTAAAGAATTTCAATTAAAAATATGCTACCAAAAAATAAATTCAGTTTCACCAATAAATTGTTAGAATTAAAAATAATTAAATTAATTAATTTTCAGACGTTTAACTATCAAAATCAAGTGGTCTAATTGGTCGAACACTAAACATGTGATCGTTGCTGATTGGTTGACATAGCAATATGATATATACTTGGAAAGTATCAATTATAAATAAAAGTACTTTATACTATATTCGATATCAATGGTTTTTTTATTATTTAACTTTTTCCATTTTTTTAAACGATGTAATGAAATATTGTAAATCTCGATGTAAACAGTATCTACTATGATACATTATAGGTAAAGCTTAGTCTTGGTACTATGGTTTTTATGTTCTGCATGGAGGAACAAAACTATAAATTGATAAGTAGGGCGTCGCCTTTTCTTAGAATACTGTGCCAACATTTATTTCTGAAAGTTCAGTAAACACGAAACTTGAGAAGTAAAGTTGTATTTTTAAGTTTTAAACGACATAATAATTGTAAACTATCTAGTGAGGCGGGAACATATCACCTAGATAAATAACGTAATATCAAGGTAAGGACTCGCATTAGAATAGAAACGCAATGCGTGAATATCCATCACATTTACATGTATCACAGTCACAAACAGAATTTCTTTTTTTCCTTTTGTCAATTTAGTTAATGTATATTTTGTTACATATACAAATATATTATTATTATTATTATTATGTTACATGTATTGAGAAATACATGTATTCGAAAACGAACACACAATAACGGCTCGAATCTACTTTGTGCTTGCTATACATAATATAGTGGCAGTAAGCATTTCATGTAATTAACAAATTTCATTAGAATAATTACGATTTTTCTTTATTCAATTTAACTAATGTATTTTATTTTTAGGTAATAAACGTAATTACTTATAGTAATTAATTAAAAAAATAATTTTTTTGTGTTTTGTAAATCAGTGCATATATTATTATTATAGTTTTTCGTGGAAATTTGTAAGTAATGTTGTATAGTTTTTTAAATTAAATCAATTTTTATAATAATTAACAAAACACTTAGGAAATTGATATAATAAATGTAATAGCATTTATTAAATGAATTTCTAGTATGAAAACATATTTGCATCTGGGTGGAAATAAATCGTAAGGTTTGGCATTTACAAACGTAGACCCTAACCGTCTGAAAACAACGGTGCGTCAAAGAATTCATTTTTTAAAACCGGAAAAAATAGTGGCATACAAAACTTTATGTCGGTTTTGGAAGAGGTGAAGTTAAAATAAATCGAGAAAAAAGTGGATCCTAACCGGACGAACTCCAATTCGAGTGTATCCGGTGATTAAAACATTTTTGCATTACAACATATGTTTAGTGGAAAAATAGTAGCAGACACTGCAGATTGGCAGTATGAAGGTAATTTGAAAGCCAATCTTAAGTAAGTAATAAGTGAAAAAAATTTTTGGCGCTTGCCAAATAACTTCCATAACGATCGTTCAAACGTTATAGAATACTCGCAAACACTTCTTCCACCGACCTCCATATCTTGCAATAACACTTGGACAGAGAAAAAACTGAGCACTATTAATCCTAAGAAAAACGAGAAAAAGTAAAGTCAGTTTTTTTTTCTATTTTATAGTTAATTTTGATGTATTTATTCATTGGAGATGTAAATTATGTAAAATTTTCCACTTTGATTTACACTGTTTCTACAGTAACATTTCCTAGAAATAAAAACTTTCTATGTATAATAGCATCAGAATTTTATTTCAATAAAGTTGAGGCAATCATTCAAGTTGCATACATCATCATTACAATGACATCATTATGAAGACTGGTTTAAAATGCCCTGCACTGTTTTAGTGCATGAGTAATTCTTGCACTTGGTTCCAGTATGTCTGAGTATACTCAATCTATTACTGAGATAGTGCAAGCCAAATTAACTAAATAATTATAACTAGAGTCCGAAAATTATGCGCCTTGAAAAAAAAAAAAGTTTAAATTCCTCTGATTAAGTAGAAACAGTTTTACCAAAATCAAAAATTTTGATTGCATACAAACATAAAGATTGATAAATTATCATAATTAAATTGATATATATTAATAACGAATAGATCTTAAGCAACAATTTGAAATAATAAAACATATATAAGAAGTTAAAAATATATGTAATGTACTTCATATTCAAACATATATTGTGATGAACCGGTTAGTGAACAGGCAGTGGGGTTCATTGGTGGTTCATCTCCTAAGGGCAACGTCGTCATCTCAATGTCCGTACAAATACCTACACATTCATACCATAGGTATACAAAATCGAGAATATTTATTATATATACAGATTGTTAAATAAATTAGAGATCTAAGACCAAATAAGATCATTACCAAATCGATAATTTTTTTTTTAAATCCTAATTATTTGCAAAGTAATTTTTGACCACAAGTAAAAAAAATTTTGTTCCACCAGAAAAATATGAAAACTATTTTTTTTGATTTTACGCGATATCTCAGAATCTATTTTGGATCCAATTTACCTTTGTTCGGGATTTTTCTTGAAGAAAATTTTTTCTTTATATTTCATAAATTTTAATAGATATTGGAAAAAATCGCTAATAACGAATTTTTTTCTAAAAAGTATCCATTAGATCAATACTTGGACCCATTTTTTAGTATATCTTGTAAACTAGCCACTGATTAGATGTAATGAATTTTTATAATTAAGGTCAAAATTTCTTAAAAAAACTAAAAAAGAAAAAAAAATTTCAAAATGTTCATTCTAGACAATTTAATAAAGACTAGCTTTCCGCGATCAAAATGCGTTAAATTCGGTTACAAAAATAATAACCATGTTTCTAGTATATAGAATATTAACCATGATTGACACGCGGTACATTGTGTATACAAACACAGGTATTTGTACATACCGACTCTATATGCCAATGTCACGCATTCCAAATAATTTTTTTTTTGTTTTTTTTTTTTTATAAAACTCATGAAGATTATACAAACATACAATAATATGTATCTAACACCATGACCGCTAGAGTGCATATGAAACTTAATATTTAACTAGATGGATTTAGAATAATTCATAGAGGTTGGATACATTTAAAGTTAATTTTTTATTGTTCGCGAATAAATTTGTTCCGTAGAACAGAATTCTTAATCGATTTATGCGCCATGAGTGTCTAAAATTTGTAATAAAACATTCACATTCTAGAAAATATAATTATTTGTTCAATTGTTTGAATGTAAATTGTATAGCAAATGTCAAACAAAAATTATTGAATAACAAAACAAAATTACACTTAATTGTAGATATTAGGTTGAAAATTTGAAGAATGATCGAACAAACTGTATTAGTAATTATTTTTACTTGCAAATATAAGTGATTATTCATTTCAATTGGTTAATAAATTTTGATAAATTTCCAATGTATAAAATCATAAAATATACGCCATTCACAGACTTTGATTGGCAATAGCATTTCAAATTCATAGCAACAAAAGAAAAAATTTTGTTTAACAAAACATGGTCATTTTTCAACGTTACATTTTTTAATGCAAAATAGATATTAAATGTACTTTGACATGTTTTAGATATGTGAAAGTTCTAAGTGCGTTATATCTACAATATATGTGCAAAGAAAAGAGACGGATATGGAAATATTTCACTCAAATATCGCCCCTCCCCCACCTATTTTGACTGAATTTTACGAGAGGGAGACAAGTAAGGAGTCTTACTCAATCTCGACAATCTCAACTTCATTTCTGCGAAGCTGCATTAAAATTGAAATTTGTTTAGTCATTTTCATACAATGGTTAACTTGTACAATTCTGCGAAATTTTGGGAGATAATATCCAAATTTCGTATAACATAAGTACCAAACTTATATCGGTCGATTAGTTCTGAACAAATGAGCTTGCATGCATGAAATATTTGATCTTTCTTTATTCTACGCTATTCTACGCTTTTTTTTAATATTAATTTTTTTATTACTTCAATTGAAGCATCTTTATTTCACGAACATGGATCTGAAATTATTTTTTTTAAATCTTTAAAAATTAGCAAGATATGGACATTCAAAATTCTTAATTAAACAAAGAGGAAAATATGATCTTATAACATCAACTGTTACTATCTCCATATAAATTACATGTTAAACATCGTTTTCAAGAACAAGATAGATATATAATCTTTGATAGCTTATAAGGCTTGTTTGTTTTTTAATTAATTTTTAACTATTTATCAAGTTTTGTTATAGTATTGAGTCCTAGTTTCACATTTTGATGAAAATATTACAAATATTTTATAGGTTTCAAACAATATCATTAATTGAAATAAAGCACACGCCTTAATTATTACGTGATAAATTTTGTTTTTTTGTTCAGACGTTAAAACACGGTTGTTTTATTTTTTTGAGAATTCCTCTCTCTGCATTCATTTATTAACTGTTGGTTGAAATATCCAAATTCTACTTAATATAAAATCGTGCCCTTTATTAATTATTAGCTAAATAACTTGAATGTTATGATACAATAAAAAACAATGTTCAAAAAATTCCAATCCCACTTAACCATTAACAGATTTATAATAGTTTTATATAAAAAAAAATATTGGTTTGACATACAACTACTTCCATACCATGTATCGATACCATGTTCCACAGATTTTAACTAAATAGAAAGCATGCCTGTAGTCCAAAACTACGGTATCAGATGTCCATTACGTCTTCGACGAATTAGTTGCAATTTAGATATGATATGAAAAAATGAATTTTATAAATTTCAATCATTATAAAATTTTCTGTACCATTAAGCTAACGAATTCATTTTTATGCGATTTTCTGTTAAAAATTACTTCCCCTCGATATCTGGAATAATCAATTTCTACAAAATTCACTAATCATACATAAAACTACATTATGCATCTACATACAAAATTTCATCAAAATCAGATAAACGGTTCACGATAAATATAAATGGCATTTATGTGAAAATATTGAATATTTATACTTAACAGCTCTATCTCTGGAACGGCTTGACCGCTTTAATTTCAATTTCGATATGAAATAGAATTTCGATATGAAAAAACTACAATTCTACCTTTACATTATTCTCTGTGACAATTAAATAACTAGAATAATCGACAAAATGTAGCTTTATTTATATTAGATTTATAGTAAGACTATAAAACTAACGATCAACGTCTCTGAAATTGAATTGTTCAATTTTATCCGCATGCACGTTAATTCCGACTAGCACCATTTTACTTTGTAAAATATATGAGCCAAATTCACATCAAAAGAAAGATTTCGACACGTCGCTTGCTTTTGATATAAATTCGGTTTCTTGTATCTTATAAACTTATACAGTATTCAAAAGCGTAAACAAGAAGTACCATGCATGTAGGCAAAATTTGTCAATTTCAAAGGTGCCGATTTTTAGTTCTGTAGTAATACTACGCACGACTTTTATACGATTGGATCTTGGAACCTGTCTGTAAGTAGAGGATTTTAGCATATCATAGTCTTAGTTATACAGTTTGTACTATATTTATGGAAGTAAAAATATTTGATATTAGATGAAATAATAATTTTGACTCACATTCTTTTTCAGAGACATATAGTTTATTTTAAAAATCACTTTTAAAGAGATACATACACTAAAGACTACATCATTAGTCGCAGCATGAGTTCAATATTTGAAACTTAAATTGTAATTTATTTATTCATAATTATATGTCGTTCTATACCTGTGTGTGCAGTGTGTGTGTTTTTTTTTTAAATGGTTTTCTTTATTGTAAACGAATGTTTAACTAAACAATTAACAAACAAAAATCGAATTCTTTTATTGGTTGAACAAAATGTTATTGAAATTGTTCCTATACACACATTATATTATTAGAGATACACGAAGCTGAGAAATTCAAATAGAATCCGAATTTTATTTCGAGGAGGATACTTTATGGCATTTTATATTTCAAGTGAATTAAATAATAGTTAAAGTATAGTATCTATCTTACGGCCAATAGGTTTAACTTTCGATAAATAATAATTTCATATTACTGACCATGGAAAATGTGTTTTGAGTGATAAAACATCACTAAAAATGTGTTTTGCACCCCCCTACCACTTAGGGATGTAATTTTAATTTCAAATTTAAATGGGATCAACTAACTTCGAAGTATTTATGGGGAGACTTGAGAGGCTCCTCCTTTTTTCTTTCGACGAAGTTTATAACCGACTACAAAACGGAAGAACTATCATATAATAACTTGTTTGTTTATGAACAGATTTTAAACATTATTTTTGCATTGGATTCAGTACAGCTTTAAATTGGTATGAAATTCCACCTTTAATATATATATACGACACTCGAAAGTAAAAACTAATTTTAAATAAAAAACGTATTTAGTTTCTATGTGACTTTTCGAAGTCAGCGCCAATCATACCCTCAACTAAAACATTGATTCGTTGGTGTCGACTGAGAAGGTTATTGGTCATAAGGAAACTATTGGTAAAAGTTTTTAATTTAAAATTATTTTTTTTCTTTTTAGTTCATTTTTTTGAAGGTAGCACTTTTTTATTGAAAAATTTTTATGCAACCGCATATATTTCTGTACATGAATTATCACGACAGGCTATAAAAAATTTGATTTTATAAAAATTTCCCCAGTTCACCTAAAATCCGGTTTAACTATTTAATTATTTGCATATTGAAAAGGACAACATCGGGCCATCAGCCAAGAGGGTAACAAAAATTTAAATGTAACTCTCAAAACAAAGGCCAGTTAGGTCTTCCCTATAGACAAGTCTTAGTCTTCAAGTATCATAGTATAATATTCGTCAAGTAAGTTTGACATGCAATCTTTTCATTATCTAGTGCTTTATTTTTTAATCACTGGATGCATACAAATTTTACTACCATTAAAGGCAAAAGCAATTAATATGAAATATTTATAATGAAAACAGTAAAATTGCATTATAATAATTTGGGTTACTTTTTGAACTATTTTAACTTGGTTTTTTTTCGCAAAACTGTCACAAAAATACTGCAACGTTTGAGACATGAAAGTTTTCTTTTGCTAATTTATATTTTTGAAACCTTCTGAGTAATATTTTCACAGACATTATTATTAAAAACATAAACATTTATATAACTTTTTGCATATATAAATGTTTGAATATATTTAATAAACTAGATTTGTAGTCTCTATATCTTTTAGAACCACAGTTTACAAGAAATAACGCAAGATGGCTGATATACTTGAGTAGCATAAACGTTTCGAATAACTAAACAAAATGAATACACTTTAAAATTTTGTACACGTGTTTTAATTCATTTCAACAAAAATCCTATTTATTACCTGTTTTAAAAATAACTGTTGATTTTATGGTATCAATAAATAATATTATATATCAAATAAATTAAACAATTAGATTAAAAAAAAATATGATGACAAACGAATTAGTTGAATTTCATATAATATAAAATGCAACATTAAATAATATTATTATTATAAATGATTTCGTCGCTTTTCAAAACATAAAAGATATCTTCATAGTTGCGAACGAACCATCGTAAACCGTTCACGTTCGTCACACAACCGACTACACGTACATAGAGAGATCATATTGAGTTTGTGAGGTGTACTACTACTACTACTGATGAAGATGACGCGATGCGCGGGGGTGTTACATTACATACCACCTGTTCACTTTTAAGTTCATACACAATATAGTTACTTACGATTCATACAAGTATTATGAAAAGAATATTAAAAAGAAAAAAAAGAAAAGAATATTTCTCTCTGGTTGTTTGTGTATAAGTTGTTGGCGGTGACCATTATATATATATACGTATAATATAAAGTCACGTGACATACAAGAAACAAAACTCAACGTTCAGTCGTGCATAACTCAACTTAAAAGTAACTTCAGTTTAATTTTACTTTAATAATATTATATACATTATTATATTGAACAATATAATATAATACAACTTGAACATAATAACGTGTGAATAAAATCTAGGCTTCGAACACATTCGATTACCAGACTACCTACAATCACACTTCAATAGGGTTTCGGGCTCAATTTCCTTTATTTCACATAAAAATGTGAAACTAGGCTCCAATACCAAACAATATTCGAAAGTTAAATTAAAATTAATTCAAAAATGAAAAAGTTATAAGCTCTTAAATATTGTTTTCCATCACTTTCTTGCAAAATTTTATGGGTGATGCTACGATAAGCGATCATTTTTTAGATAAAAACACACAACATAATTTTTGAATATTAATGTAATTTATATAATATTTTTATTCATTATAAAATTATTTAGACTCTTATGTATAATCATTATGGAGATGAACATGTATGACGTCATTTATGTAAATCTCCTTCTTTGTTTAATTAAGAATTTTGCACGTTTTTATGCTATTTTTTAAGATTTTTAAAAAATAACTTTAAATTCATGTTCGTGAAGAAAAGACACATCAATTAACTATATTCTATAAAACATTATACTCAAAATGCGTATTTAAAATCAAAGTTCAAGTTTAATTTTTGTCTACGTTATAATATCCAACATATGCATATATAATATGACTATTATTATTACATAGGTAACGCTAATAATACTTTAATGTATATTTAATTTCTAAAACAACACAAGTTTTACAAGAAAAAAAAATATGGTGAAAATATTTTTATTAGTTCACAAATAATTTGTCATAATTTTCAAATATGTTTTAATTTAATATAATATTTGAACTATTTTGCCCTATTCTTATGATTTCGATTCTTATTTATATAAAATAATATTTTTTTATGTTTTTTTATGTCACGGTGTTGTGTTGTGTATATTTGATTTTGACTAATTTGTCGTGGATAATAATAATAATATATATACGAGTTCTCAGTCATTCATATGAAACATGGGTATAATTATGGATCATTAATCATCACATTCTAGGGTCATTTAACTAGATAAAGTATGTATTTAATATTATTATACGTGTATTTTTTATATTATAAAAAATGTGAACAAATGTGTACATTTAATTTGGAATTCATATTCAAGAACTTTGATTTTAATAATATTTTAACCTAACACTTAATTCAGTCACATATTTTATTGGGTCATGTGAGTTAAGTCAAAGTATAAAGTCAGAATGTGTATCACTCAAAATAAAAACCGTAACATCGATATTATTTTAGCATTCAACTTGTTAGAGAAAATTACGAAAAGGTTTTTGCTTGAGGTTTTCCGTTTCAATTTTTACATTAAAATTTGTCTAATTCCGTTCGATTATTTATGAACTTTCCAGTGGAAACTTCTTGTGATCAGGCCGATTTTGTGAATCCAAAATGGACATATCTAATACCACGTTTTGAGACAGATGCCTTTGTGTGTCTATTTTCAAGTATATTTATGTTCAGAATTTTTCCTCTCGACTATATCGAGAACAAATAACGGTATCTACGTGGATCAACTTTCATTCGACGGGTAATTACATAACTTGCAACTGGATGACTTTACAGTTAAATCGATACAACCGTTTTTTTGTTGATGAGAAAAAAAAGACCCATATTTCACTTAATCGGGAATTTCGTTGATTAGAAATTGGGGGTCGCACCTTGACTTCATAAATTCTATAATTAATAACCATTTAAAATGAGAATTGAAGATTCCAAAATTTTGTATTCTTCGAAAGTTGGTATTGACAATAATTTGTTTGTTCTTTCGAATAGGGATATTTTTTGTCATTAAGTCTATTTAGTCTATTTTAGTCTATTTATCTTCAACAGAAAACTACTGAGCCGATTTTGCTGAAAATTTATTCAGTTTTAAATTCCATAATAAGAATTGGAATGAAAGTACGTCGGTATCATTCTTTGTTCTATAGATAATCAAGATACAAGAAAATGATTGGATGTTGTGCTGAGTTGTTTATCAGAATTAATTTTGTTTATCTGTCTAAAACATCCATTTAAAAATGAAAAAATAATACAATAAATCACAAATTTAGTCTATACAAATATTAAGTAAACGTGGAAGATTCAGGTCGTTGCATTTTTTTATTCCACGAGCATACATACTCACACACATACGTGCATCTCGGATTTGAGTTCTAGAGGCCTTGAAACAAAATATCAAAATTCGGAATTCATAAAATCGGCTACATTACAAGAACTTCAGAAAGAAAAATAATAGTTTATATGTTCGCTTATCCAGAAACGCTGGTCCTTTTGCAATTGATCTGATAACACAACATTTAACATAACCTTCTTCTCAAAAAATAGGAAATTTCTTGATATAATATAAAATATTATTTAATACATACATTTTGTATTTTTAATATTTGATGACAAATAGCAAAATAACACTCATTTCTTAATTAGTAAGCAATAAGGAAAATTACTTTAAACTATTAATATGAATATAATTGACAATGGAATTATCTGTCTATTGAAACTTGTTAATAAAGCAATCAATTGTTTTTAAGAATTATAAAATGTAATATAAATGCCGTCCGTTCATTTTCTGTATTGTAATTGTATATTGTGATTGGCTTAGTAAGTAAGTTATTAGAAGTTGAACGAACATAATATAAAAATTTTAATCTGGTCATAATAGGTTTAAATGAAACATTAGAAAGACATGTAAAATTTATTCTAGTTGCAGCAATTATTTATATGAAAAGCAGTAAAAAATGCTGAAATAAACAAGAAACTTTTAATTACTTATTCTAATTCAAACACTTAGTCTATTAGTATTAAATAATTATAATAGTGTTTTGTTCTAAGATATATGAATACTTTTTTACACAACCGCGTTCCTTGTACCTAAGCCTATAGGTCCTCTGTATCCTCGATTTTTTTTAGAACACTTCACCTCGTGAAGGTAGAGATGCCTAAAAAAGCAGCGATCTAAAATTGTTTTTATAAAAATGTATCTTGTTGGGAGTCAAACAGCTTAATTAGTACAGTTACAAAATATATACATTAATAGCATCCACTTAATCCCAAAATGTTTTGAATTAAAAAATATGTTTAAAAGTACCGAAACCTTCATGCGATTGTGTTCTCATAAAAGTACGAAATAAGATAATATTATTTTCCGAAATTAAATCATGATCAGACGATAGCCGATTCGCATGCCCCTCTGTAACTTTTAATGTATTAGTACAAACTACTCTATCGGCAAATTAGTATGCGTTATAATCTGATAACCACTTTACCTGATTTCACATAAGAATCTTTTCTTTTTTCGTACTTTTATGAGCACTCTGAAAACGTGGTTTATTTTTGTTGAAAAATTAACGTTTCCGCTCTCGAATAAGTCGAAAGCAATTGACTTACAGTAAAAACTTTATAGAATCTAAGTTGGTTAGAATTAGTCAATTAAGGAAGTACGAGCGCCAGGCGGTGTGGGGATAGGTATCGACTCTAGCGCGGTAAGGGGAACGCAGTAACCATATGATTTTTTTCAATATATAGATATACATTTAACATTGGCTAGTGGCGGCATTTATTTTTCTTTTAATTAATACACTTTAATTAGTCGGGCAAGTGTAAATGTTTTTGAATTAAATTTATCACTAATATATTTACTTTCATCCATAAGTTTTTTAAAAATATTCACCGACAGTTTTACGAGAAAAATACAGAAATGTATCAATGTTTGAAGGTTACCCCATAAGACCAATGTTAAATTGCTCAACTTTAAAGTTAATTATTTATTTAAATGATCGGGCAATCTCCTTCAAATTTTTGGAATTTGTTTAGACATATTTAAACTTTGTATTAAAAAAAAATCAAGCCTTTTATCAAAAGTTGCCTTGTTGCTCGTACTTCCTTAATCGATTTCCATACTTATTTTTAATTAATAGAATTTCACCCTCGAGAAAAGGTGGGGTTCACTACCAAGCTAAAAGCGACCGCTACCTTCGGCACACAGACAACTTTGAAAAAACTTTTAAGTATAATCTACAGCCAAATTATGGAACTTAATTGGTACTGTTTGGTAGTATTGCGAGAGAAACCTTGCACAGACTGGACTAAAATAGAAAATAACCAAGTAAGCGTAAGTACTGCGAACAAAATATATTTTTAATTACATTATTTTTGTAATTTCAAGGTTACATAAAAGACTTAACAGCCATGATGATGATACAACAAACTAAACACTGACATCGCGCCAATCTGACGAAGCAGCACAAAACATTAACATTACTTACTATACCACCATAATGATAATAATAATAATATTAATATTATTATATTTGAATATCATTGATGATCTTCATCATTATCAGCATCTGTTCAGTACAAGTACAATATAAAGGAGAATGTGGAGGTACTTGAGTATACAAAAATCGGGCATCGCAATAAGTGAATGAAATTGAGTTAACGAATTTTTGCTTCAATTTTTTTTACCAACCACTTCCCTCTTGTTTATGAGGATCATATTAATGAGTAAATGGGACAAAAAAAAACAACTTATGAGCTTACCAAGAAACTCAAAACCCGCTATTTTGAAATTTGATTTAATCGACTTCTAGGAATTTTTTAATTTTTTGTTTTTTAAAAATTAACATTTTATTTTCATGAATGTTTTCGTACTAAGTTCGAGAGAAAGTTCTTAAGAAACAAAATTCTTTAGGCGCGAGGAAAAGCAATATATAGCATTAAATAGAACTTTTAACGAGCATTTAAAAAAAAAAGATAATAAAAACTTATTCAGTTTCGGCCGAGTATGTATTTTGACTATTTTTCTTTCTTAAATATTGCTCAAAATTCGATAGAAATGTTTAGAAAAAATCATTTTTTTAGTAAAGTTTCCATAAATTTCCATATCATGGATTTTGCATTGGAAAGTGAAGAGTGATCGTAAAATAAAAGTGAAAAAAATTAATCCCACATTCTGAATCTTCTTATCACAAATCAATTGATTGAATACGTGTTGCTAGTTTTTTTTTTGCATTCTCAAGTATCTCCAAATCCTTCTCGAATAAAAGACAAACGAACAACAAATATTATAATAATAATCATTATTAATAATAATAAGGAATACCAAGTAATTATTATTATAAAACATACGATTCATACATATACAAACAACATACATTATTAATTCATACATACAAATAATTATAATTAACTATCAACGCTTCAACGAATTCATTACGACATTGTTTATATAAGGTGTTCGTTCAATATTGAAAACTAAATAATGTATTATAGGTGAGGGGCCTCCATCGTAAAAATGGCATTTTATGGGAATCGTATTCATTCGGTTTTTATGAATACGAAATACTAGTATATCAATCAAATGATAAATAACTCTGTGAATGGTGTATGATTTAATATAGAAAATTTCTCAAAATTTATTATCTAATTTAAATGAATAATTATTTACATTTGCAATTAAAAATAATTGCTAATGGAAATTTCTTCAATCATTCTTACAAATTTCAACCCAATAATTTTTGTCATTATTCATTCATTTTTGTTTGACATTTGCTATACCATTTACATGCAAACAATTGAACAAATAATTATATTTTTTAGAATATGAATGAATGTTTAATTACAAATTTTAAACACTCGTAGCGCATCGATCGATTTAAAAGTCCTTTCCACGTACTACGCACGGTACAGATAGAAATGATAGTAGTTATCGAGTAAAAACACATAGAGCCCGCCGCTAAGTTGTTACAAAGTTCAACAGCGTACAAAATCAAATTGTTAGTCCGATATCCTACCAACTAGATCACTACCAATTTGTTAATTAACTGTGCTCTAATTGAAAGCTGTGGTAAAGTTGGTATAACACCAAGTCTTTATCTTAAAGTTCCACGTTTCGCTCTAGTAGGTTCACACTTCGAACAACGAGAAAAATACTGTTTATTAGCATAAATTGAAATAAAACATCTTCGAAGAATTATGTTCGTAAATGTTGAAATTGATAATCATTATTGTTCAGGCAACGGTTATAACGAACACCAAGAGATTTTCAAACTCTTATAGCGAATTGAATTTCGCGACATTATAAATAAATTTTCAATACATCAATTATATCATCTTGGCCTAGTTCGGTAAACGTTTTCTTTAAGATATCCCCACAAAAAAAGGTCCATAGGTGTGAGATCCACAAACAGAAGCCCATGGGTGTGAGATACACAAAAACTCCATGTGTCCGAAAAATATAGTTAAAGTCCTGAATGTGATGTATTTTCTAAATTTCACCAAATTAGACAAATTCCCGTATTTTTCAGGTAACGTTGATAACACGGACCAAGAGATTCCCAAACATTATGAAATACCACATAAGGAATATCACGACATTGTACTTTAATTTCAAATTCCAATGCATCAATTGTTCTTAACCTGGTGCAGTAACTTTTGTATTTAAAATATCCTCACAAAAAGAAGTCCATCGGTGTGAATCCGAAAATTTTAATTAATTTCCTGGATGGTATTTATTTTATAAATTTCATCAAAATAGAACAACAGCGGAACAAACACAGATAGATAGTCTAGCTAAATCATAGATCACACTACGTTTCTAAATACTATTTAATAAACCAAATTAGACAAATTTCCACCATCAAACAATAACAAACTCCTTTTATAAACAATTATTCTTTCTTGTTTGTAGTCGATCGATTTCAGATTAACTCTCAATAATATAAAATAATAACAAGCTCGAACAAAGAAGAAAAAAACTTAATGAACCAATTTTAAATAATGATTTGTGCTCTAAATAATGTATTATAACAATACTGAAAAATTTGTAAGTAGTTGATTATTAGGTTTTTTTCAGTGTATACATACCTAAGTACGTATTGTTTTCATTTTTTTTCCCTTCTTAAATGTATTACGAATTATTTACGGTTTAATTACAATTGTATTCTTCACTGTTAATTACTTTAATTATCTATAATCTATTTTAATCGATAAATTCTATAAAAGTTCATGGATGAATTTTATTCCAATTTATTTATTAAAACTTAAATACTTCTCTGGTCAAAATTTTAGAAATGTTGACTTATTACCAATATCTTAAAAATGTACACGATAATTGTACTAAAAAGTAAAAAATAATTCATTTCATTAAATCCCAAAAACAAACAAAAAATACAACAGTAAAATTTTAGGTGGCCCATTATATGTATGGCCTGATAGACTAAACACGCCACATTTTTGTCTAAAGTTTTATATTAATGATTTCGGACAATAAGTTATTTTTAACTTTTTAAGCTACATTTAAAGCTAATGGTGGATTGATGAGATAAGCCAATTTATATTTACACTGCTTTTACAATATTTTTAACATTAACATTTAAACCAAACTTTTAAAAACGTTGTTAGAATAAAGTGCTGAAATTAAATGAAAGTCCCAATTGTTTTTGCCCATAAAATTTAAAAATACAAAAAAATTCTCCCAAGAAGCCAGAGGTCTCTTGAGACGATTTTTGCGGCAACAATACTGGCTTAAGTAACACAACTATGGTAGTATTTTGGTTTTAACTAAACTGTTTTACGTTTGCAAATACCTATTTGTTTTTTATAAATCATTTCCATTCATAATGTTTCGGCGAAAAAACTCAGTTACTCCTACAGTTAATAACCGATTGTTTTTTAAATTCCTTTTACACCTATTTAATAAAACCGAGATATAAAATTCACTTTCGTCATTTGATTCAAACAATCCCTAAACATTGTTATATTTCTAAAGAATTTACCAACATTATTTTTTCCAGGTAACATTAAACCAATATTTTCATAAAGTTAAAAAAATTTGTATTTATTTGAATATCTTAACATTTCCCAAAGAATCACTACTTCACGTATTTAAATACATCATGAAATAAGAAAATTATTTGGGTCCAACAAGAACTCGTTTAAAATAAATGTTTTAAAATAATTATTAAAACGATATTTTAAATCAAAATACGATTAAGAATTACTTCCAAAACTTTCATGAAATTAATACAAATTGAATCTCACCTTTAATCAAATTTTAAAAAAAATGTATAAAATTTATATCACAGTATTAAAAACTTTTAAATTCACATAACCTCAACAAACAAAAATTTCACTCAAACAATAACAAACTCTAAAAACAAAATCACTCACAAATTTTTTTTTTTTAATTTTGCAATAATTTAATTTTTTAACCCTTAAAAAAAATTAAATCACTTCACTTCACGACTTGTTAACTAACTGATTTAACTTACATTTTAAACTATATAATTTTTTTGTATATACAAGAAGAAATTACTAGTTTTTATAACCGTAGTATACAGTAAAAAAAAAAAGATCGAACTAAATACGGAGAAATGTATCCCATATTTAACTACCTGTACCAACAACAAAAATATTATTGAAGCGGGGTTGATGAAGGAAGGGCAACCAGGTGGTTGTTATGCGCCAAACAAAAGCCGAACTGAAAACCCAAAAACTAAATATATAGATATATATATATACATATTATATTATATAGTTGAGAACAACTAAAAATGACCAGTTATTTCTTTTTTATAGGTCTGTTTTCTTTATCTAATATTATTTATCTGTAACAAGTAACACACATTATGTAGGTATTTAATTCAAGTTTTGTTTAGATGAAATAAATAAAACTATCCAATCAAAATATTGCTATTAAACAACTTCTAATTATTACACGTTATTGATTGAAATATCCATGAACATTTTTTAAATACCGTATGAGATTTTAGAGTAAATACTTTCTTCGAACAATCTAGCATTACATCGTATCGGATGAAAAAGAGAGATGAGATAAAAGAGGATTATAAAAATCGAAAAGTTCAAAAATACTAAATACAAATTTTTGTAATAGAATATTAATTTTCTCAAATGGTTACTAGAATATAGATTTTGATTATTCATTTTATTAATTTCCAGATGTAAGTTTCGAGCACATCTTTGATTTTGATGAATGGTATACGCGTTTATAATATTCAGGAAATTTATTTAGACTAAGCCATCGATGGTTATTTTGATAATTCTGAGTATTGAAGCGTATAAACCAATTATTATTAAGAGTGGAAGTGTATATTTTCTTCCCAGCGAAAAGAGGGTGTCTAAAGTGTTACTATTAATAGTAAAAGTTGAAATTTACCACGTTTTGGTCAATAAAACTCTGTCGGGAACTTTGTTAATATTTGCTTGAAGGTTGTGCTTAAAGTCTACTGGCTCCATACACCAAGCCCCAAAGCGTATTGAATGCCTTATCATTCAATTCTCTCTCTATTAGTTTATTACTACGCTCGAAGCAACACTAAAAACGCGAAAATCTGAATATTCCATGGCAGTTTAAAGTAATTAAATACACCATTTTTACGATGTATTAAGTTGTTTATCATATTTAATTTCATTTGTCTATGTAAATAAATCATAAAAATCGTGTCTTTTATAGTTAGGGAAACCAAAACTTAAAATCCATTAAAATATTGAATTTCGAACTTTAATAACTTGTTTTCTTCCAACAATTTGAGACCAACGCTTCACTTTTGTACTTTTGTTGATAGACTTTTAAAATTGATATAACAATATCGATTTTGATTTTGATAATCTCAGTATATTTTTTTTAAACAAAATATTGTATAAATCTTTAATTCATAAGGACAAGATTGTATTTGAAATTTTATACAAGGTAAAACAAACCCTAAATGTAAGAGAGTCCTTTATCTACACAAAGATTTCTTTTCACAAAATATACACTTTTTTCAAAAAAAAAAAAAAAAAGAAAGAAAAGAATAAAGACAGAACAGAAATAATTCAGGTCTTTGTGTAGAACATAAGATCTGTATGTATATTTTTATAATTCATTTTTGAAAATTACAGTTGTATTTAAGGATTTATAATAACTACTTACATGTAGATAATTAGATGTGTATTAAAAGTTATATAGATATTTTTTTGAAAAAAAAAAAACAAAATCAACAAATAAATATTATATTAAGAACAGGTTTTTGTTTCAAATTATATGTTTGAAATAAATATTTTTTATCTGTAAACCTATACACTATTAATTAAAAAGGTATTAGCATTTACATTAAAAATCAAACTAAATTTAATATCTATAACCTTTTGGTTTTTTGGTTTGGAGTCAAAAGTCTATATTTGTAAAATTATTTTTATGCGATTATCATTTCTGGATATTTTCTTACAAATGACATCATTTTGTAATTATTTCATTAAATTTGATCTTTATATTATCGAATGCATCTGGAAAACAAACAAATACTATTAAATTATCTCGGGTACGATTAAATTAAGGGATCTTTAGTCAATTTAAAAAGCCAAGAAATTGTAAATGACCAATTAATATTGTTAAAATAAGATATTGTTTGTTTTCGCTGTGGCAAACAAGAAATGTTCAAAACTTATCTACGTATATAAAAATAGAATCGATACAATTTCGTCTTTCTCTCAAACGATGTATCAAAAATTGTAATCTCGATGTAACTAGTATATAAGAGGATGTATTATAGATAAAGCTTAAGCTAGGTGTTATAGTTTGTAAGCCGACTTGTATTTATATTATGATGTTAATAAAGAATTATCAAACTGAAACTTTCGTCCATCCATCTTAGAAGAATACGCGCATTTATTTTATAGCACCATTTATTTTAGCTTTGTAATTGTGGCTTTGATATTCGAGTATTTGACACTTTTTGTTTTCACTGGAATCTTCCAGTTTTTAATTTCTTACAACCTTTTTATTATCAAAAAAAACTCCGTTCCATTGCTTTTAGATATAGGATTTTATTCTTTGTTTTTGAAACAATGTCCTGAAGAGTACCTGTCGTTAGAACCAGAAAACAGGGAGGAATTAAATATTGTGGTCGAGAATATAAATAGAATATCTGCTTTCAGTACAAATTTTGGACACAAAAATTTTCAACAAGCATTCAAGATAACAACCAACAGCGTTAATTGCTTAAATATCTGACTAATGGTTGAATATCAATATTTGAACTAATTTATTCAGAAAATATACTACATATACAGACCATTCAGGTATAATACTTTGTTATATAATAATAGGTATTTTAAATGTGTTTGAGTTGAATTTTAGCTGAAATTATGGAGGAATTTTAACAATTTACGAAAAAATGTTTAAAAAAAAAAAAAAAAAACTGAAAAACTATTTTATGTATTAGGAATTTTTTTTACTGATGATTTATGAGCCATAGATCCATTGGTCCCAATTGAAGGATTTTGCTCATTCATCAACTGAAATTCATCTTTTAAATCTAAATTAGGCCATCAACATTTCAGCCTGGTTTTCGCTTTTGAATTAAGTAGATGACGGACGCACGGATAGAGGGAAATGGATTAGTAAGGTAATTTCTTAGAACTTCAATATTATCAAATAGTGTAAACTTTGGACACAACCTGAATATACTCTTCTTATAATTCATACATATCGGCTATAAAAACTAATGAACCAAGTTTAATAAATCATTAGCAATCAAATGTGGCCAACCATATTATCTTATTTAAAAGAGCAATCATAATTAAATTTTATAATATCAATGATGGTATTATAAAACAAATCCATTATATTATTGAGCTAACTAAACAACGCACATTATTATAAGCACTGTATATATATATTGTATATATATTACTATCATTTAAGCTTCTTTTTAACTAATATAATGATGAAATTGTAGTTCATTCGCTTAATTTCAATTTCATGTATTTGATTTAATATCTACATAATATGTGAAGCAAAAACTGCGTACTCTTTATTACGAAAATTGTGCGGACGGAGGAGTATAAAATTTGGCACACTTATACTTTATATAGGAGAAGGAGTGGACAATGCTAATATTTTTTTAAATGCATTCATAGTAAATACCTTAAATCAATAAAAACAACATTACACACACATATATAAGTGGAGTGGCATATATTACACACACTACCATACACACGCATATATACATTCTTTTGTTTGATATAGTGGTTTGTTTAAAGGCATGCATATATACTGTTTAATTTAAAGGCAGTCAGATTCACTTTTGAGTGATTATGGTCGAATTTTGACCGCTACAACGAAACTCTAGTTTATATAAATATGCATTAAATATTGTATATTAAATTCTAATTTCTTGGCGAGTTGATTTATCGATATATTAGTAAAATAGTGTATAGAATCTCCTACAAATCTAGGGTTTAATGTACACACAAGCATCGTTAAAAATACACTCTCACTCTTACCAATAGTGGGAAATATTATATTACAAGAATTTGTGTATAAGTCGGATAAAGAATAATTGTCTTTTATAGTTGGGTCAAGGATCCATTTAATCCATTGGACCGATTTTGCACATTCACAAACTGAAAGTCATTTTTTATGTTAAAAATACGTCACCAAAATTTCAACTCTTATTACATCTCTTTTTGTTTATTAGTTATCGTGATGACGGACGGACGAACAGTCAGAAATGGACTAATTGGGCGTTTTCTATGTTCACCTATTCCAAAATTTTGTTTGTGGAGTCAATATTCAGTTTGTGTACTAAAATTAATATACTATGCCTTATTATGTATGTCGAGTATTATTATGTATTAAATAGAACACTAACATAAATCGATATCAAGCCAAATTCTAATCTAATATCAGCTGTTTCTCAGACGAATAAATCATACCTTTAACGGTAATCAACAAAGTACGCACACTTGAATAAAATTAAAAAATTTAATGTACCCTTAAAATCAATGAAGAAAGACTTCCCCATCTCATTAAGACGGTTAAAAATCGACCACAGCGAATGAACTATATATATATATACAATACAAAGTCAATATCACATCATTTACTCCATATGAAAACAGCAGCTGTCAACTTTTTAAAACCGCACTAAAAATATGGCAACAGATGGTGATTTTAATATATACATACATGCACACATACGCATATACACAGGAAACAACTAATTAATTTTTAATTATTTATTTATTAATTATTTCTAATAATCTATCCATATTATTAATACTATAATCACACCTGCCCTGCCCTCACTTACATCAACCAAAAGAGTTATTTAAAAAAAAAAAATTATTATTAATAATAATGTCTATATGTTATTATTATTATTATTATTGATTGATTAGAGTTAATTTATTTATTTAATCATATGTCAATCATTTTATTATGATTTGATGAATAATGTTTGATTATTAACGATCGATGATGATTGTATGAACGAACGCACTGCACACTAAACGTATCTGTTGAACTTGGTATTCAAAAAATAGTTAATTTAGTTATTATAAATTTTATTTAATAGCGAAATAAAAGTGTTAAGAATATAATAATAATTAATAACTAATTTATTATTATTACTTTTTTTTTTGAAAATATAATTTTAAAATGATTTAATTATTGAATTGAGATTAAGTATAGTTAGCCGACAACAATAAATATACACAATTATAATAATAATAATAATGGGGTTTAACCTCCGTTTTTTAGTCATACATGTCTGTAACAGTGGCAACCCATATCATTATTTTTAATATTTATTTATATATTTTAAACATACAATTCAATTTATGATGTGGGTGGAGTTGGTTACTTCGTTCTTGTCCAAGCGACGACAGTGTGATCAATTAACCGCCCCATTAATTATAATTCATCTGACTGTCGCATCCTGGATTCGAACCCGAACCAGTCTAAGTAGACAACCGGTTATAGGTTATTACGCCTTTAGACGCTTGGCGAATGAGCCAGTTAAACATAGTACAGCAGTGGTGAGAAAATCTGATTTCGAGACATGAAGTCCTTTGTTTGAATTCCGTTATTTATTTTTAGGTGCTATTTACGTGCTGTAAATTAGGTTCTCAAATTTTTAATAACGTAAATTGACACATTTTATGAATTGAGTAATAAACTAGCAAGTACGTTACGCATTGCTTTAATACGAATATATATTTCGCTTTTTTCTTTTTTTGTTTAAGGCCCTTAGAAAGAAATTGGAGAAAATATTTGGTCTCAGTGTGCACGTCGCCTGGGAGTTTTTTACGAACTACTTGCTAGCCACGGTATTCAGTCTTAAACGGTGGAAGGGCTTCGATTGAAAATCGACTAGTAATAGCTACCGTCTTTTCAATACCCAGAAAAATATTTTAATAATGACGAAGAAGTAAATCTAAAAATAAGTATCAAAGAATCATAGATTCAAATAAAAATCTTAATAAATAAATTAAATTAAATATGCTAAATAACTTAACACACTATAAAAATCGTGCAGGTTTGCTTTTATAAAATACTATTTCACGATATATTTATATTTGTTTGCGATAAACTCCGATTTTTTTAATCTTAGGGTTATTTTTTTTAAATTTACTATATATATCCAAACTTATTTCAAACCATTTATTTCCGTTTTAATTGCAAAATAAACGATTTTCGTACTTATCTAGGTTATATATTTTCTACCTGGGTAGGGTAGGCATCCAATTGATTGTATTCAAAAACCGTGGAGAAATAAGGAACGGCTTATACTTATGGGGATTTTATATGGAAGAAAATTCAATGATTAATTTGCAATTAAATATTTTACAGATTTGATGATTTTGCATTCGATGCACAATGATTATAGGATATGAGGCATATGTTTTTTTAGAAATTTGCTCTTACCCGTTTTTCTAACAGACCAAAAATACCAACTATGCTATCTAGGAAAATGCATTTTGCTTACAGAGCAAAGCGTGGCTGGGTCAATACGTCCTTTATGTTTAAAAATATCAACACATACAAGATTATAAATTTTTCAAAAAATTAGAAACATTTTCCAAAAAAGCACTAATAATCATAAGATGACATTGGCGATAACCATGGAAAAACTTCGTAAGAAAGCTTAAAACATGAAATGAAAGTTTTAATCAAAAGCTCAACTCTTGATGATTTAATTTAACTTTTTTCAATAGATTTACTTGACTAATTAGTCTCATTAAATATACCAACTAAATGTACGTAAAGTAGACATTCACATTTAAATTTATAATGATTGATTATTAAGCTATAAACTATATAAAATATTTTAATCATATTCCAAAGATAATGACCTAATAAATTAATTAGTTAGCTGCGAATACAAAATATTTTTTAATACAAAAATTAATTCATAAATTATAAGTCTTCTATATAATAAAACAAAAATATATAAAAACTTCTTTTTTTTTCCAATATTTACTACTCATAAATTATTTTAATCGCATTCAACACATATTATGCTAATTAATAAATAATTTTAAAAGACAATAAAGATTATTTATTTTTTTAATAAACCTATAATTTTTTTATATATTAAACAATTTAATATGACATTCTAATTATATATATATTTTTAATTATATTTTAAATAAGGTGACATCAAAATATGATATATATTTTTCCATGCAGTATCATAATAATTATTTATTACATATTATTTGGTGTTCCAGAATAATCCATTCAAATAAAGTTGTTTATCTGGTCGTAAAACTTTGATAAGCTCGTCAATGAACATGTATTGTGTAGACTAAAGCATATTTTACTTTTCATCAATAAAAAGTTATAAGCATTTCAATTTAAAAAAAATCTATCAACATTTCAATAAGTAAATCTAAAAATTCAAAACTAATTTCAGTTTAAAATTAGCATGGAGTGATTAACAACAATATTCATTTTATTTCAAATAAAAAATTTTCCAAAAAAAGAACTGCCTTCAAAAAAATGAAGTAAAATTTTAAACTAAAATTTTTCAATCAATTACAAGTCGACGCCAGCCAATAAATTTTTTAGCTAAGGATTGGCAACGAATTCAAATTAATTGGTCACAAGAAAAAAAAATTATTTTTTTACTTTTTAGTTAGTTTTTTGAAAAATGTATTTACTTTTGAGTGTTGTATACAAAAACCATAAATTTTTCATTTGGATGAAATTTAGTCACTAAAAATTGTTATTGCCCTCCCCTTAAGGACATCACATCATGGTTTCCTTATCATGGTACCACCCTTGAAATATCTCTTTTCCAAGAAAAAAAATTATCATCAAAATCGGTTCATAAAGTACGAAGTTATCCGAAGATAAGAGTTTTCAGAAATTTCTGACATATTAGCTAAAAGTCTGGAATATGCGAGTAGTAACGACGAAGTGAGAGACCATAGTAGCAAAATATGGCGCAGATTGATTTTGAGAACTAACATTACGATAGAAATGATAAATATTAATTAATTTTTACTTAAACGCGCTGTATAAATAATAAATTAAAATTTATTAAATGATTAATAACTTATTAAAATTATTATTACATAGATAAGTGGACACAAGGTGACATTAAATTTTAATTAACTGATAACAACAATTGTGTACCTGCTCGGTTGCTTGAGTGTACACACAAATATAATATTCAAGCGTCATTTAATTTAAAATTAAATTTTTTTAATAAACACAACAAGACCTTTAATTTATATAATACTTAATAACCTTGAATATTAATTGTATTGATGTGAAATAAAACAATACAAAAAAGAATTGGATAATTAACATACCTTCGAAATTCAAACATTTTGAACGTGTTACAGCTTTGTAAAATTGTTGTACATTAATTGTTCTGAAACAAAATAAAAATTTTTCAATTAGTCACAGTCAAAATAATGTTGATTTTTTACTGGTTATAGAAATCGATACAAAAAAACAAAAAACAAGCCTTCAAAAAAATGAACTAAAAAGTAAAAAATAATTTAAAATATTTCCTTGTGACGACTGAGAAAGGTAATTGTTTCTCAGTCGACACCAACCAATCAATTTTTTAAGATGGATAACGACTGATGATGGATAAAGATAAGATGGGCAACGACTTCGAAAGGTAATTGGTCACAGGAAAAATTCAAAATTATTTTTTACTTTAATATTTTTTATTACTTTTTTCATTTGGATGAAATTTAATCACTAACAATTGTCGTCTTCTCTCCCCTTAGGGACACCTGGTTTCATTACCATGGTACCATCCTAGGGATATCTCCTTTCCAAAAAAAATAATCCAAATCAGTTCATGGACGAAGTTATCCGCGAACACATACATCCAGCTCCAGCTTGTATAGGCTGCATACTTTGAGTATTTTGTGAATGCTAATAATTAAAAATAGTTCAAACATTTATGTCGAATATTTAAATAATTAACAATGTTAGTTGTTATCCTTGCTTCGGTTAAGTAAATTAGGTTTTTGAAGAATTATAAAAACATAAAAAGTGTTGACTATTACAAAGCTTCAATGATAGTATTATAAAAAAAAGTACAGGTAACTTTCTAAGATGGAAGGACGAAATTGTACCGTTTCTATTCGTCTGTATAAACAGATATGAAACCTACTTGATTTGAAAATTTCTTGTCTGCCACAGCGAAACTAACAATATCTCATTGCGAATAAGAAATCTTTTGTGTACCAACTCACATAGACTGGATTAATAACAATTAGTGCACAATTTTTAATATATTATCGGAAATAAACATATTTTTTTATAAAGAAACATATTTTACATATTCATTTTTATACAAAAAAAAAAAAAAAAAATCTATTCAAACATAAAAAAATCACATTAAAACTAATTGGTATTTTTCTAACTAAGAAAAAAAAAACATATGGATAAATATGTTACGGATAATCTACATAATTAGACAATTCACCTATTCGTACCACGTATAGTACGTGGAAGGAAATTCTTAATCGATGGATGCGCTACGACTATCCAAAATTTGTAATAAAACATTTACATTCTAGAAAATATTATTTATTCAATTGTTTGTATGTAAATTGTATACCAAATGTCACACAAAAATTATTGAATTACAAAAGAAATACATTTAATTGCAAGTTACTGGGTTGAAAATTGTAAGAATGATTGATAAAATTGCATTAGTAATTATCGTTAATTACAAATGCAAATAATTATTCATTTAAATAAGTTAATGTATTTGTTCATGTTAAATCACACTCCTTTCACAGACATATATATATATAGACCAGTTGATTGATAAGCCAGTAAACAGCTCGCTGTTTCTTTTCGTTTTTGAGTTCTCGAATAGATAGGCGGGCAAGGAGGCGAGCTGACAAACTTCTTTTAACATATCATACCAAAATGTTTGTTAAAGCATTCAATATTTTTAGTGTTACATACTTGACTAAATTTGATATAACTTCATATACTTTGTATGTGTCCCAGATAAAAATATAATTCTTAATCGTTGGACATATCTTAACGTAATTAATTGAATAAGAGTAGCAAAATAAAAATTCACGAAAAATTACATTTTATTATTAAAAGTCATAATGAAAAAGGATCAGTTTGTTACTTAATGAAAATCGTGGAATACTTTTTTTGCCTGGAATCGTTTTCTTTTTTTCAATATTCCAAGATCTATGTCTTCAACATATTCATTAAGCAGAGCGTAACTATTTCAAGAAGAGAAATCACTTAGAAGAGTATGAAATTGTAATAATATAAAATGTCCAAGAATTCTACAAAATATCAAATTATGTACTCTATCGGTAGCATATATACATACACACATACATACATATACATCATTAGTGTGCAATTTATTTCACTTATTTTCTTCTCTCCATCAATTCAATCGTCCTTTTTAACAATCTCCACAATTCCAATATTATTATTATACATACAATTTTTGTATTGTTAACTTTAATAGGGTGAATTGTTATTTAGTTTATTTGCAATGCACATTATTATTACAATTGATCAAGAAATGAAGCTGATGAGGGTTCTCTTTGCCTGCTGAAGTTCTCTCTCAATCTATCTTATTATATTAAAGACATTTTTATTTTTATGTATGTAGAATATTTGGTTGTTTGGTCCTTTTTTTTCTTGAACTACAATAAAGTTGTTATTTTGAATGTAATAATTAAAAATGATTATTACACTTGGAAATACTTTTTATGAACTATGAACAATAGTTTATTATCAAATATTATTTGTGATTGATTAATTAGTAGTTACAGAATTACGCAACAGATTCTTAGTGATAACATTAATGCCCATTTGCAACCGTAACGTACTATATAATATTTAATCTGCAGTCAGATCCATAAATATATAATTAAATAGTAAGTTATTTAATTTCTTCAAACAACGTTTCGTCATATATCAATGACTTCCTCAGATTCTGAAGAAGATGCATATTTAACATTAATCAAGATGGCAATTATTATTAAAATTAAAAAATTACATAACATATTAATACATATAGTAAATCGTAAAATCATAAAAACAAAATAATTTATTACATGAAAAATTACTTTGTTTTTACGATTTTCTAAATGTTTTCAATTTGTTATTTAATAATTTTATTGATATTAATTATAATTATAATGTTGATTAATGTAAAATATGTATGTTCCACAGAATCTGAGGAAGTTATTGATACATGACGAAACGTTGTTTGAATATAGTACAGCTAATTCGTAGTATCTAAATATACTATTTAATCCTTTAGAAATTATTTAAATCGTTATTTTCATTGACTATTCAGTAAATCATTATTAATCTTCAAAATCTGAAATTTTATGTTATTATAGATTCCGAAATTAAGTTAGCTTCTATGCAAATCTTGTGTATGGTTTAAATACTGTTATAGATCAAAAATCGTTCAAATCGTTTTAATCTGTATGTGTAAAAATCCATAAAAAGTGGCAAGTCTATAAGAAAATTTACAAGTAGGTGAAATAAGGTTTACTTTAGTAATTGTAAATTACAAATTAAATTACAAATTAATTAATTTTGTTTATTTAAAATTTATAACTATTAATAAAGTATTGTGTTGTTGTATGTAAAAAAGTTTTCAAAAATTTTTATACATTTTGACGTTTTGGAACTTCAGGGACAATTTTCATTTCGAGTCAGTCTGTTTGTTGGATACACTCATTGAGACGAGCGCACATAGCTCCAAAACTAGGGAACAAAAATTTATAAATTTGTCGCAAACAATTGTAGAAATTTTCGAGACGATCCCATTTTAGAAATATTTCACCTATCAATGACTTTTACGAAAGTATCACGATTGAAAATTAACTCTTTTTTTTTTCCAAAAAAATGTCAATATATTGTGAATTGTTCATTAGATTTTGATGAAATTTTCTATGTTCAGGCATGTTATAGATGAAGGTCAGTGGTTCGAATTTTGATATAATCGATTATTCTAGATTATATGTCATTAAACGTTATAGAAAAAAATTTTTTCATCACATTTCGAAATTGAAAATCATTCGGTGAGTACGTTCTGTGTAGTTCTATATAGATATTTCAGTACGTTCTGCGTAGTTCTATATAGATATTTCAGTAAACGTATTTATAAATTTTTATGTTTTCTAATTTTTTCTGTCTTACTATATATTAAAAAGTTCGTTTATTCGGACAAACAAATAATTATACATAAAGAATCACGACTTTTCAAATGCATAGAATGAAATGTTTCGCTTGAGTAAGTAAACTGTTTTGGTCGAATTAGAATTATTATATGATGCATGTTAAATAAATCTAATTTTAAATAACATAAAAACAGAAATTAATGCTAATGTTTAACAACAAATTGAACGAACAAATGCCATTTTAATTATGATAATGAAATATAATGACAATTTTACATCGTGTTTTACACAAGGTTTAATTTAATTTGTTATTTTTGAAAATCATATAGTTTTTCAGGTAGTTTTACACCGAGACAACTACTGTTTACTTCAACATGTGTATTTTCAACTTGCTTTTTACATTATAATTTATTTAATAGAGTTGTGCATAACTTGCGTAAAGTGTTCGACGACATATTTAATGTATAGTCAAATTAGGAAATAAAATATTGGCAGTTAAAGGAACTGCCGATAGAAGTGACAACTTAGAACTTTTAGTATTAAAATTTGTAATTTCATAATCTTTAATTTAAAATTATCAACATGAATCTGGTTTCTCTTGACACTCCGAGCTACAATTATATGCATATTTATCTGGATATTATTATTCAAATATATTACGGGCTGTACAACATCATGACTAAATATAAATACGATTTAATTGAAATAACAGTTAATATACTATCATACGTCAGTTGTATAGGTACAGACATACTGCTATAAGCATATCAGTAACGCAAACGCACGAGATTTTATCCATCCATCAAGTGCGCGGCTAAAGAAGTTTTCACTTCAAAAACGCAACGAGCTTAATCTTCAATATAAAAATTACCAAATACACCATTGTAATGGTGATTTAAGGACTATATAAGATTTAATTTCGTTTGTGTAAGTAAAACTTTAAACTAAATAACACACCATAAAAATCGTGTATTTTGTAAGTTTAAATAAATATGAAAAATACTGATCTGCGTGAAAAAAAAAGTGAATGAGGTGACATCTTGGTATAAAACTGCCTTAAATTGACAAACGTGTAACAATGAACAAACAAACAAACAAACAAACAAGAAACAACATACAAACCATCCAACCGACTGACTGGTTATCGGCCGGAAACAGACCACTTTCTGATAAACTTATTATTATGAAACCAACCTGTAGACATATACAGGGAAAATTATTCAACTTGAACATATTAGACCAGGAGCTCACCATATCAAAATAATGCACTCACTATTTGTTGCTTTTATTATTTTGCCGGAGTAATTTTGTATTTTTGTAGCCTCCGGTGGTTGTTTATTATTTTTTTAACTAATAAATCAATACCTCAATATTTTTAAATATTTTGATTCCATAACCTACAAAAATATATGTAATTAAGCTATTCGTTTGTTTCAAGAAACAAAAACCTTTCTTCTACCTTTCTTCTAACATAGTTTATAAGTTGGGTCAAGGATCCATGGGAGCCAATGGACCGATTTTACTCATTC
Organism: Chrysopa pallens; assembly: GCA_020423425.1. NCBI lineage: Eukaryota > Metazoa > Arthropoda > Insecta > Neuroptera > Chrysopidae > Chrysopa > Chrysopa pallens. Next base: position 116,135,272 of record CM035591.1, read on the forward strand.
ACGAAATTATACTCACTTTCTATGTTTAGAATACGTCACCAAAATTTCAGATCGCTATTTTTGTTTTTGAGTTATCGTAATGATGGAGAGACAGGCAGACAATCGGAAATGGAGTAATTAGGTGTTTCTATGAACATCTATACCAAAATTTTGTTTCTGCGGTCAATATTAGGTAGGGTTACAAATTTCGGGTTATATTATGTTTGTCAAGTATAAAAATACGTTGTGGAATAAAGGTCTAGTTAAAACAATGCTAAAATTGTAGCTGTGGTATAATGACCGTACACTAACTCCTGATCTATATAAACATTTATCTACACTCCACTAAATAGACATAAATATATATAAAATGTGTTAATATTAATGTATTTGTCTTTGTTTAAGAATGTTAACTTATTTTTTTATTTTTATTACAATCAATGTACAAACTGAGTAAAAATATTTTATTTTTATTGTGGGGTACCTTTAATGTTTACCAAATTTTAATGTTATGTTGTTGATTGAATGTAATAAAAATTTATTTTATTTGTGTTTGAATTTGTAATAAACACTATTTAAAATGTTTTTTTCTATACTTTGAAATACTGTTAGTTGAAACGATGGTTGCTCATCGTATATGGTTATTTATTTTTGATTTTTTAGGTTTACAGCCCTTAACAGGAATTATCCACAGCTGTTATTGACATAAAGGAGTATGCTTCTAAAATAGCTGTTGATTTAAATTATATATAAGATACATTGTAATTCTTTCAATTTTTGCGCACAAATAACTCGAAAAATACTTATATGTTTTGAAATTTGGTATGCATAATATTGAAATGAAACGTAGGGCTTGTGCACAACCAGTGTACAGTACCTGGATGACTACTCGAACGCGTTCATTATCGATAAAACACGAATAAAATGACATTTTCTAAAAATGATTCCTAGCTAGATCGATTTATTGCACCCCAAACCACCTTTATACTAAATGTCATGAAAATCGTTGGAGCCGATTCCGAGATTCCAATTATATATATATATATATATATATATATATATATATATATATATATATATATATATATATATATATATATATATATATATATATATATATACAATAATTGCTCATTTAAAGATATAAGATCTGTTAAAATTAACGCTATCACAGATTACAGATAACTGTCAACTGTCAGTTACTAATAAAATGGCCGGCGCCGGTAATTATACTCAAAAAGTAGTTTTGCCGGCGGTGGCATTATAGCTTGAAAATATTTGTTGCCGGCACCGGTCACGGAGACAGTTCTATTCAAAATGTACGGTAAGTTTTACTTCTATACCACGCGGTCTCTACGACTATGATATGATGCTACACATACATATATTTATATGTCAGTTTAGTTTGTCCGTGGACAATGCTTCATAATGAGGAGGTCACTAGAGAGAATGGGCACAATACAATCTCATACATTCACTATTCATATGCATGAAACAAATACAAAATGTCTATTAACAATGACCTATCCTTTTTGAGAAACCAGTTTTTAATGTTTCAAGCAATTTTTTTTTTTTATTTGGGAGAAGTATTATTGTATTATATTATTAATATGTGATGTGTCGTCCAAGGTAAACAACGCGATCATATGGTAGTCAGATTATTATTTTATACAAATTTAATTATAATCATGCAGGTATAAATTGTAAGTGCATACATTGAAGGTTCCAGCAAGCATTATGGGTCGTTTGTCCAGCGCTTATTGCCGAGATGATAATCATCAAGTTAAATTTTCCTAAATGATTTGGTTTCGATCAAATTTTACAGAAAAATAACGTGTGATGATCGCCAACTTTGGGGATTCAAAAAATCAACATATTTCAGGATTGTGCAATAGTTTGATAACCATTTTTTAATAGTTTTTAGAGAGGTCCAACCAAAAATTAGGCATCTGTCAAATTTGATATGACTTCACGTTTGATGAGGCAGACTATTACTTCAAAGCATTTTATTTCCTACAAGAATCGGTAACGTATAGAGAATCCCATACAATCACCAATCTCCCATTGTGTAAATAAAATTCCAAGCATTATGATTTACAGGTGTAAAATCGTTCGGGTCCTGTGTACCATTCTACCCTCTTTAATCTTTGAAAACAATTTTTTTCTCAGTAAAAATACAGTTGAAGTTTCTTAAATTGAAAGATCAGGCAAACAGCAATCGAAGTGTCTACTAATACTACCATCGAAGTCTCTACTTATACTACCTACAATTCTCAAGAACATTAAAGAAGTGATAAAAACTTCTGACTATAGCCGAAACTTAATATTTTCAGATTGTAAATCTAAATATTGGAAAAAAATATCTCCTTTTCTGTTTTCAGTGCTGTGAATTAATGAATAGCTGAAGAGCTAATTTTTCGGCCACTAAAAACGTTTTCCTCAGAACTTTTGAATATCGTTTTCGTATAATTTTTCAAACAAAAACATTTCAGGCGTCCCACTAATATTTTGACCTAACAGGTGATTGTTATACCTATTTATATATTCTCTTATTATTAAATTTTTGGAAAAATATTTCTTGTCTTTTTGTTGGGGAGTAATTTGATGATAACCACTTAGTCATACTAGGAGCTAAAAATACTGCTATGTTGGGATTCAAAGAACCTTAAATCATACAAAATCAATCATTGATTACCAATCTAATCAATCCTCAATTTTAAGATATAAAACACAAGCTGTAAATTTCGACTTATAAAGAAAGAAGAATTATGTGCTTGTTAGGTGCTGCAAAGTTAAATGAGGTGCTCAAATTTTTAATTAAGAAAATTGAATCATTATGATGCACTGCTGCCGTGATATCACCATGGCAGAGCAATTTGAAAAAATAACTTTTTTAATATAGTGTAAGTACCAGAATTAGGTGCTTTTATGGTTTGCCTTCAATAAATCAAATTTATCTACAAAATCCATCCAACATGAATTACTAAAGAAAAGTGTCAAGCTAGCATGTTGCACGGATTTTTTTTGCAATTTTGATTATATTAATGATTCTCCATAAAATCACCTAAAAACACCTTATTTTAGTACTTACATTATATTATTATAGTTATTATTTCAGAATTGCTCTGCCAGCGTGAGAGCTGTGCATTTAATTTTGCAGCACGTAAAACAAGCACCTAGTTTTGAGTATATATAATTTCAATTTTATATACTTTGTTCTGCTAGCTTGACTAGCATACAAACATCAATGTTAGTTCACTTGTATTTCTGTTGTGTTTGTTCGCCTAGTTCATTTAATGAATGGTATTCGTTAGTTCACAGTTCGTAGAAGCCAGTCAGCCACAGTGCGTGCATATGTTGATGATGTGGTATGATGCACGGTGTAATACATTGATTCGTTCACCCACATCATCATCAAAATCATGATGATCAATCTAGCGGTTTTACTTGTGCAACACATACATAATATTCATTCACAATAAATAATGTTTAACGTCATCATAAAATATCTAAACTTGTTGTAAAAAAAGAGAACCGGTATTTATAGTCTAGGTACCAAAATTATTGTGTGATTTGACGATATGTTCAAACTTCAAATTTCAACTTAGTAGTCAAAAATACGTCTTGGAGGAGCCATGAACATCAATTGGCTATTTGACAACATTAAAAATATACTACAAAATAACGCCATCCTATAAGATGATGCCTAAAAAAAACATATTTCATTTTATGTAAACTAAATTATGTTTACTTTTTGAAAATTACACGAAATAAAATGTAATAAATTTTAAAATTTTATCTGGCACAGAAACGCCTTGTGATTGGTGCCAGCTGTAGTGACATCACTAACTAGTAAACTATAGAATATATACATACATACATATATTAAACAAAGATGCAATGACAGATGCTTTGCTGTTTTACTAGTTTTACTGCTGCGTACTAGCGTAGTGCGTTACACGTACCACGTGACAAACGTCAGTAAACTTTAAAAAATTTAAACTTTAACATTGATTTTAATTAGTAGTGGGCTTATTATGCGATAAAGAATTATTTAAAATGATTTCTAAAAATTAGTGTAATAACCAATTGTTAATGGAAATCTTCCGTTTTTACTTCCATGATAACGTCAGTATGCTTACACTGGAAACTTTGTAAGATGATATTCTAGTAACATTCCAAATTTCAAGGTATTTTATTCACCCGTTTCCAAAAAGCGATCATATCAACTTGAAATTTATTATGGTGTCTCGTCTTCAACCTAACGATGTTTGCATAAGAGAATAAAATCTCTAGTGACGAGTGACTAGTATTCAAAACTATATATTCTATGTTAAAATTACTTTTCAAAGTCGACACTTTTGAATAGGACATTAGGCTTTTATGGCAGCGGGATAAATAAATATATAAATTAGATAATAATATAGATCAAAACCTCAAAAAATTACTCAACATTTTTTTTGCAGAATACCTTTTACTAAAAAATTTAAACTTGAATGCGAAAAATACATTTGAAAAAATTTAAATGAAATTTTCGTATGTATCGAAAAAGGTTCTGGCGCCTGTGCTACGTTTGTATGTATGTGAGTTGTTTAAACAACCAGTTAATAGCTCAGTTAATGAAGTTGATATTTTTTTTTTTAAACAAAATAAATCAATTATAATTGTGAAATAAATTTTGTTTTATGTGAAAAATTGGATAATTAATTATTATTCACATTTAATTAATGATTATTATAGCTAGAATAAAACTTCGATACCAAGAAAGTAAATAAAAATATCAAAAACTCATTAGTAAAATAGAAATTTGAAAAGGTTGAAATAGGAATTTATTTTTCATTATTTCAATTGAAGCTAATTTACTTCACGAACATGAAACTGAACTTTGTTTTAGATCTTCAAATATAAACATAACATGGGCATTCAAATTTTTCAAATGATTGCTACGTTATTATTCGTAGGACAAGTAGGCGAGAGACATTATTTATTTCTCGTTTTAATGTGAGAACAAAGAAATGTTATTTAATTTTCCGATTCATTAACCTTTGTCGTGTATCCGCATTATAAACAGTTCTATCTTGAATTAAATTCAGTTAACGATTATTAAATACAATTTAAAAAAAAAAAAACTAAAGAAATTGATTGTACATGTTTTAAATCGTAATTAACAACAATCACACGTAACGAGGACACATCAATGATTAATAATCTCACATATTGCACCTTACATGAATTAATAATTATTTAGTAAACTGAATTGCAGCTTAGATATTTTTACATCCATATGCTTATTATAATTAACACAATTTATTAAAGACAACTTTGTGGAATTCCAATATAAGCCATTATTTCAGTATAAAATGGAATTGAGCAAGATAAGCTTTGAAGTTTAATTATTTCGGTCTATAAATAGTAGTACGAAAAACTATGAACATTAGTAGATCAGAAAAATACAAGAAAGGTAAAAAATACTTCCTTCTAAAGAAAACATACGTTCCGTTACTTATAATTATTAACATTACTTAATTCACAAGTCCTTAGAATTATGACAATTTTTACATAAAATAGATGATCTTGTTGTACGACGTTTGACTGTATGTATCTAAGAATGTTTGTTCGGTCTGCTTTTGAACGCGTTGTCCGGTTTTGATGAACTTGCATACACATTTATCACATTTGAGAAATTTCATTCATACTTTTCTCTTTGGGTAAATCTAAAAATATTACCAGTTTATTTTTCTATACATTAAAAAGGAACCTTTTTTTATTGCATACCCCCACCTTTTTGGGGAAAATCTCTTAAATACTTTAGAGATTTTACTGCACTTTTACCCTTTTTATGTATATTAAAATACCACTTTTACCCTATTTTTATGAACAAATATGAACCTGTTTTGCTACAATTATGAACAGGTCAAGAAAATAGGAAAACTGCAACATTTGATTGAATCCGTGCCCGTGTTTGTCAAAAATGTATAGAAATTATGTTTTATCTAAATTGTGGAACAATCAGACAAGAAAAGAAAAATTACAATTGTCTATTATTTCTTTTTTGGGCAATTAAAAAAAAATCTGTTTCTAGAAAATAAATATATTTTTCATTTAAACTTTTTTTGTGTCATAATTTAAAATTTTGCAAAAATAATTTTTAGTCTGTACATAGAGGATAAATATTCTTTTTTTGAAGAGAATGTTTGTTTAATTCATTACAAAAAATACCAAAAGATTTCTATGATACTGACTTAAAATAACATTAATAAATTTTAATATAATTAGTTACCAATTAATTATTGTAATTAATTTACAGTAAAACTGTGTCTGTAAATTTGATTGAAACTATCCTCGGTTAAGGATACAACTCCATATACGGAAAGTTTTAAAATTTAAATTTTCAATTTATATGAAATTGAAGTCTTTTACTAGAATATCGCTTAGAAGTTGTTTATTCCAATTTTTTGTCATTACTAATAACTTTTTTTTTTTTATAATTATTTTAGAGAACTGTAGGATTTTTCGAATAAATTTCGATTTTTTCCCCAATTTCCTAGATCAAATTATTTTGTATTTTATAAATACGTATTTCGACTACTAAGTAGTCATCATCAGTATGAATTAGCTAGTTGTAATGAAGAATTCTCCTCAGAGAATCATTAAAAATCGAAATTTATTACTAATAACATAAAGCTGAAATTTTTTCGAAAACACTTTTAACGGAAATCGAAAAAAGAACCTAGAAGTTACCGACTCATATGTATTTGTTTTCGATGTATGTGTTTCGATGTATATGAGATAATTTTGAAATGAGATTTTGATAATTTTGAAATGAGAATTAAAATATTCCACCAAAAAAGATTGTTGATGAATGAACAAATATTCTTCAAAATTTCATCAAAATCAATATTTAACAAATTTTACATTAAATTTAACAAACCCTCATATATTAAACATATAATACTCATAATTTAACAAATGCCGAGTGTAAAAGTCAAAATATTGCACAAATACATTAAGATTGTAAAATTTATTGAGGTTTCACAATTGATATAAATACATTATGTAAACAATCACCTCACCTCATTTGAATTAATTTACATTGATTTTGATTTTGATGACGTTTCTACATATATTATTATAGTAAATAGTCTGCAAGTTCGTATCTAAAATAATATCTTCTAATTAATTATTGATATTAAATGATAATTTCTAAATAATAATTACTTCATATTTTAATTTGATTTCCATTCCGGAGTTATGAATTTTTTTATAAAGTAAATTTACATCTATTAAAAAATTTAAACTTTTTTTTTTTTAAATACACAATTTTATAAATTTTTTCTGGATTAATTTTAGAAAATTTTTCTTTAAATAAAATTATAACCGGTTAAAAAATAACCATTAAAAAAGAAATCCCTGTATTTTATCAGAATCTGGATGATTTTACTATAATAGAAGCTCTAAAATTATTGCATTCAGATTACATATTATTACATGGTCCCATGTATTTCTCATTAAACTATTCATCATATGGTTACATATAAATCATCGAACTATATACGCTATTTGTCATTTGTTGGGAATATTGTTGCTGGCTGGGGCATGCATCATGTCACTTTTCATGTATTCACTAAATAAAGGTATAATAATACACGTACACGTATTATTTAATATTTGTATCTGCAACACGTTTTCAGTATGTCTTCATTATCTATATTAATAACAAGTGAAATTTATAAAATTAAAAAAAAATCCCCTCAAAAAATATATAATGCGCCATTTTGTAGTGGCAGGCATCTTGGATTTAGAATTTGTCATTGTGTATAATATTCTACTAGTCAAGCCCTTTTATTTTATACTCATATTACGGGAGTTCTAAAAAATATGCAATCCACTATTTTGCAGCGGCCTTCTCCAACCGATTTTCCTGCGTCGTTTATGCGTTGGGTTTTAACAATCAATTGCTGTTCATTTGCCTCGCTAAAACTCTAGAATTGCTGGACTGATTTGGCTAATTTCGACCTTAAAATATTTGTGGAATTTCAGGAAAGGTTTAAACGGCGAGAAACATAAATAATAAGTAACAGTAATATGTAAAATACTTAAATATGACAATTTAATTTTCCAATAAAAAATGTTGCCAGTTGTGAAACATTTAATGTCTTTTGTGTTTTTTTTTTTTTGTCACTTGATTGTCAAATATTTATAGGAAATCATTTTGGTCTGTTTTGTTGGAATACAAAACAGTTCTGTTTCAGAAATAAAAAACTAAGCCCGAACTGAGGCCGATGGCCTAACCCAAGCCAGAGACCGTCAATTTTTTTTCTAGAGACAAAAGATTCTCTCTTCTGTTTACACCGAGTGTAAGCAGCGAATCGATCAGATACCAGGTACCAGGTACTTTCTCAATGATGATTACGAAAAAAAAATTAAACACTGTATCAAGTTTTACTCACCACATTATTACAATAAGTTAGTAATTTTTAATTTAACTGCCAAACGACTCACTAGAATCGATTTATATTGTAAAACAACGTTTGCCGGATCAGCTAGTTTAAAAGAGAGTTGCAGTTTACTAATTCATAAAGGCTAAATTCATTAAGGATAAATCGTAGAATAAAACAGCTACAAAAGAGACAACGCTTTTTATTTTCAAACACAAATAACTTAAAATAATTACCAAAATTCTAAGAAATTCAACTTCATTGATATTTTTTGCGAAAATCTCTTCGACACATCCTCCGTTTTCAGGTCACGATTGTACCCACATACCAATAGGTCGGTAATTATTTTAGTTATTTGTACGCAAAACTTAAAAAAATTAAAGCATTTGAATTATGACATGTAACTATGAAATGATTAAACGTATCTTTTTCTTTGCCTTCAGATAGGTTCTGTAATTAAAACCATACTTTAATTATTTGAAACCGACCTTTTATCATTTTGATTTGTACAGATTTACTATTATATATTTATATCCCTGTTTTTCACAACAATACAATAGTTTTCTATCCTTTTTCCTATTCTACCAACAGTATACAATTATATATGATGAGCATGTATGATGATTGGAAAAATGTTGAACTTAATCGGTTTGGAGTATGTATAAAATCGGTTCGATCAATTTTACTTTTCGACGCTATATTCACATATTAACGAAGTTTATATACTTCCAATCTGTAAGCTTCAATTTGTTTAAACTAGGAACCGCATTGTTCTAAATTAATATAAAATACTTTTTAAATATTAATTTGTTTTTAAAATTCTATTACAAATTAGAAATGATAATTTTTATCAACAAAATTGGGCATGTATCCGAATTAATAACAAAATAACAATTATTTATTTATTTGAATTATGAATGAGAATAATTATTGAATAATTATTTAAGAATATCCCAATTATTGAATCTGATTGTTTTTATTCACCAAATTTTTTTATAGATTAGCCAGAAAAGTAAATTTATTTGACATGATTGATACACCTTTTTTATTAAAGTGTACGTTCATAATAACAAATAAAGTGAATTGGAGTACTGATCTTATAATTTGGTTTTGGAAATAGTTTTGAAAGTATAAATTTTATAAAAAGAAATTAATTAAATTAAAAAGATAAGAAAATTTTGTAAAATGGACTTGGAATATTTAATTTGTAGAGTGAAATGGAACCACAGGTTTCGTTATGAGCTGCACGGTGCATCAAAATGTTTGTATTCGTTTCTATGGTTACGAAATACTAGTTTATCAGTCAAATGATTTATAACTCTGTGAAATGTTGAGTTTTCAAAATTGATTGAACTCATCGGTTTTTCGGATAACTCAACATTCATTGTTTAATGTCTATAATATTTTATTGTAATATGTTGTTCAATAAACAATACCTAATAATAATTTGTACAACACACATAATATTATAAGTCAAATAATAAATGAACATCAATTATTTGTCTCTTATTGTATAACAAAATATCTGTTGTTGGATGGAATGAATGGGAATGAATTGCGAACGGCTGGGATACAATAAATATATATATATATATATATAATATATATATATAGTTAAGTTAATTAACGCTGAACATCAATTAGTAAAATTAGTATTACAATGAAATCGTATCAATTCATTATATATTGTAGTATATTCATTAATATTATTATTATTACTGAATTTCCATTTCGAGTAAAATGAGTTTTTGGCTTTACATCGATATGATAACAATACCATTTTATTTTGTATAACTTTTTTCCAACAGGGTTTTAATTTGGTAAGTCTCATGTATATTTGGAGCCAAGTATTTAAACGTTGCGAATCCACTATCGAATACACTAACTTGACCAAGTTCTTCCCTGTTGTAAACTAGTCTAAACTAATACAGTAAGAAAGTACTTAACTAACGGTACAATGGTATTGAGGATGTTTTTATAAATTTTTTCATATAAAAATTTATTATTTTCACTGAAAAGTAAGGACTACACTAAAATTCGCTTAATCTACACCGTTCTTCTGTCACAGTTAATTATATTTATATATTTCAAATAATATATTGTTCCCGAAATAAAAAAATCGAGACAAAAAATTTGTTTATAGTGATTAGCGTAAATATATAAGTAAAGCACAGATTTTAACTTCCACATAAAAGAGAAATTCCTCGTAAACCTTCTACGCATTAATTATTTCGTAGTCGTTGAAATTTTTCGATTAAGCATATTTTTCTCATTTCCTAAATTCTCTGACCAAAACTTACCGCAGAGCCTTGAGGCATTTAAATTCCGTGAACTTTAGTGAAGTTATTTTTCTTATTTTCGAAAATTAAACAAACTATGATTCGCAATTTAAGGTTTGGTGGTAGCATTCACTACATTCACTTTTATTTTTTAAAAGATTTGTTTAACTTGCAATGTATATTTGATCGGGTGGAATCTTGTAACTCAATTTTGAAGCAGGTTTGTTCAACCGATTACGTTGAAATTTTGTGTACACGTTCAGTTTGGATGACAATGCATGGTTAACTAATGAATACTAACGAATGTGACGTCATTCTAAATCCAACATCACACACAAGATAGCTGATTAGTTGATTTTAACACAATCCTACAATATGGGTATCAAATGAAAAGGCTTACTAAGAATAACTCGAAAAATAACGTGACATCACTGTATGGTGGACTTCTAAGGCTTGAAACTCAATTTTGTAGCAAATATCTTCAACTAAAACTAAATATAAACTCTGTTAAACATACATTTGTGAGTTTTTGGTCCAGCGATAACTAAAAAGTAAAAAATAAATTAAAAGTATAAAACGTTTCCATTTGTCTTAAAGAGAAAAAATAAACGTTTACTTTAAAACTTTTACTATTAACTTATATAACGCCATTACACAATTGGTATGATATAAAAGCTTGCCGGGAAATTTACTTGTGTAGATAAACAATAACTTGATATTATTGAATTTAACTATAAAAAATTTCAAACTAAGTAAATACGAGTACTTTAATCTCGCGATAAGCTTTTATGTCGTATAAATTGGGTAATGACGTTATAAATTCATAGTAAATATTTTAAAATAAATGTTTAGTTTTTCTTTTTTAATGCATTTAAATAAAAGCTTGTTTTTGAAATAGGTTTTAATTTATTATATATGTGATATTTATTTATAACTTGCAATGAGAGCAGTTTTAGTTTTGCCAATTATTTACATTCATAGAGATAATAAACATATATAGCTTTCACATTATCATAATATTTGATAATTATTTTATATGTTAATTAATATCAAGTTACAAACTGATTATTTATCAAGTTTGAATTGAATATGTTTTGATTTTATTCTAATAGTAAAATAATTAATAGATAATTTGAATAACCTCTTTAAATGGTTATTTGAAATCACTAGTATATCAGTTTATACAGGAATATTACAAATTACTGATGCATGCGCAATTAAATACAGACGGTGAGAAATTTCACCATAGTCTTCTAATTGCAAAGATTTTAGTTTAAAAATACAAAATTTCTGTTTCACTCTTTCCCATAATAGATGATTCCATAACAATCAAGGAAATCCCTTAGAAAGATTTCGAGATATTTCTCTGAAAAAGATAGAAATCCGGTAAAAAATGTTTTGGATTTTCAGTTTAATTTCTAATAGTTTTAACCGAAATAGGTAGCTCAGTTGGTTAACTGACTTCGACTAAAGGTGCACGCAGTATATTTTGGTAACAGTTGCGATAGTCAAGTATACAGCAATAGCGTACCTTGCGTCAGGGACATGCACACGAGTTCCTCGAATAAGTGTGGTATACTCAGTTTCTTGACATAAATAAGACACAGGTGCGGATCCAAAGCAAAAGGGGATAACGTAATTTTTTTTTTTAATTAACTTGAAATAATCAAGTCAAATTCTATTGAGAATAAGATTTGTTGAAGAATATTTGATTTGTAATAAAAAAATTTTTAAATATTTTATTAAATTAAAAATTGAGCAAAATAGAAACGATGAGAAAATCTTGTTTAAACTAAGATACTGAAAAAGACGTCAACTCTGTATCTCTATAGAGATTACATGTACAATTCCATTTTCAAAGAAGAGATGAAAAATAATCTTTTAAATCGTATAACTTATTTACCATTTTTAAATCAATTTTAATTTAATTTTCGAATTTTGTTACAATATTGAGTCTAGTTTCTTATTTCGATGTGAAATACGGCAAATTCAGTATCAGTAATCTACCTGATTACCAAAAACTCTGGATTTCATTAACATCACTCACGAACGTGAGATTTAAGTAAGAAGTAATCAATCAATCAATGTACATATGCTCCGGGGTGGGGGGTGTCATGAACATGATCCATGACCAGCTCTTTGGATCTGCATTTGATGAGATACAGAAACAATTAACCTTCCGAACCTTCTGCATCCTTTCCGCTATTACTAGCACCAACTATAATAAGTTAGTTTTTATTTACTTTAAAAAAAAAAATCAATTATTCTTGTGTAATAAAGATTGTTTTAATAAAATTGTATTAAAAACATATGCAACCCTCCACATATTATTACCGATGTGAACTTCGTACGCAGCTTGTGGTCTTGATGTAGTTAAGAAGTTAGGTGAACCAAACATCCGTTTAATTCATAAAAATTGATCAAATCTCTTGTTGTTATTTACAGCAATATACAATAAACACTCAACTGAGTTTTTTTTTTTTCATAAGAGTAAAATAACAATCCCTTTCACATTCTTCATTTAAAAGTACACGTAGGCACTTATTTTACAATTAAATAATTATATCACCAAAACCAAAAATATATTAAAAGGTATGTGATTTATATCTAAAGAGGAAAAAGGTGGTTTCGAAGGAACGTACTTATTTTTAACGTTTTAAATGCTCTGTGATTTGTATTCAATAAAATAATTAAAATATGCTTTTTTGTAATTGATTTCTGGTGTGGGATTTATTTTTAAAAATAATTTATTTAATTTCATCAATATGATTGGTTTAAACGTAACAACTCTTTTTTAAAATCTACCTTACTTATAATAGAAGCGGTAACTACTACCTTAATGAAGTTACATATTTATATTATTTCATTTATTTGAATGGTAATAATTTTTATTATATGAATTTCTTCAGGTTAGTAATTTTTACTAACTTGATGTGTAAAAAAAATGATTATGTCAACGATAACCTGCTATTAACGCGTGATGCTAAGTCTTACGTTCTAACAAAATATAAGCAACTATACGTATGAAATTTATTACTATGTCGACAATTAAACAGGCTTGTCTCAATGACCAAGTAAGTAAAGGTTCACATACCTTTACTCACTTGACTACTTAGACTGATGGTTGCAAATATAATTAAGTCATCGCTTGGATAAGAACGGAGTAACCAGCTATACCAACATGATAACAATATAATTATCACCTTTGTGCTAGAAGGCATCTTTGCTTTCAGATGATGGAGTGTTCTGAAAGAGGGTGCAGAGGACCAAAAGGTCTAGGTACAAGAGACGATGCGGTTACTGTTTCGCTCTAAATAATAATTGAGTATGCTGCATATCAAATTTTCCGAATGGCAAAAATTATTTTAAATAAAAGTTGTATTTAACATATAAAAAATTTTTTAATTTTAATCTTTTCTTATCTCACACAATAGTCTGTTGTAGGGGTTAAGAATTTCAAAATTATTATTTAAATCTTGAACGCTTCCAAAATTCGCCTCTTCTTAAAAATTATCTATATATGTTAACCTCCCGTCTGGCTTGTGAAGTAACAAAATCTCCCTTCAAAATTATCGCTTCAGAAAGGCCTTTGGTTTTGTTCTAAGTCAACGACCTTCGACCATAGTGATCGCTTCGATCGAAAGGGAAATATATTAATTATTATGTAAAATTTTTCCAATTTTATAAAATAAAGGCAAAATAAATTGGGTTCGTTTGGCAAAAAAAGCGCTAGGAAGCGGTTATAAGCAAAATGGTGATCGTTAAGTGAAATAAATGCCAATTAAAAATAACATTTGAAGTTAGCAAACTGATCCTGATTTCGTCATAAAAAGCGTATATCTTTCGCACCAAAATTCATCACAATTGGTTCGGCAGTTTGACGGGATAGAGCAACACATAAATAAACAGACAGAAAGGCTTTCTGACGGATAGAGTTACTTTGTCTTAAAATAATCATTGAATATAGTAATTATCCAAATTGCTACACAACTGAATAATGTTGATTTTGCGTTACAAAAATATGAATACTTACAACTAGAATTTTTGAATACTAGAGCGAACTGGTAATAAGAAACGTACCTGTAACAGAAAGAAAAAAGAATTTATTAAAAACTGATAAATCTGATTTATTAGGTATACATATACGATAAACTATACTTCAAAGGGAACATGTTTTGAAATTATTTACAGTCCTTAGATAATCCAACCACAATGAGTGATCTACTAAAAATAATACCGACTTGCCATATAATTTCCTTACTTTCATTTTGACAGTTCACGGCGTTAAGCTAACGATTTCATATATCAAAATCAGAGCAACATCTTGCTTAGTTTACTATGTTTGTATTGCTATATGTATATATTCAATTGAACGTTGTTTTTAAAATTAATAATTTTTAAAACTTTGTTATTTTAATGGAATTTATAATATAACAACATTATTGACATAAAAGATTATTTTCATTATTAAAATTCAATTAATATAATATTTCTATTTAAATTAAAAAAAAAAAAATTTTACTAAAAACATACATTTGACAAAAGTCACTATTATTTTTACTAAAGATAACGGCACGAATTGTCAAATAGAGTTACAATTTCAGTAATATTAAGCTGTTTATTTGATTTTTAATATTTTATTCCAAAATAATACTGAAAATTGCCGGGCATAACACATAGATGGTGCTAGTTTTATTGCAGTCACCTTTATTCCAGTTGATACTAACCTTCAAAAGACAGCTGTTAAAATTTCAAGATATTCTATTCATTAGTTTGTGAGTTATTGTGCTAAAAGTGACGCTACTTTTGTTATTTTCAAAACAATGGATCAAAAACAATTTCGTGTTTTAATTTTACACTGCTTCTTGATGGGAAAAAATACCGTTCAAGCGAAGCAATGGCTTGAAAAGTGTTATGGGGACTCCGCTCCATCAGAAACAACAATAAAACGTTGGTTTGCTGACTTCAAACGTGGTCGTAGAGACACCGATGATGCAGAACGCAGTGGACTGGAATGATTGCGTTGCTCTTGATGGAGATTACGTTGATGAATAAAGCTAATTTTGAACCAAAAAAACTGTGTTTTCTTTGTTATGCCCGGGACTATTCAGTCCATGTGTTATATTCATAGAATGACGAATTTTCGAAAGACTTAATACATCAAACTATCTATTTACAGTATTATTTTTAGCATACAGTTTTTTTTTTCTTCACATTTGAAATTATCGTTAATACACAACAAATATAAATGTAATTATAAAAATAAAAATAAGAAAAACACATAAAACAAATCAGTAAAAATAAAGAATATATTTTAGATACAAGAAACAATTAACATTTACATGTGAAAATATTCATTTAACAATGTATTGTTATAGATAACAAAACATGTTATACTAAAATTATCAATTCAAAACTCTCAATACAATAAAATACATAACATTAAGTATCTATAATATGGTATGTAATATGTATATCTATTATTTTAACTACTTATAGGTTAGTTAGCTATTGTATTTAAATATAGATAATTTACTGTGTATTAAAAAAGTTTGGAACAATTTATTTGTTGTTATTCATTCATAATGTTCTTCAGTTCGCTGCTGTTAAATTAGTTAATTATCTATATTTCAATAAATTAAGTACAGAAGGAAGGTACTGGTTTAAGCTTTCAATAACAAAATAAAAGTAATATACTTTCGTGAAATCCCATATATGTTTATATGTAGTATCTATACTGAAGCTATACCCACCAATTTATATATACTTTGAAAATTAAAAATATCAATCCTAGTAACCAAGGATGTGCCGGGTCGTTTAAAATAGACATCTGCGTGTACGAATACGGATAATCAGTGTCCAGATACGGATCTTAACTTTTCATCTAAATTAATCGGTATAATTTTTTTTAATTTCCTTAATTTGTGGTTGTTTATTGAATGAAATGTGATTCTGATTTGTAATATCACTTAGTATTATTTAATTTAAATAGTGTAATTTATACCTCATCATAAGTCAACTATAAGAATTATGACTTATTATAATCTCACTTCCATAAGAGTGGAAATACTAAATTTTTGCCAAATATGAAATTTTTCAGAATTAAAGACTTTGACGTATAAATTTATACGAATAATGAAACTTCATAATGCAAAAGATTGGTTTAAAATCCGATGAAAAAGAAATGGACGCGGATCTTTTTTTTTCTAGTGGATAACCAAGGTTACAGATACGGATATCCGGCACAACTCGTAATAGACAATGAAATACACCTTACATCTGGAATTCTAACTTGTACAGAAATTTGGTCGAAAATTTTTAGCATACAAAACGATAAAAATTCGAAAAATATAGGTAAAATTATTTTCAAATTCTAATAACTCAAAAACTACTTATTCAAATATAATGAAATTTGGTCTGCACAATCTTGACATGAAAACAAAGGACATGTTTATGTAAAAACCATTACAAATACATAAAAATGTTTATTTGTTTGAAACAAACGGTTTTTGTTTGAAACACTATTTTTTTCTTAAATATTTGGATACGCCACAATTTTAGCTCAAACACATATCTAATAACAATACATATTGTTATTATACATGTATTTATAACTGTATAAACTGAATATTTATAGTATTTTATGAATGCTAATTTAAAGTAATCCAAACAATGATATTCAATCATATGTCGAGTATCTAAACAATTAACTAAGTTAATAACTTTTACTTACTTATTTTTATTTAAATATTTTCGAAAATTCATATTTTCTATTACTATCAGTTTATGCAAAACCAGAAAATTCATTTCTGTGAATATTTTTATTGATAAATACAGCATTGAATAATAAAAGTTAATAAATAAGAGCTAGGTGATGCGTGGTGAAATACATTAAACAGCATATTAAGTTAGAGTTTGTCGTAAATATTCATTGAAAAAAGAAGTTTTGTAAAATAAATTGGTGCCAAAGCGATCGCGACACAAGTATTTTATATAACAAACGATATATGTTTATTTTTTGTTGTTGTCTTGTTTGTATGTTTTTTAATCAATTGCCATTATTATTATAATGGGGCTAGGTATTGTATTCTAATTTATTTACATGAAGAAGCGACTTCTATTGTCCATCCTTTGTGTTCGTTACATTGACAAAAACGAAAAACACAAATAAAAATTAAAAAAAACACATAAACTTCACAAAACCAAATAAAAAAACCCAAATAAGAATTCTTTGTACACGTTTTTAGAATTATTAGATTAAATTAAATTCGAGGTAATACAGTTCAGAGCAATGTCCAAATATGTACACAATATGTAGAATTAATACGAAGACGACTTATTTTAAAAAATTTTCAATTTTAATACAAAAAGCCAATTGCATAAAAACTTGTGCTTTTATACAAAATACGCTTTAGTCTATTTCATCAGAATCCAACAAATCAAGAAACACTTACATATAAACTAAACTACTGTTATGAAGGTAAAGTTTTGAATGTAAGACACAATCGCCGAAACTTCTAACCTTCTGATTTCAAAAATAACATCACCAATATTAAAAGGGAATTGCAGGAGGTGACTTTTATTGAATATCTCAAAAAATGGACAATAGAAAATTTATGTGAATTTTTAATAAAAATAGTTAATTTAAAAGAGCAAAACAAATTTACGTCTTAAAAACTTTAAGTAATAAATAATGCCTCTCTTTAAATATTTTAATATTTGCTTTTTTTTACATCATATGGACTGGTTAAAAAAATATATTTGGTTATATTATTTTCTCAACATGACGGGAGATTTTGTCAATAACTTGTCATTTCCTAGTCTAATCAAAGCTTATCTTACTGTCTTAATAAGCAGATAACATTACTACGACGTACTTCATTATATTTTTCTTTTAAACCATAAGGCATAAAAGTAAAGAAAAATTAAAAATATTTTTTAAAAACATACAACCTTTATTTAAATCTTTTCCCATAATTTCTTTAAGATTAATTATTTTCATTAAAAAATAATGAGTGAGCCTTACATTACTCGCAAATGATGAATAACATCTGACACCTCTCTCTCTCTCTCTCTCTCACTTTATTATTAAGCAAAATTAATGAAAAAATGACATTTTATTTGAAATGGTTTTTTGTAAGGAAGACTAATTATTTTTATTGAAATATTTTATTATTATTATTATTTTATTTTTATTAAATTTTTATTTATTTAATTTAATTTTTATTTATATAATTTCTATTTTGTTTTAATGATTTTTATTTCTTTTATTTCATTTTTTCTAAATTTTTATTAATTAATTAATTTATTTTATTTATTTATTTTTAATTTTTTTAATTTATTTATTATATTAACCTTTTACACATTTTTGTATCATGTAATGTGTATTTTCATAACGTGTTACACAATAACATATTACACTTTTCATGAAATCACTCTCATATATAAAAACATCTACTTTACCCCCATATAATTCCGAAATAAACTTTTCCAATAGCGCGCAATTTTTCTAGCTTCCTATTATACTGTAACACAGTTACGCTATTCCGTCTGTTTTCACGAAATCACTCTAATGGATACCGACTGGAAACATGTAAAACATCAAAAATTACTGATTTTTTATTGAATTAAATGAAAACAAATATAGTTGAAAATTAAACTTGTTATTAAACATTTGTTATGGGATGTGTGTTGTCGGCATTATGATACTTGCAACAATTTTAACCAGCATGAGATTAAAATCAAAGCAAATTACATAATTTTTATTAAATATTAAACGATTAATTTAGTATCTTCTTACAACCTCTTAAATATTAATATATTTTTTATATATAGGGTGTGCATGAAGAAACGTAATATTACAAATGTAATATTAAATGAAACATAATTTAACTTATTTTTTTTAATCCATGTAAAGCAGCGTACACACTTGCAACATTCCTTCGTAACGTAACGCACATATCGTAAATATGTAAGTGTTGCATGTTACGTGTTACAATATCTATAGTTTATAAGTGTTGCGATGTTACGATGTTGCAATGGGTTGCATAGTATTCAATCTGTTTACAAAACGGAATATCTTCACTTTAGGTATTTGTTTGTTGATAAATTACTCTATATATTTAAATACAATTAAAATAAAAATAAATAATGTTTACATCTTGCCTTTGTAAATGTTACGTTATTGAATAAATACAGTTGACAATTGAAAATTTGTGGGACGCAAGATAATGTCATTCCCGTTCACACAAAGAGTGCTGCTACGCGTCAAAGTTGCGTTTCGGTTACACGCGAATGTTGCACGCATGTAAATGGCTTTAGATGTTGGGAAGGTTTTAGTAAACTGTTTATTCATTAAATTTTGAGGCAATATTAAAAAAGTTTTTAATTTAAAATGATCAAAAATATGGAATATTACAAAATTACTCTTCCAAGGCTTCGTTGTGTATATGTTGATTAGATTAATTCGAGCAAAAATTGTGGTGAATCGAAACAGTTTACGAAAAAATGTTTCAAACAGCAAAACACTTTTTGTTTTTGAATGTTTCTCTTAACTGTTCGGGGGAGGGTGTCACCAAAATTTTGTCCATGTCTTTAATGTTTTCTAGAGTTCTAAAACTTTTGACAAAATTAAACAAGTATACTCTTTATATATAATATACGTTTTTCTTGACTCACCCTATATATCAGGTACTAAATCTCCATACATAATATTTTATGTAAAACAATTATGTAATAACAAATTACCAAACTTGTATTCATGATTACATTGTAAGTGATAGTTGTGTTGTAGGTATTATTATAATTTTTTTTATTTTATTCTACATTTAAAAAAAATCAATAATTTATATCACCTTTCAAAATAGACAGAGAGACCAAGTGAAACAGAGAATAGAGACATTAGTAAGGTAATTTAATGTAATTCATTTTGTTTCAAATATATTACGTAACTATTTTGTTATTTATTTTGAGTTGATTCTTAAGTCTAGACAACAACAACAAGAACAGTAAAACTAGATGTGCAAATATCGTGAGAATAAATTGTAATTAAATTTATTTTTTCAATATGTGTGTATATTTGGTAATTTAATATATTTTTAAAAGGGCCATTAGTGTAATATGCTAGTTTTGACCATAAAAAATAATTTATAATAATAATAATAACAATAATATTGATGTTTTTCAGACATATATGTAGCTATAAAATAGACCACCCACATCACCAAGCCACGACAGCGGTATCAATTGACAGTCCCATTAATTGAAATTGACCAAACTGAAACTGGCTGGATTCGAGCCCTCAACATCCATGTCTTAGTAGTCAAACACGTTTAAAGGTGTTAGTGCCTTTACTAGCTTAGTCACTGAGCCAGAATAAAATGTATAAAACTATATACATACGATAGCACAGCTAAGGTGCTAGCAATTTTAAACGTAATGCTTTTTGTATATTATAATCGGATGTAGTTAAAATAAATAAAGATAAAAAATAATGATGTAGGACACCTCCGTTAAAATCGTGTATATTTTTTTGACATATACGTCAATTAAAGGCAATTCCTGAAATTTCCCAAAAATATAAAAGAAGTTTGCTAATTTGTTTTGAAAGCGTCCAGTAACAAGTCTTTTAGCGTACCAACTCCATTAGATAAATTAGAAATTTAAAAAAAAATTGAATTTTCAAATTTTGAAAAACAAATCTGTTGTTAAAAATGCATTTTAAAACATACAGATTCAGAAAAACAAATAAACTATTTTCAAGAACCCCCACTGAAGTAACGTAATTAATGATCGCAACCGATCACCAAAGTAAAACAACATCTGGCACATTCATTACTTGGATGGATGACGGCTTAAAAATACTATGGGCTGTGTAATACATATAATACCCACTGTAGTCATAAAGTGACCTAAGTAGTTTAAAATTGACTTAAATATATAACTAACAAAAAAAAACTATTTTTCCTTTCTACTTAATTTCCTTTTACAAAAAATAACTAATAAACGATATAGGTCATAAGGAAAAGTTTTAATTTTCGAGATTCTAGCACTATCTGCTAGGTATTATCCATACAAGGAAAGGAAATAATTGTATTCTAAAAAATTAAGAAAACGCTTGTTTTATTTTTTTTTGTGGATTTATTTCGAAATTTTTACGAGTAATAACCTAAAATGTTGCCTGAAAATTATTGCATTGGTCAGAAACAACGATGAATCAGTATTTCATTTTTGTACAGCGCCTGAAAATAAAAAATAGTGACTGGTAATGACATACCAATGACTAACTGTGAGACAATGATAAGTCAAAGCTTAAATTTTTAATAAAACTTAAAAAAAACCTCATGATAAGAATATAAATGGTCTAAAAATTAGCTCTGTATGGGCTTGTAAGTGGTATATATGACATTACCATTAAAAATTTTGAATAGAGACTTCTAGAGAACTATTTGATAATGGGTGGTAACAAAGACGTGATTATGTGTAAATTTAGCGGTTATTTCTTTTATATATAATTCATTTCTTTGGATTCAAATAATCATGGCTACATAAACTACATATAAACATGCATAAGGTATTTGCAACCAAAGAATAACGAATAAATCCAACATCACTTGTTTTTATTCAATTACGTATTCATTCAATTCACTTCTTTTGAATTATACTTCTTTTAATAAAAAAAATAAAAGAAATCTAACGAAAACTTAACAACAAAATGTATGTAAAAATTATACGTTATGTACTCAAAACAATAGTTAACTATTGTTTCATGAAATTTTTTTAATAGTTAGTAGTCAAACATTATAGAGTTTGTGATTTTGAATTGATTAACTAAATAAAAACTGTATCGAAAAACATTTCATTTGAGTATTATCAAAAAGAACTGCAGGAGTTTTTGAAATAATTTCGATTTTTTGCCCCAATATCTCCTAGTCTGCTGATCGTCATCAAACTGGCAACCAGTAATATATCTTCGGAAAAATATTACGATTAGGTAATTCATACTGGTGATGAGTACATTGTAATCGAAATACGTATTTATAAAATAGAATAAAATTTTATATAGTAAATTTGGGGGAATAAATCGAAATGAAATCATTAAACTAATATATTTTACAATACGGTACAAATAGAAAATGGTATATACAAATGGCGGAAGAAAATCGCATTAGCACTAATGCCATTGCGTACCGTCTACAGACTTGAATTTGGAACTTGAATTAAAACTAATAAAAATTATTGATTTTTCAACTAAGGAAAATCACATCGTCAGTATTAAAAATTTTTTTGATCTAAGTAAGATTCAAATAATATTGTAACCAAAACGATTTTCACCCACAGTGAAACGCAGATCAATGTTCGGTCGAAATAATGCCGAAAAAGAGACTTTGTGGTTATAAGTAGGTAGAGATCACAAGCGTATTTGTCCATACGCTGGAAAAATCATGGAAAACAACGTTGAGTTTTAAAGATTTTATTTAATAAATCGACGAGGATGTCTGTAAATAATTAGATTTTGATCACATTAGTTCCAAAAAGAAGCTCATATCAGCTTCCATTTTAAACAATTGGTATTTTTTGGGATTTTCGAGGGTGGAAATCTGGGGTTGTAATACATAAATTGAAGTTTTTGTATTTCCTCCTAATTATCATTTGTCATCGGTTGCAAATAACTGGTATAATCGTTAAAACTGTAGTATGAAGAGAGAAAAATGTGATGTTTTGGACATTATTCCAAAAGGGGTTTACAATAATGATTTGTATGTAAGTCGTCTTCGTAATGAAATCCAAACAACAAATCTGTTTCCAACGGCATCGATACGCTTGCAAGTTCAATTGTTACGTATTGAATGTGTATATTATTGTATTTAAAATAGCTATACCTACAATAATAATATTGTATGTAGTCCATAAAATATATGCAATTCTGAATGTCAGTGGCACAAACACAACACACTATATCAAACAAAAGAAAAAGGTAAAATAGTATTTTATCGGGTGTGTGCGGTATAACCAAAACAGCTAAACAGTATGCTGTGCACCGCATTACTGCATATATAGTACATAATTTTACAACAATGCAAAGCATATATTATGCATAACAAAATCATATACTTTAAAATCTGGTGAGAAATATTCATATCACTTCAATATATAGAAAATAATACAACGTTATTATATTTTCAAAAAAATGGTCAGATATGACCAGGGTCGTTAATTTTTGAAACAAACAAAAAATTATAGTAGAATGAAACGAAACCCATTGGAAATGGATGAGAATGTTACAAAAATAAAAGGAATAAAGGGCGAAGTGGGAGGGGGTGAGTTTTTAAGCATAATACACGGTTTATCTCGATTTCCGGCAAAACTACTCTTTTAATTAACTCAATTTTTCAACGCTGACTACATCTTTTTAAAAATTTTGTTGTTTTTTTATTTGTATGATAAAAATTGAGTAAGTTATGGTCATTAATAGTTCTTCGAAAATAATAACGTTTTCAAGCTATTTCAGCTCAAT
The DNA here is from genome assembly GCA_020423425.1 of Chrysopa pallens. Lineage (NCBI taxonomy): Eukaryota > Metazoa > Arthropoda > Insecta > Neuroptera > Chrysopidae > Chrysopa > Chrysopa pallens. Next base: position 116,159,484 of record CM035591.1, read on the forward strand.
TATTTCTAAAAATTGAGAAAAAAATTGTTTACTTCAGTTTATATCTCTTGAAGAAATCTAAAAAATATTTGTTGAACTTGATAACTCAAAAATTAGACGAGTTATGGTAAAAATACCTAATCACAAATTTTTCAAAACACGTTTTAAAGCGATGGTAAAAATACCTAATCACAAATTTTTCAAAACACGTTTATTAAAACATTGAGACAAGATTCCTTCACCTTGTCACTCTCGGATAATTCGGAAAGTGTTGATTTCCAGTAAGAGTCTTATACAGCCAAATTTGCTTAGAATTAGTCAATCTATCCATTCTTAAATAAATAGAATTTTATCTCCGAGAGGGGGTAGAAGGGGGTAGAAGAGCGTCCACCCCCAAGGTTAAAGCAATCCTCGGTACAATGACAATTTTAAAGTAGGGGATAAGTACATATATATAGATAACAGCTAAATTTAGGGGCTAATTGGTACTATATGGTAGAATTGCTAGAGAAACCGTGCGTTGACTGAAATATTTATTGTATATTACTAGCAACATGCAGATTTTAAAGTTCAGTCCCGGTATGCTGAAGCATTATACGTATACCATTGTACTCTTCTTTTGTATACAGTATTGGTAAACGGTAATATCTTACTAGTTACTATTTATGGATGATAAATGGTTAAATATAAAAATAGTGTTTACAAAACCATATCGGAATTTAGTAGGAAACAAAAAAACAATTATCATTCGGGAAAAATTCCTAATATAATTAAAGTTATTATATCTTAATTAGATCCCCTCAAATACTAATAGAAAAAGAAATTATTCGATAATGATCCAAATGTTTAGTATCCTCTAGTTAACGAAACATATTATTGTATAAAACAAAAATTTATGTACCTGGCTGATCAATTAAGACTTATTAATTAAAAATACACTAAATAACCATTTATTTTTAATTGATAATTAAAATTACTCTCGTAAATGATCGGCAAGGAACTATAGCATACTAAAAATACTTCATTATATGCTTTTATTTTTTTCTATTAATGCCGAGGGCACTCCCTTAAGAGGGACACGAATGTAGAATAAAAGACTACGTGTACGTATAACTAAAAAATTATAAATGTATTTATATTTGGGAATACATGTCGACATGAAAACGGAGAGCATGTCTCCAGAAAAAACACATCGAAATTTAATTTTATATTTAGTAAGGTTTTCTCTCAGGAAACTCTACTATATACGCCAAATTTTATTACATTTCATGAATGTTCTTCTTTAATTATTTTTTCGCAAAAACTGCGAAAATACTTTTATAATTTTCAATTCTATTCGGTCTGTAATTTTAACATTTAGATGTCCTTACTATTAATTTTTAACATTTCTTTTTTTAACTGAATTTCGTTTGATTTTGAAACCCATGCATTATAAATATACACTCTATTTAATTTCACTCTCTAAAACCCTCTTTGTGTTCAATAACGCAATATATAAAAACATGATTGAAGAATCGTATATTATCATATTAAACATTTTTGAATTTTTATTAAAGTACAACCCAATTATTCCTATGACTCATTCAAAAATTATTAATATCAAAGCACAATTTCCATCACTGTATAAATATAACTTGAATATGATTTTTCCCATTCATGGCCACATTAATAAATAGTTTTTTGAATACTGTACAAATCGTATTCAGAGAATATTTGCTATAAATTTATCTGTATTGTGTTATCGAAATAGATATCTGTATTACCCGTACATATATTTATAACATTATAACATCTTACAAATTCGTTTATAAATATGTGACTTATGCGGTTTATTCAATTTGATTAATTCATTTATTTTAACTGGGTTGTGATTTCTGACCTACTAAGATCGTTTTCTAAAACTTTTTTAACAAACTTGTATAACTATTACCAACATTTTTGAGATCCAATCAGAAATACATTTTTCATCAATTTCAACTATAGTAAAATAAAATACCTATAGTAAAACTGACAAAATTTTAATATATAGTTTTCACAGAAAATATAAATCTTAAGGTCTTCTGAATCCAAAAAGTGATTTTCCAAAAGAAGCATGTGTGCGCGTATTCTTTGACCAAATACAATATTGGCCTTGTTTGTATAGTCTTGGTTTGGTCTTGCTTATGCGATCTGACACTTAGGTTTTTTTTAATTAATATTCCTATGCATTTTCATTATGAAAACTATTAAAGTGTCTTGCACACTTATTCTTGGTTTTGGTGTCTGCTTGCATGTTCGGTCTTGGTCTTTTTTTCACAATAGATAATTTTGGGCAATTATTTATTTTGCAAGACCAAGGCCAATTTTGCTGCGCACTAGTAGATATGCATGACGATAATCCGGAAATATCTAGTGAACTAAGAAATTTTTTTCGAAAAATTCATTACTTTGTTTCATCGAGTACGTTAGTCGAGTTTCATGAGTCTTACGCTACAGCTTAGATTAAGTGACTCATAACTGTATAAACCGTTATTTTCATGACTGTAAATTAACTGCTAGGACTGATTTAATCCGGATCAATCTAAGTACTTTTACACGTATGCGCAGGTATACCAAGATTTGGAATACGTCAAAATTAGATGCATGCTTATATAATATTTTTTGTTTAAATTCTGTGTTATCGAAATTAATTATTAGCCATTTCCTAGATGAATTTAATTACGAAAGTGAAGAAGGAAGTAAAAACTTGACATATTTTTTTGTTACTTGCCGTAATACTCCAATTTTATTGAATATTATAGTATCCAAGTTTATTGAAAATTCCAGCGTTGTAAAACACATCAATCTTTGTGAATGTACATATATTTATCTATATACCTGATATAGACAATTCTCACTAAGTCTCACGCCATTGGCGGCTATATCTTTACAAAATTAAATATAATAAGGCTTATATAATTAGGAAATTACTTTTTGTAATAATTGGAAAGATCATATGAAGTTTTATACCAAAAAAATTTTCTTTTACTTTTTTCGTTCGTTTAGCGTTACACAAATAAAAAAAATTTAGATTCAGTACGGAACACATCGCCATTGTTCTCGGATCAAAGTTTAAGATTTTTACGATACACGTTGATAATGTCTGTGTTCTGAAACTATAAAATCATGACCATGGATGGCATCTATATATAAAGTTATCAATATTGCATATTAGTAGATTTTGATGTCATATGTGGATGCTCATCAAGGATGTTATACTTTTGAAACACAGGTAGTCATTATAAGATAATCATGGAAACATTGAAATTGTTTTAACATAATTACATCATTGCGTGTTTTTAGTTTTTTTATTTTTATCACTTTTGAAGTACATAATTAATTTTAAAAAAAGTCTTTCACACACTATCAATATAAAAAAAGTTAAAGTCCTTAAAAAAATGGAATATTAATTTTCAAAAGCCCCATTAAAAAACGAGCAAAAATAAGAAAGTTTTAAGTAGAAGCGAATAAATTTCAAAAAACTGTTTAAACGATTATCCGAGAATTGTCCTTTAATCAGTACAAATGAAGTTTTTGACTCAAGAGCCTGTTAATAGTAGTTTGTTTTCAATTAAATAATACTAAAACGTACATTGAAGTAGTACTTTCACGATAATCCAAAAAAGTAATGGTGTCTACGTTATACGTATGGGTAACATGCAGTACTAATACTGACTATTTTTTAAGAAGTATTCTACCTATAACATATACTATCTTCTCTATACAATACTATACTAGATACATATACTATTCTTATATCCCGCCAAGGAAAATAATCTTCTTTATCTTCAATTGATTCTTATTGTTAATCAAAACTACATAGTCAATTATTATCATTTGTTTTTAAGTTATACAGAATATATTCTTACATTATAGTTTTCATTAAGATGATGAAAGAGGAAAAAATATAAAAAAATTGTCCCACATGCCACATGTACAAAAAATATTTTAATTCTTATCTCATGTTTGGGAAGGTACTTGTCTTCAAATTTCAACAGCATATTGAATATGCATTTAATAATATGTATTCCAAGTTTTGAAGATTTCTTATAGCAATGCTGTCGAGTTATAAGAGTATTATAAGAACTAGACCCTCTTTTAGAACATTGCATCACCTGTACATTGTTGGTGAAGCCAGTTACTCCGTTCTTATCCAAGCGACGGTAGTGTGAATAACCAACCATCATTTTTAAAAAAAATTATTACTTAATCAAACTGCCGTTGCCGTATTAGTGTCTTTACTCACTTGGCCACTGAGCCGGTTGTGTTAGTACCACTTTAAATCCAACATTTATAGTCTTAGTTTAAACGTGCTTCGGATATTAAATACTCATATCAAAACGCGTATTTGGCTAGAGAAAATTATGAAATGATAAAATAAACAGTTGTTTGACCACAGACTTAGAGTCAAATACTTGTGGATTGCCAAGTACGCCACTGTTTCTTGTATTCGAAGAATATTATTATGATGTGATATGATATAGATTGAGTAAGGGAGATTGAAATGGGGGTTGGTTCTTGCATAGTTTTAATATTCATCCATATTATTGGAAATAGTAGTACATCAACCTCTCTATATTCTCTTTTACGCTACTAAACGTTACGTACTACAGCTATGTATAACTGACTGTATAAGTAAGTTGTGTAAAGAGAACGTTTAAAGTATAAAGTGACTTGTGTAATTAATATGAGAGTGTATAAACAATCTTTTATCATTATTATATTTGATCACAACACAATATTGAACGCACAGATCTCCAATTTATAAACATATACAGAATGTTCAAAAATAAGTCAAAGTGTAGTACTTTTCTATTTGACTAAATGTATACGTGGTGTGCGCGCTATTGATCGCGAAAAACATCTATTACCTAAAATAATAATAATATCTGTAAACACAAACAACTTTATGGATTGCCGCTAAGTATGTCATATCATAATATTATGTAAATTTAAGTCTAAACATTTGTATATCGCTTATTAGTGTACCAACTTTATCTTTATTATTTATGAAAATTTTGAAATTGAGCGGGCCTCCACTATTTGTTACTGTATTAGGAAGACCAACAAATGCAAGAACTATTGAATCCTGCACGTGACCAAACAAAATGGTGCCTGTGGGTGTTCGTCATTTGGCTATTGTCACTTAGTTGTTATTCGGGCGACATTCGGAAGCTTGATACTCAAATGACAACTCTAAAAAAATGACTAATAATAACACAATTTATTTTAATTTTAAAATAATTTTCTTATTTTAAATTTGCAGAAACACAACAGATTTCAGCACGACATATCTATTCATTAGCATGCTTTAAAACAAAAAAAAGTTGAAATAGGGACAGGGTGCGGACGGAGAAATATTGGATAACGAACGAATTAGTGTGATTTTTAAATATCAGTATCTGATTTGTTGTTTTTTATTATTTCTAAACGTTACAAATTGAACGTTATATATATATATATATATATATATATATATAGAGTTACGTGATATATAAGTTTTCTAATAACAAATTCAATTACTTCTATAAATTGATATTAGTTCTTTTAAGACATTCTGTACATAAATTTTTATATTGATATTAAACGATTCATGCTACGTTTGATGACTTTTAAATAAGTTTCATCAATATCTAATGCATTTAATTTTATTAATGGAATGGTTTTATTGTTTATTAATTTTGTATTCAAAAGTTTTTAGTGTGAAATTAATTTATTTATTTCATCTTTACTAAAATAAATTTTGATATTTAAATGAAATTGTTCGAATAAAGAGACAATCAATTTAGTTTATCAAATTGTTACCAAAATTGTGCAATAAGGGGCAGGAATATATACTTATAGTTTATTTGGTTGGATTCTAGTAGTCTATACACGCTGATCTCATCTTGATTGTGTCATTCTCATCTTCTCATTTTCATGGCCGCAAAAATAAAGTTCGGTTATCCCGGTTACTGGATATTCGTTTCATATCCAATCTAGACCTTATCGATGCATTTATTATATTTACGAATGTTAACGTTTACTATAGGAACTTGAAGTATTATGATTTAACAGGTTCAGTTTTAGTTTAGTTTCATAATACTTTATTAACATCATAATACAAGTCGGCTTACAAATTAAAGCATCAAGCCTAAGCTTTACCTATAATACATCATCTTATACACTAGTTGCATCGAGATTTCAATTTTTGATGGATCGTTTAAATTGTAAATAGAAACTTTAAAATAAAACCATTGAGAGAACTTTAACAGGTAATTCTTCGAGTTTTATGATGTTATTCAATGAATATTGATGCCATCATGAATGCTCAAAAAATGCGTACTGATTTTATACAAAGGTAAAAAAAACTATGAAAAAATCATGTGATCTGTGACCATGAGGAATAAATTTAATTTTGACTAAAAAACAATTACACTATAATTATATCAAACGTTGAATGTAAAAAAAAAAAATTAATTAAAGTAAAATGTACCGCCACGATCGACATCTGTATAATACATTTATATATATATTGTGTATATATTATTATTAAGATTAATCTGTTCTTGTCTCCAATGGGGGGCTAATGGCCCCACACTGTGTTACTCCACAGTCTATTACACTTTTTACATGTGCGTCAATCAAAATCTCGTCTCGCTTTTATTATTGTTATATTATTTTGAATGTGAAATGCACAAAATACATCACACTAACAGAATACAAAAATTTGAATGCAGATGATATAAAGGTGAAAACCACGGTACCAAACTTAATTCTTTGCAATCAACTTTAAAATTACTATATTATTACTATTTTTTTCATCATCAGATTACTATTTTTTTTTATTGTGAAGTACACTTATAAATTTTTAGAATATTAACGTTTTACGTCTAATTTATAAGTAGTATGATGTCCAAGCAAAATTGGGACCATTCGATTTTGGAAAATAAGTTACTCATTGCGGAACTTTAAAATCGTAGGAGATAAGTTCAAATAAAAGAACTCTTTGTTATTTAAAAACAACTTTTGTTTGAAACATTTTTTCATAAACTGCAAACATTCACCACTATTACAGCTCAAATACACCAAATACACCAAATTCAGATATTCATTATAATACACATAATTATATAATAAGTTATGTAATTAATGAATAATTAAAACAGGTATTTCTTTATTACGGCTTATTTTAAGCGGAATTATTGTGCAAATTGCCACCTCGAAAACAAAAATACAAATAAGATGACCGACCATAAAAACGGCAGGGGATTATACTAGAAACTGTGCCAAGGGCTTATGATGCCATATTGCAAAAGGCCTTTAAGTCTCTGTTCAGGCACATCTTTGATGGGAGCATTATTTTAGGATAAATTAGTTTCAACAAGTAAAGATAACAAATAACAGAGTTAATTGTTTAGATACTTAACATTTGATTTAATTTCATTGTTTGTACTATTTTTAATTAGCATTCATAAAATACTATAAATATCCAGTCTATACAGTTATATATGTATACATGTATCATAATAAAATGAATTGTTATTACTTATATTTGTTTATTACACAAATCTGAGCAAAAATTGTAGAGAACTCAAACATTTTACGAAAAAATGTTACAAACAAAAGTTTGTTTCAAACAAATGTACTATAAACAAATGTAAAAAAAATAAACAAGTTTTCTTTTATCTTTATATAGTTTAAAAGTTGGGTCAAGGGTCCATTAGATCCAATGGACCGATTTTTCTCATTCACGAACTTATATAATCAACTTATATGACATATTATGTATGTAGAGAATAAAAATATGAAATAAAAAAAAATTAAATAATAATTAATATAGAAATTATTATCAAACATGATTAAATATTTTAAAAAAACCCAAAAATAACATAAATTTTATGTAAAAATTTGTGATTTTTTCCACCTGATTTCAGTACAAAACTATAATATGAATATTAACATTCTTCACCAGACCCTAATATCAAATAAATCTCCTTTTCAATGAAAAAAAACAAACAAAAACATTGTTTTACCCTTTTCAATATTATTATAATGCATAAACACCAGTTATATCTATAATACTACCGTAGAATTAGAATCAATAAATTCCACTAAAACTTCATAGAAATTTCATAAGCACCAATTATAATCATATAAAGTATAATAATAAATTGTCGTTTATTAAATAGAAATAACAAAATATATAATCAATATTTAACGATCATTATATCTCTGTTATTTAATCAAATGAATTTTGTATATATGAAAATAATAGGTAATGTATAGTCGAAATATCATACAACGAGTGATATTGCATTCATCGTGTCTCCCATAATGACAAACACAATATTATTCCGCGGAAAAAATGGAATTAGATTAGAAATACTAAAACCTTAAAGATCACAAAAAAAATTGTTATTGATTTTCTAGGTTTAAAAGACGAATTAACGTCTAAGAAAATCAAAGGAACACATATTTTACTAGTTTTTGTGACATCCCAAAAACTGCACATCCTTTCGTTAAATGAATGTTATTTTTGAAATGTACTAATTTTTGTGGATTTTTTCATAGGGCAAAGGTATTTCTGACGACAATCTTTTAAAAAATGAGAAACGACAACGTTTCAAATAGTAGTTGTATTAGTGAAATAAGTCTAACAACACTGTAACAAACACTATCACACATTGATTATCTGTGTGCATAGTAGTTCAGTCAGTGCACATGGCTATTTACATTTTCTTAGACCTTAAATACTAGGAAACTAAAAAACAGTAAAACACTTTTTTTTTAAATTTTTTGGCGTTTTTAAGTTTGAATATTATTTTAATCAATAAAAAAACTAAATTAGCCATGATAAAACACACATTTATAATGCAATCTAGATATTATATAATTAAATTTATTAAGTCATACAACAATTATTTGTATCATTATATTTTTAAAATAACGCAATTGTCACTATAAATTGTTTTTAATATGTTAAGTTTTGTACTATATGAAAATAATAAAATATTTTAATAAAAGAGATAGATATTTTATTAACAATATTAAAGCCAAGTATTTTGTCTTTATTCAATACATTTCTTCCTATATTATAATCTGATCAAATAAATGTTTGTATGAAAATGTGTGTTATATATATGTATAATAATAAGAAAGGGTTATATTACACGAACAATTCATATAATATGAGACGAGGGAGAGGGATGGTTTTTACTGGCGCCATATTAAATTCATACTTTGACTTGTGTTTTGTTATTAAAATTCCAATACCATCAGGTTCCGTATAATATACATTCTCTCTCTCAGTCTTAATATAAGTTTTCAATATTATACCTACAATTTTAATACTTGAATAATAAATTTTTGTTGCGATTTATTAAAAAAAAAAAAAAAAAAAAATATGAACAACGTCATACAAACAGTTTATTAAGAAACAAACTTGTTGAATGGCGTTAGGGAGGGAGGGCAAAAAGGTCGGGCTTAGTAAAGATATTTTTAATTACACATAGAAGACATGTGATTCGAAACAATGAATGATACATATTTTGAATTGTCTTTCCTATTACGATAATCAATAATTTTAAGTTTGCAATCAAAAATTTTTAAGACTTCTCGTAGACACCACATACAAAATTATATATTTAAATTTGAAATATTCAAATTTTACTTGTCCACGCATTAAAAATTTATTATAATTAAGATAGCTGCCGGCGTAAGATTCCGTCAATCGATTTTTTCCGAAACAGCAATCTTCTTAAGGTAGTCCCATAACGCGACCTGACAGATCTTTTAGTTAATTTAAATATTGATATAGACATTCATTTATTGATATGCTGAAAAAATTAAAGGAAGAAAATAAAAAAAATACAAAATCATACTGTTTCGAGACATAAATCGGATTTTTTCAAATTTGATCATTTTAAATTATCGTGGATCGATTTTATATTATAGGCACTACTACAGCTTTATATTTGTATTGGATTATCAATCCCTAACTTATAAACCCTTTCCCGTTGTGTCCCTTCTGTTCCACGACATACTACCAATTCATTCATTACACAGAACACGTATATTCTTTCCCTTTTCACTTTTTCTATTTCATAATGAAATTTAAACATTCTGAAATTAACATACATCCTAATAATTTCTCTTTCATCCATAATTAAGTATTTCAGACCGTCTTTATAATGAAGTAAAATTTTAAAGACATTAGGGCTGCTTTTACTGTGAGTGTACGCTTCAACCAAACTATAAATTTTTTCATGTATAATTTTTTTTTGTCAGTTTTAACGTTTATTGCACTATGCCAGAATTATCACCCAGAATGCATAACTTTTGAAATATTTTATAAGCAAATGAGATGCAATACTTTAAAATTAAAATTAAAAAAAAAAAAAAAACAGCTACATTAGTGGAATGATAAAATACGTTGGTCCTATAAAATTGAGTTCTCGATATTAATACATCATTTACAATAAATAATTTAAAATACCATATTGTACCTTCATTAAAAAAATCAATTAACTGCAATTAAACTACTCAGAATTGTCATAAAACTAGTTTTGATCCGTACGATCACACAGTGATTAAAGTTTTACTAGTCACCAAATATCGCCTGAAGATTTTTTATTAAGTTCATTCATCGCAAGTTAGATAAACTGAGCAAGAATCTGAATTACTCTAACTCAACCACAAATAACGCCTGGGTAGTTTATGCACTGGGTCAACGTAAGAACCAAAAGACCCGTAGGACTCTTTTACCTAAGTCTAAAGTGCACAGGCCCATGCTTACTCGATCGGTGAACATAAGGGTCATATAATCGTTAACACTAACCTCTGTCACGATTAAATTCGGGATTACACGAACTCTATATAACATTCTAACAGATAAAGAGATCACATACAGCAACGATTATTCGAGAAATCCCTTATATTTTTGTGAAAAAAACGATTTACGGGATCTTACGCCACCAAAGTCATGGTAAGAAGAGATTTAAAAACTTCAAATCACCAATATCAATCACATTAAATATTAAGATTGGAAACACTTACTAAATTTGAGTATATATAAAAACTATTTTACCGTATGTCTCGCAGCGATTTGACTCAAAATAATGAATACGAAGTAATGAAATGAAGAAATTAAAAAGAACAACGTATATTGACACAGATTATACTAATAATTACTCAATCCACAATTATTTGATACAGAAATCTAAACACAATATGTAAATATGTTATTACGATCTAAAATGTTTATGCCTATGATTAGTAATTATATTAATTAGAATTACAATATCAAAACATAATTGTATTAACGAAAATTTAATATAACTCTATTTTATTGCTAATATGTTTCAAGTACAGAAAATTGAAAATAGGTAACATCTAATTTTCTGTAACTAAAATATTAATTCGTATCGTTATTACGTATCATATGCTGTGTGTTTAAAAAGTATACCGTGTGTTGAATTAAAATTGAGTGTATCTTTAAACAATGATTCATAAGATGTTTTAAATTATCAAATACCAGCAATTTTATGTACATATTCAAATGTACATATTAAGTACTTAAATTAAAATATTATATTTTATTATGTCTAAAGAATACTCTTCGAAAGTAGGATTATTTCAAAATGAAAATCGGACCACCTCGAACTGACGAATTCAGGTTTATGGAAAATATCTTATTAAACAACCGAATTTCTCAGATACTAATTACTTCTCACAGTCCAAGTTTTGGCCACTTATAATTGAGCTTATATAGTAGCATCTTTTCTTCAAATATTGAAACTTTCAATGATTGCAAAAATTATTACAATTTGAAAAATCGCCATATTTACAATATTTTTTATTACTTAGGAGAAATTTTGAACCGATTGTATTTTGTATATGACATTTTATTTGCTTATTAACTTTTTATTTGTAGTAACGCTAAGGTAATTATCTAATTAAGTGATAGTCAAGACATATTATTAAAGCAAAACAAAAAAAGATTACATCTCTAGGGTTAAGCTAATTAGAAAATATTAATGAATAAAGCTTTTATACGAAGTTATATGATGATCGATTTCATTGACTTAATATATTTTAGTATTGTTTATTAATTGATTGTAAATATCCAATTCCATGGAACAATACTCAATACATAAATGTTCTCCTGTATTCCTATGATTATTATTACTATTGCCTGTATAACAATGTTATGTGTTTAATTTTCATATCTAATAAATTAAACATATCTGAATATTAATAATAATAATAATAATAATAATAATAAACACATCTATATATTTATAGCTATTAAATATTCATGCGAACTGTTTAGATATTCATTTTATTCGTAATATAAGAATTTGACTATGTCTTGAATTTATAGCGCATAGTGGATTCATGACATGGGTTGTCTGTAGAATTTCGATTAAAAATCGAGTGCTCTAAAAACGACGCATATTATTTTTCATGAATTTAATATCAATAAACTTATAACAAAACGACTTCAACTAATGAATGCGGATAGACATATACATAGATTGAAAAGTCCCGGGCCTAACAAAGAAAACACAGTTTTTTGGTTCAAAATTAGCGTTATTCATCAACGTAATCTCCATCAAGAGCAACGCAATCATTCCAGTCCACTGCGTTCTGCATCATCGGTGTCTCTACGACCACGTTTGAAGTCAGCAAACCAACGTTTTATTGTTGTTTCTGATGGAGCGGAGTCCCCATAACACTTTTCAAGCCATTGCTTCGCTTGAACGGTATTTTTTCCCATCAAGAAGCAGTGTAAAATTAAAACACGAAATTGTTTTTGATCCATTGTTTTAAAAATAACAAAAGTAGCGTCACTCTTAGCTCAATAACTCATAAACTAGTGAATAGAATATCATGAAATTTTAACAGCTGTTTTTTGAAGGTTAGTATTAACTGAAAAAAAGGTGACCAATAAAACTAGCACCATGTGTTAGGCCAGGGACTTTTCAGTCCATGTATTATACTATGACCTAACAAACGATATCTTAAAAACAAACTATGACCTATGTAGAATACCAATGGTAATTTATAATTATAATATGTAATGTATCTTGAACTTGTACCATGAAATATGAACTCATCAACTCATAATGACGAATAATGAAATGTTACGAACCCAGGCAGTGAAAAAAAAATTAATAAAGTTTGGATTCAGACAGAATAAAATTATAAGTAAAACCAGTGAAAATAACAACTAACAGAGTTAGTTGTTTAGATACTCGACATATGATATCAATATTTGAACATCCTTTAATCATTAGCATTCAAATATACTCTAAATATTCAGTCTATTAAGTTATAAATACATATATAATAATAAAAAAGTTACAAAACATTATTTGTATTCGAAATTTTATTTTATGGTTCAAAAGTTGGGTCTCATGGGTCCATTCGAGCCAATGGATTAAAAATATACATATTACTAAAACTAAAATTTGAGTATTTCGTGTTGTGTTAAAAAATTATAATATTAACTGCTTCGTATATTGTGAATAATAGTCATGTCTATGAAATATTAAAAATCAAATAGTATTCGACAAAAATTTTGAATTTTCAACCCCTGGTCACCATCACCAGTAGTATTGTGGACTAATGATTTTGCTCATTGTTTAGAATACAGTTGGCATTGGATAATAATTGAAAATAGTTTTCGAATAGGTAAATATAGGTAGTCAATAACATCATTTGAAAACATATTAAATTTTGAGGTTTAATTTCGAGGTTTGATCATGTAGATATACATAATATTAGGACATGTTGGATTCTCATGCATTTCATATATTTTGTAATTGATATTTTAAAGCGTAGAAAATTTGGCGATAATAATTAATTAATTTTTTGAAAAATTTTCATACGTATTTTCATTTTTTTTAAATACATATGTACACTAGGATAAATAAATCTTGGAAGTCTTACTTAGTCTGATTCGGTCTTAGTTAGATTAAATTGTGAGAGCATATCGATACTAGGGACAATTGATAAAGGAAGAATGCATTTGCATTGTCAATATTCGAAATATATGAATTAACAGTTTGATAGGGGTTGAGCCAGGCTAATGTCCTTGCAGGACCCATTTGGAATTTTTCACGCCTTTTCGAAATTCGATAATGGTTTATCACCTAGATTTTCAATAATGACTTTTTTGTAGATATTATCTAATCAGGATTCGTATATTTTGAAAAAAATTATTTTTAGTCAGTAATATGTAGTTACCCATAATTGCAGTCACACAATGATAACGTAGAACCTTTTCCCAAAAGCCAGTACAATTTAGAAAAATTTCAAGTTTAGCTGTTGTCTCTTTAACCAAATATGTTTACGGCATGTGAGTCTTCTATCAAGGTGCATACCCAGATATTTCACTACATTCATTTGCATGTGGAAAGCTAACCCTATTCATTGTGTAACAGTTGGGCAGGTTTTATTTCTCCATTTGTGCCATCAATGTGGTCGTTTATAGATACTATTTTGTAGTCTTTGCGAAGCTACATTTGGATCCACATCCATGGATAAGATGGCAGTATCATCATGGCTGTAATGTTTGTATCGACGACTAGTAGATCCACGGTATAAATGAGATAAAGAGTCGGACTCAAAACAGTGTTCTACGGTACACCAAAATGGGACAGGAAACAAATCGGAGAGTTCTTAAATTTTGACTTGAAAATACTTTATAAAGGGCTTTGCTGACGTCAAGAATTGATGCTGCACAATATTTTTTTCTTGAAGCATTTTGTTCTCGTATTTTCTATGCGATGTACTTGTTCTATGGTGAAATGTTTTTCACGTAAACCAAACTGATCAGGAATGACTTGTAATTCATTCCATATAATTTCTTAATTTTTGAAGAAATAATTTTTGAAAGAGCTTGAACATTGTTGAACCTACTAAACTGATTGGTTTTCCATAAAGGGAAAATCTTAAATAAAACGTATTGAATCTGATATTAAAATAGATGATTAAATCACTAGAGCATGTAATTATCAAAAAGTTAAAATAAAAAATCTTAATTATAATTATTAAACTGTAGTAATTTAAATAAATTGATTAACAACATTAAAGTACTGTTAATAGATTTGAAAGTTCTAATTAAAATAAGAAACAACACAACACAATAAATTCAAATACGAACCGTTCGTTCTATTTACATTTACCATTATGTGTGAGAAAGCAAAAGAATATATTTAAAAAAATCTTCAGCATATAAATACGTAAACGTACGTATTTTATTTAAATGTCTTAATTAATCGCGTGACTTGAAACTCTGAATCATTGATACATGACATTACTTAAATGAAGGCGTGTAAACAAAACGAAGTTAATAAATACGCAGTTATTAATTACTTGTATATGTACTAACGAACTATAGTGCAAATTGTTTATGATGATACAAAATGGATTTAGAATTAAATACACAGAAAGTCCATTGCTTTCACTTTAAGATAATAAATTAATTACGTGCTTTTATGACACAAATTTAGAATATTTAAAAATAGTTCTACATAAATTTAAATATTTGTCAAATTTCATGCTTCATTTTTCACTTCCGAAAGCACTCTATTAGCGTTTTAGTCAAAACGGCACAACTAGAGAATTTATATGTATTCGTTGTAATAAGCATTTTAAATAAAAAATGAAAAAAATTAATGAAATAATTTTATGAAATCGCAATGTGAAGTTCTTGTAATGGCGCAGATTTTGTGAATCTGGAATGTTGGCTTATCCTTACGATTCAAGATTACTAGAAACCAAATTCAACGTTTTTAGAGAAATGTATGGGCGTTTATATTCATATGAGTTCATACTTTGATCGTCTCGATTATCTCGTGAACAAATATTGCTATCGACGTTGGACCACTTTTATTTGATGAGTAATTACTTAACTTAAAACTTAAAAACTTTTTAATAAAATCGGTTCTATCGTTGCCATTGCCGTTTATTCTCCTCATTGGGAAGTTCGTAGTGTGGACTTGCGGATAATACATAGAGAACTTATAATAAATGTACTTTAAACAGAAAAATGTTCTTAAAAATGACCACATGGAGAGAAAATAATGGCCTTTTGAAGCTTTAAGCTTCTTTAGAGTTTTCATATTATAATAAAATTCTATTACAACTTTCGGTTATTGCGCAATATTAAGAAAAAAGTCATCAAGGTTGCCAAGTCCTTAATGTTCAGATTGAGACTTGAAAATTTGGTTAAAAACATTTAACTTAAGTATTTAATGAACAAATAAAACAAAATAATTCATGATAAGGAAATGATATTATTTATAATTAACTTTATACATCCACAAGTATTTGGCTAAAAAACAAAAAAGTTGACACAAGCAAACGGGAAAGTGGGTAGACGAACAATGTCTGTACAAAACTGAGGACGTAGCAGAATTTCTTTATAAAAACGCATTTTTTATTTTTTCGTACACAGCATTTGTCACTCTTTATTCAGTGAATAACGTTGTTTTTCTTAAACCAAACGGTAGATAACACCATGAATCATTTATCTGTACAAAAACTCATATACGTCCAAAATGGACTATTCGAATGACCGACGTGGTCATTCCTTTATCACGATAAACATGTTTGATTGTAGGCAGCAAAATGCATGCATTTGAAATACAACATTTTGAAATTGGTTAAGATTGGTTTAGCATTGCTTGTTTGTTTCCAATGCATATTTTATTTATGTGTATTCAGTTTAATAATATTCAGGTATGTCTTAATTGAATGATTATCGATTAAAATGTTGTATTGAATGTTTGTTACTTTTAATTTAACTGTTGTATATTAAAGTATTAAGAATAAAACTGCTTATTATTATGGCACACCTAATCCAAAGTAACATGAAATTTTATAATACCCACTTAACTTACATTAATGACTGAGTATTTACTACGGTATTATCATTTTAACTGTTTACTGCAGGCACATTATAAAATATACTTAAATGATGATAATTGTAGTTTGACGTCTAATGAAACAGATCAAATTATATTGAAAAATTATATAATTCTATTTGTCAATATTTTATGTTAAAATTTTTATGATTAATTCGAAAAGATTAATTAAAGCTATAGTTGTTTTGAAGTAAAAAATACTCTGACAATAATAAACATAAAGTTTCCTTTCGTTAATTTACGAATATGCTCGCTTCAATAGCTAGATGTACATTATCGAATATATTTACTGAAATAGTTAAATCTATGGAATGGTTTGATCGGAATTAAGTTGTAATTTGGATATGAGGAAAAATACATTTTCCAAATTTATATAAAATTCTTTGTGACAAAAAGCACAGAATTCAGAGCAGAAAATTGTTTAAACATTTCGATTAATATAGTTATTATTATTTTTGTAAGAAGATTAATTTTAATACAAGTTTACTACTTACATAAGCGAAGGATAGATTTCGAATAGCAGAAAAAAATACGTACCTGTAATAAAGAGAAAAAAAACATTAGTAAAAATATGGTATAATGCATAACTTATTAATATTGAAGAAAATCAAAATAACTGCCAGAAGTAGAGAAGTGAATAAATTAGTCAGAACCCTGAAATTAAATTATAATCTCTAAGAACCATGCTTAGCGCTAAAAAGTGAGTTAATGCGAATGAGCAAAATCGGAACAAAGGTTACCATGAATTCATGTAATCATCTTTTAAACTAAGAAAAAAAAAATTAAAAAAAAAAAAGAAATTTTTATAAAAAATAAACAACTTTTGTTTACATTTTTCAATTGTTTTTATTCACTAGGATGCCACCCCAAACGCAGGGTATTATAATAGTATTAAATATGATATTATTAGCTGTACCCGCAAAATTCTTTGAAGTATTTTACATAAAAGTTGACGCCTCTGCCTCTTTAGCAAGTACAAGAAAGCACGAAAAATTAGCCTACGCTAAAATGGAAAAGGGGGTCAAACTTATTTGATAGAAACCTATCGAACAGTTTGTGTGTGATGGGCGAAAAACCATATGCCAAGTATCTAAACAATCAATTCTGTTAGTTATTTTCAAAATTTTTTTCATTAAAACTAAATATTAAAATGTTAACTCTTAGATCGCCCGTAAATTATTTTTTCTTTCATTTTTGTTATATTATTTTCCGTTTTTTAATGATTCATTATATAGTTTTCAGTTTTTACCATTTATAAAGGCTTCTATCCTGTTCTATAATATGAGATCCTTGTCTTGATTCTAATGAATCACTTCATATGGTATAAATATTTCATGTATCGGTTTTGTACTTTTATCAATATTTTTATTTTGATAATTATAAAAAACCTATTCCGTTAACTAATCCTTATAAAAACTAGTAACGAAAAAACATAAAATGTTAAAAACTCTGGCATACGTACTCAACCCATCCACTTACCTACCTACCGTTCAATTCTATTTAGTCTAAGAGCATTTATACAAACCATATTATATACATGATACACCCACTCCAATTCGCATGTGAAGGTACGTCCGTATATTTAGAGGTAGATTGGGATACTCGTGTGAATGGTGTAGGTATCTATGTGTATGCAAGCAAAATGAAGAGTCCCTAGTTTATTAAGAGTGGATGAATATGCAAATACAGTGACCGTTAAAACGGACAAGTTTTTAATTGATGAAAAACAGATAAAATAAATATCTTGTAAAGCAAAAATATGTATGCATTTAAAAAGTACACACAAGCTAAAGAAATTATTCGTCATTTGATCGAAATACAAATAATTTTCATTCAAAATAAAATTGAAAATTCTATTCAAGTTTAAAAAAAGAAAATCAGGATTGGAAACATAACTATGTCCTATGTTTTTTATTGTACATGATTATCTTTAATGTACACTTAATGCCTGTATTTAATCGAGTGGTTACTAATCGTTTTTGTTCTACATAGGGCATAGTTATGTATCTAATCGGTAAAATAAGTCAAAGATCAAACTAAATAACTGGATCAATTATAGAATAAATTCTAACGATTTGCAAGGGAGGGATCCAATCAACAGTTTTTAATTTATTAAAGAAAATTTATCCAGACACGTTTTTCAAGATGAATAAACCATTTTCTGGAAAATTGATAAAGAATCTCTGCAAAATGACTCCAAAGTTCAAAAACAAATTTTTTGTAATTATTTATAATTTACGAAGTTTTATGAAGAAATCTATTTAAAAAAATCTGCTTTTTCTCGACCATTTTTACCAACCCCTTTTTTCACCAGGCCACAACAACTAATTTTTATGGCGAAGGCAGGAATTTAAACCTTATTAATTGCTTGCATTATATTTAAGGCCGGCAATTTTAATTGAGATCTTATTTAGTTTCATAGGTTATCGCAAGAACCGTTGTGGTAGTGATATCACCACTAAGAGAAAGGTTTTAATCAAGAATTCGTAAAATATACAATACACGATTATTCTATATAAGACACGATTATTCCAATAAATTTCGAATAAATTGAGAAGAATAAACAACATCTGTAAGATTTTGTTGGCTTCCATGTCGATAAAACTCAATAAGCTAATTTTGATCCAACACTACAATAAGGCAAGCAGGTATATTTGACGATAGGACACGCAATTTGTGAAATAGCTAATGAAATCTAATGGGGACAACGATATTTTCCCAACAATATTTTACGAGCATAATTTATTAATATTAATCTCAATTCCAATACATGTTTATACATTTTCTATAAACACAATCACAGCAATATTATTTGGGTAAATTATTTAAATATTCCCCTCCATTCATAATAAATAAACGCAGATAATAATAAATATATTGAAACGAATTCATACATGAAAATTCTGTCGATTAGTCTCTCATATATATAGTGACCAATCACGATTGTATTTTATCAATTGTTATCATTATTAATCGATGAATTGTGAAAACAATGAGAATCATTTACAAGACAAATTATTTCATAATTTATGGTAATAAATTTTTATTCAGCAAATATAATATGTTCATTTTGCCAATTCCTGTACAAAATATATTTTCTATATGTACAGTTTATTTGTGTGGGTACACTTCACTTAACAAAAGTTGTAACAGTATTGTAGATTATATTAATTTTAGTCTAAAATTTTTCTTATATTGACTACACAAACAAAATTTTGGTATAAGTGGTCGTAGAAACAACTAATTAGTTCATTTCTGGTTGTCTGTACGTCCTTCATAACCTTATCTCAAAAACCAAAAGAGATAGCCAGCTGAAATTTTGAATAAACAAAATCGGTCCATTGGGTCCAATAGATCCATGACCCAAACTTTAAAAAGTAGCAGAAAAGTATGGTAATTTTTTTTGAAACATTTTTTAAAACATTTTGTAAAATGATTGTGTTCTCCACCAATTTAGGTCAAATTTGGCTCCTAAACACATATAGATAACAACAATACATATTATTATTATACATGTATAAATATATAACTGTATAGACTGAATATTTATAGTATTTTATGAGTGATAATCAAAAATAGTCCAAACAATGATATCCAATAATATGTTGAGTATCTAAACAATTAACTCTCTTAGTTGTTACCTTCACTTTTTTTTATACACGAATTGTCAATAAATACTTTACTTCGTTTTTTAAAACTTATAAATCGGACAGTTTCGAATTTTTTGGATTTGCAAAGTACAAAATAGGAATAGCACTCATAATAATACCCCATACACTCTCAACCCCTGTATGGCAGTAATGGTCAAAGGGAGAGTATCTTCATTATAGAGAACACCAACATCATATTAAATACACTCACATACACACGCACATATCCACTCCCACCCATACATATTGAGTCCAACACAACCAACACAAAACACAGAGCATCATCCATTTATATACATATCAAAACCTTCTTTATCAAGTAGGTACTATAGTTGAATTGAATAAAACTGGATGGACAACCTATTCGCTGCCCGTCACCCGCAAATTTTATAGAAAATTAATCATAACACATTTTATTTTTTTCAAAATAACCTCAAAATTGCTTACTCTTGATATCTAACAAATATTTTCGTTGTTAATTTTTCAAATTTGTAAAAAAAAAAACTCCGAAAATAAAAATTTTTACTTTTGAAATTCTAATAAATTCTACTATCACTATTCTTAAAATGTTGAACTTTTAGCTTACATTATTTTTCATTTCCAACTAAAATTTTCCCAATGATTTGAGAAACTTGCAATTTTCTTCCAAATAAAACATAAAACTAAAATCTCTCGTAAATGCTATTTAATTTGTTAACCCAACTATTGTCAAATATCCAATTGATCAAAGATTGTAAGCGGCAATAATATAGTCTTGGACAAGAAATAATTATACCTTTTTAGTTTTTTATTCCATTAAAAGCAGTAAGCTGTTTATGAATTTTTATTACTCCGTAGACTAAAATATTTAATGAAAAATAGCCTACTGTAAAATTTAACGCTTGTTTTCATATTTTCTTCCAATTTTTGTGAATATTATTGGCTCAATTAGCTGACAAATCGTGTAACAGATTTGCAATATCCGACACAAAAAAGACAATATATTAGTCAAAGTTTTTATTGCACTTGAGACAAGACGCAAAAATTATTTTAATAGGAAAATTTAATTAATAACACAATTTCAACTAAATTACAAATTTTCTTATAATTTTATATTTAATAATTAAATATCCTCTTTATAAAAAAAAATTTTTTTGTTCCATATTGTTTAAAAAAAATTCCAATAAAAAAGTCTTTTAAAAATAATAATTCTCTTCGATTAATTACTAATATTAAGTACAAGATCACTTATTAACCAAATCACTTAATAATAGACATTACTGTTGTTATACAACTTAGGATATTAT
Source organism: Chrysopa pallens (assembly GCA_020423425.1). Taxonomy (NCBI): domain Eukaryota; kingdom Metazoa; phylum Arthropoda; class Insecta; order Neuroptera; family Chrysopidae; genus Chrysopa; species Chrysopa pallens. The sequence goes on from CM035591.1 coordinate 116,181,333, forward strand.
CACGTATCAATCAATTGTTTATATTAATTATAAAAGGCCTTTTTGATCGCTTATATATATGCACAATCCAGGTTCTAGATTTTACTATTTGTATCTTATTTATAATAAATTTTATTATATTTATTATATTCATAGAATATTCGATTTATTTTGTTGTTTAAAAATCAATAATCTAGATTCATATTTTTACGTACATAGACACATTTATCAGAAGACTTTTGTCCATTTAACGTATACCTAACTGAAATAAAATATTCAAGTTATATTTCCTTTAAAAAAAAATCGTAGGCTTTGCAGAGATTCGTACCGGAGATCTCTAATTTTGCACTTTCAGCTATCAGTGAGTTGGAATTAAATGTGGAATAACTTTTATACGTATACAGTAAGCAAATTGCTATCTCTATTAGAGAAAAAAAATACTTAGTAGATGTTTGTGGATTTTTTTTCTTTTTTTTTTGAAAAGAAATTGAGTAATCTAACAAAATGTTTTTCATCGCTTTCGTATGAATCATTTTCAAATGGACATTCTGTATAAATGTATGTATGTATGTATATACATTATATAAATGAACGGACAAGTAATAGTAAAACCTTGATTAGGGGGCTTCTGGTTAATTAATAACCACCCCATTCTATTCATCCTTTAACATATTATACTGAAATCCACCTATACCTTCTAATATATATTCTCCTCCATCCATATGGAGGAAATATGTCAGTATTCCCACCCATTACGAACATCATATAGGTATAATCAGAGATGTTTATAAAATTTATTAAGTATTCAATTCCAATCCAAAATATTAATTCAAAAATATTATGTTAATATTCAAAAAATAATCTTTAATTAGTCTTTATAAAAAATATTATAAAATGATTAATTAAGTAATTGAAAATTCAAGAAGTGTTTATTAATACTGCACATTTAATAAACAGTGTCTAATCACGTAAACCGAAATCAGTTGATGGAGAAGCTATTAGAGATTCATGATAAGAAAGACTACTGGTAAATAAATAGTTTTTTTTATAGATATAAAATGTTTCATAAAAATAATATTGAATAATATACTGTGTGGAATCAAATAATAAGTTAATCCTGGATAGAAGATCGATAGCATGTCAATTTATAACATCACAAACATTAACAAACTAAAATCGTTAAATCTCTCTAGAGCTTTGTCCTTATAACAAAATAATCAGCTGCTTATTATTACTGAATTGTGACGTTGAAATCCAAATATGACTCTAATATGACGTTCAACTTTCAGCCTTATCTTTGTTGAATGACATTACGACTTAGTTATGTATATAATCTATAAACCGCCTGTATATTTTAAACTATGAGATGAACCTGTCTCATTATAAGGTGCCTTTCGATTTCAAATTTGCTCGCATACAAGAGACTTACTTTTAACGTTCACATGAATTTTTACAAAAAAAATAATCAAGGTTAAATTTCCATAAGTAAAATTTCAATAGTTGGCGTTAAAAAGGGTTTGTAGTCTCTGTATAAAATAAGTTATACGTTTAGAATTAATATATTCAACGAAATTAAAAAAAAAAAAAAAAAGAAATGTTCAAAATTAAAATAGCGATTGTGAGAGGTGTTTAAGAACTGATAAATAGTAACAGCCCATTTTAAGACGGGTTTCGTTTAGAACCTCGTGCATATTCTGTGTAAAAAAAATTGATTATACCATATTTTGGACATTAAAAAAATAGGAAATATTTATAGGAAATATCGGCAGATTTTCAAGTATATTTCTGCTAAAATTAATGCAAAAAACTTTATGTAAACATTCAACATTTATTCTGCTCAGTATATCAGACTAATAAACTTGAAGATACTGATACACGATTCGCAGTCATTCATTGCAAGCCCTTTGAAAGATCGAATTACGTAATCATTAAAAGTAAATTGATGAGGTTGACTGTCCCGGTGTTATCAAAACTGAAAACCGTATTGAATATTTATAATTTTTACCCTCCCTGAAGTTAACAAATAGTAGGGAATTATGTGTCAGTTAATTTAACAATAAGCCTACAATTGGTTGGAATATTTCTTATTAATTTATTGCCATGGCAATACGCATTGATTGCTTTAAAGCTTTCCAGAATATCAAAGACAATATATTATGAATGAGTCCAAAAGTATATATGAAAAAATTATTATTATTTTGCAATGAAACGATATGAAAGACATAACCTTGGAGATATCACGGCAATTTTAATTTTAACAATAAAACTAAACATTCTATGAGAACTACATATCGCTACCTTAAAATTTAACCATGAACAGAACCATAAATGTTTGCAAGGCCTTAGGCTTAGAGTATATTACGAGGGGAACCGCAACCGCGTTTCTTGTACCTAGACATTTTGGTCCTCTGTACCCTCTTTAGAATACTCCATCACCTGAAGATGCCTTCTAACACAAGGTGACAATTATATTGTTATTATGTTGTTAGTCGTGCCGGTTACTACGTTCCCATCAATGAGACAGCAGTGCGATCATCCGCCTACCTTTTTTTAACAATGTTTTTACAATTGATCAAACTACCACTGCCTGGATTCGAACCCGCAATCTTCAGACTAAGTAATGAGTGAATGTATAATTGCCTTTTTTCATTGAGCCGGTTTATGGTCTTAGGATACCGCACGTTAGCATATATTTTGAATTTGAATACACGTAATTTTTTCGATAAAACAACAAAATTAAATAAAAATAATAGATAGATAATTGACACTTACTGCCATCTCTTAAAATTATTAATGTATGATGTATGAAAGTGAACAAGAGTGTTGGGATGGAGAAGTTGTTTATCGTCTTAAAAATAAGAACAAAACAATATATAATAACAAAATCCGTATAATTTATAATCACCAATACTATTTCTATATATATAGCTATTTCACTCTAATATCGCGTGCACTTGGAAAATGCTTTTGCTAATTTGCATATATGCTGTTTACCCTATAAACTCATTCCATTAAAATTATCGTGAAACACACACACACACACAAACGTACACACGTACATACACACACACACACACATACTGTTATGAATATAACTACTTTCGTAGCTCATACCAACCATCTGATATTATGATCACCCACACTTCAACAAGCCTCCTTTTGGTAGTAGTCGGTCGACTCAGAGCCGCTCAACAGCAATAACACAGCAGTATATCTACGACTACTACACATACTGTCCGTGATACGGTTCGTGGTGGTGCTCATTATTCGTTTGCAATCTACTCATTTCCACTTTAGACGCCGACATTAACTACCACATTACCAACTGACCTCCCTCTTTACTTCTCTTACCCAATTTATTTCTCATTATATATATATGTGTGTGTGTGTGTTAGTATATCCTTTCTCTTTTAATTATTATGTCTGTCTTTTTCTTTTCCATCATCTTTCTTTTTCAGTTTTGTTTCATTGATAAAACAAAAATATAGCATACTTTTGCTGAAAATAGATACCCTTCTCTTAACTCTCATCCCCCAAGTTATTACTGGATATAATTTGAAAGTGAAAAACACTTCATAAAACAATTTGCTGAAAATTTTAGTTGGCTAAGAAAGAATTATATGAATAAAGTTTAATATAATTCGTTCTCTATTAATGAATTACAAAAATCTTTCAGTAAAAGATATTTACACATATGTGAATATAAGGCCAAGTTCCTGTCCCTTAATAATCTAAGAATTCAGCAATCGTCGGCCTGATTCGTAAAACTGCTATGTCCATTTTGAACTAAAATGGGTTTTTGTACAGACAGGAAAATTTATGGTATTATCTACCGTTTGGTATAACAAAAACGACGATATTTACACTTATAGTGATAAATGCTATGCACGGAAAAATGCATTTTGACAATGAAATTCTATCTTTAGTTTTGCATTGACAATGTGCCCTAACACACGTACCCGTTTTTTTTAACAAAATTTCAATCCTCAATCTGAACATTAAGGACTTGACAGTCTTATGCATCATATTATTTTATTGGGGGTTGTATATAAACGCTTGCCATTTATATTATTTTCCTGAATTTTGTAATACGAGTATAAAATATGGTACTAGTTATATTTTTAAAATGTTAAGCAAAATTAAACTAACCAACGGAATTTTTGGAATTTTAATTACATAAGGAATACAAATATTATTCAGTTTTTTCTCCGCCCTGTAAACTGTTAAAAAATGGTTCGTAGCACATTAACGAATCCGACCAACGATATCGGAAAAACTTTGTTTAAAAAGATATCAGAAAATACTTCATTCATGAATAAAATAAGAACAACAGCCAATTTACAATTAATATACTTATAATTATTCACCTTATTAAAATTAGAAAAATAAGTAGTTCGTTAATGAAGAATTTGTTGTATAAGAATTTTTTTTATAATTATGTATTTGGCCATTATCTGATTTGACAGATGGGTCAAGAATTCATGGGATTCTATAGAACCATTTTATTCAATTAAGAATTTAGTCGAAATACAGACCCAACTGCATTAATTAATTGATTCTATGAACATGTACAGCTACTAACATTTTGTTAATACCCTAATTATTTTCTAGCGTTAGACCAAATTAATATCTTCAATCAATAATGTATCGTCATATATTTCATGCAAATGCCAGTTACAAAAATGACATTGCGGCAAATATGCCATAAAAATCATTTTGGCTTCCATTAAACTACATCATGTCAATATCATTCCTTGCAAAAACCAAATCTGTATTTTTTAATGCCTCAAGGCATATTTATTTTGTACATGCAAATAAAAATATTGTAATTTTTTCACTTTTGTTCTAGACGAGCTTCAGCTAGCGACTTCGTCTGCGCCGAATTAAGAATTTGGTTCCGAGAGAAATGAAACATTGTTTGAAAAAGTACCAATAGTAACGATATTAACAATGTACTTCATCGATTCGAACAAGAGGTTCACGCAAAAATGGCTAAACAGCCAGTTTACGAATTTGGTTCGCAGAGAGTAATTATTAATTGGATTCAGGTAAAGAATACTTTTTATGCCGGAATCATCCGACATAAGACAAATCTATACCAAATATCAAGTGGTTACGTCCAGGAGTTTGTTTTTTGAAAATCCCATATGAACCTAGAATTTTTTTTAATCTATAAATAAATAATATAATAAACTATATGCGTGGAAAATGCAGAGACGACCAACAATCGTGCAAAAACAGTTGGTCGTTACCTAATCAGGTAACAAACATACTAATATACACGTTATATTAGTAGTTGAAATTATTTCAGTGCATTATTTTCCCGATAATAAAATCGAATCTATTTATACTTTACAATTTGTTTATTGAATAATTTTGAGATTCTCAAAATTATTTGGAATGTAAATGTACGCCGATTTTTTTGTACGTAATCTTTGCTTTACTTTTATGTGAGTGGCAAAAATATGGTATATCTATTAAACGAACAAATAATAAGCACGTAAAATTACAATTTTTATGATTAAAAACTTACATTTGTTTTTTTTTTTTAAATAAAAATTAATTAAAATTCTAAATTGTTAGATAAAATAAATTACAAAAAATCAAATAAAGAAAATAATTAGAAAATATCAAAACAAAAAAATGATACAACAACACTAACCAATCTTCAAGCATAGAACAATATTTGAATATCACCGTGGTGTACGGAGAGCGCGAGTTATGTTAATTTAAATTTGAAATATGAACTAATTTTGTTTTTATTTGAAAAAAAAAAAAAACATGAGGAAAAAAACACCAACAAAATTAACAAAAATACCTCTAACATAGAACAAAAAAAAACAACTTGTATGTTTGTTTGCATTTTTATAATTAAATGTATACGGTTTTGGGTACAAAATATACCTCGTTGCAATATTAGTCGATTGGTAATATCACGTGTCAAATAAAAACCAATCTAGATTATGTACAATATTTTTAATCTAAACTGTACGAGAAATAAACACAAATAAAATTATGTTGAGTTTGTCAAATATCCAGACGAAGAAACGCACTCAAATTTAAGATTAAGTTTTCGGACCAAATTTATTTAATTGATTTAATGTTCATTTAAAAAATCACTAATGGTTTTCACACAAAGCTGAATCTATACAATTTAAATTTAGTTTTTTTACCGTAAATGCCGAAGAAATAAATTGTCACACATATTTCTTCATGCGTTTATTGTATTATGTTTGTGATTGAAGAGGGTTGGAGTTACTACTTGAACACAAAAAATAAAATTGTAGTAAACTACTTGACTAAACAACTTGACTAAACATTGATTAAAATATTGCTGTTCATATACGTCAAGTAACTAATCTACATGCTACTTGACTAAATTACTTTATCAATGTGAACAAACCTTAAGCTGCAGTAGGAGTGTTGCGGTTTTTTTTTTGTGAAAATGCCGTTTTTTTATAAATAAAAGCTTCGGTGACTTATAAAGAATAGGGTACTGTCGGTAGTAAAAATAGCATGAATTTTGGAAAAAATTTATGTAGAAATATTCTCAAATATGCTAAATTTGAGTCATAAAGACAAAATATTTATTTATTATCTTAAATAAAAATTCGATATTTTTATCTTTATATCACATGACATAAAACACTAGGCTGCTACATGTGACGTCATTGCGGTAAAATTATTAGTTGTCTTTGTCAGTTGAATCTATCAACAGTATTTTAATTAGTAATCAAATTAGAATGTGTTTGGTTTTCTTTCAATGTATATCAGTCTCCTCAATATTCTATTTCGATATTACGTCACTAAAATGATAGACAGCGCTTTTATAATCTTGTTTATTTTGCAAAAATATTAATTTTTTCTGACTTTTTATTAAGAAATCAATATTTTTTTAACTTTCTTAAATTACCCTTTTGTCAAACAATGAAAATCCATAGCTCTAGATAGACCTATTAGATGATTTCCATAACGATATATAGATGTATATTCTGGTATCACTTAAACTCTAGATACCGTTTTCTTCAATATTTAACAAATCGTTTGTATAAATATTACTTGATTAACAAAAATGTAATTTAACCAATTTTGTTTTTAATGTTTTTAATTAATTCAACCTGGTTATAATACTATACCTAGTTACTAACAAAACTAAACTCTATATTACAGGATACTTTTCATTGTATGCCAGGAATGTAGTACTACTTTCAACCAATCGTAGATATAATATATACCATACAATATAATATGAGCCAGAGTTTACAGCAAACGTTTACCTGTTTCTACTCACTCTGAATCGTGTATTAACTGTGAGATACAACCAGTAGGTAGGTAGGTAGGTAGGTAGGTAAATGCAATACATAGAATAAAGCTATTTTGTTTCCTTTATGTTTCTCTGAATACAATAATCATCCAAGTTTGTGTGTTCAACTTCAGTTCATAAGTGTATGAAATAATTTCAAAAAAAAAAATAAAATAAAATGAAAAAAAAAAACTAATATAATTGTTTTACACAGCTTTTCAAAAGTTGTTTTGTATTCTAGAAATGATTGAAACTGGAAAAAATAATCCAGCAGACATCCAAATCAGAAAGACTTCAAAAAGAAGTCTTTATTAAGATGTCTCTATTATGACGTCGTGATGATTTCTATTTTAAGAACTCATAATTAAGAACTCTTTAAGTAGTCTGTCTTCTGATTGAAGAAAGAAGCTTGAAAGAAGTCCAAATTGTGAATTCTTTAAGAAATAGGAAAGATATATAGTTATGTAACAAATAGGAAAGAGAAGATTGTTATGATTGGAAAAGATTGGAACTCGATTAGATTAAATTTAATATCACACTCAAATTGCTACTATTTACTATTTTCTACTATTTTCGAATAATAAATAACCTATAATTTAATAATTTTTTGTTTCAAAGTATTTCTATTTTTTTTATGGAAAATTTGGAGGATTATCATATAGCAAAAAAAAAAAAAAATAGAATACAATATATATTAAGGGATTAGTTTTAAAGAATTTTAACGAATAACTAGTAAACCTTACATTTTGAAATGAAAGATTTGTTTTTAATTCTTGAAGATTCATCATTAACCGAATTATAGTACGTTGTAGGTGATTTTTGACCTAACGACTTCAACGAAGACTCATTATGAAGGTTTTTTTCCGTTCTTTCAAGAAAGTTCAATAAGTTTTATCGGTATAACTATGCTTTTTTTGTTATTCAACATCAAATTTAACTATTATTATTTCCTTTAATAGAACCGGCACCTATAATACGTAATACTCGTTTCATATTGTATGTACAGAAATGAAAAAATATATTTCTCCTTGGTTATAATAAGCTTCAGTTTTTTACTTTTTTCGATAAAATGTAATTTTTTCGATCTATACGAATAAAACCGTTCAAAAACATACTTTTCCCTAAAATTGAAAATGATAATCTATACACGAATTATTAAAAAAATATGAACTTTTAGGGTATTTTTTGCTAACAATTTATTGGTTTATTAGTTCCTGTTATTATTTGAATGTTGCAAATTTCATCAACCAGATGGAGAGTGATGAAGTGCGTGTTAGAAAGCACACAAAATAAAGTGGTAAACATTTTAGTCTTTAGCATATAAAATATAATCCAGAGGGTTTGACATCAATAGATTATTCCCTGCAATAAAATTCCTAAGTCAAATTTTTAGGAAGTCCGCTAATTAGTGTGTTTTAAATTATCCTTATTAATAACTTTGATTGTATTAAAATATTTTTTAAAGCTTCAGTATGTAAATTATATCGAGGACAAGGACGATACTAGGATGTAATTATATTTATAATACGTTTTATTGTGTACAGACAATAGTTTAATTAGACGATCCCATTTAGGAAGTATTAGAATTTAATGAAAAAAATTTTTTATCTTTTAATCATTTAACTTATTAAAATCGTTATCGTTTCTTAGCGGTCTCCATAACTTGAAATATTTACATCATCACAGGAACAAATACTCATCATTTTAGTTTTTTTTTTTTACTCAATTGATTATCAAGTGTCAATATTTATAAAAATACTATTATAAAACCAAAAAGTTTTGTTTCTTTTTAATTTTCTAAGGTTATTATAATATTAGAAAATAAAAAATAAAACTTGTTTTACGAGCGGATGGCTAATTTTACAGATATCGCTTGAAACAAGCTCGATATATGAAAAAATTTCTCCAAACTTACTCATCCAATGATTAAATATCATTAAATAGATGGTATTTTTTAAATGTTTCTCATCAAAAAATTTGCTTAATTTTTGAACGGTACCTTTCTTTAATAAGACTTCTTAAAGTGTTCAAATTTCCGACTTATTACGGAACTCAAAAAAAAGACTTCTAACATAGCTCATAATTTTGACTACCTTCGAAAATCAGAAAAAGACTTCTTCAAGAATTAACAATTCAGACTTCTTGAAAGCAGACTAGTCAAAGAGTTCAAAATTATGAATCCTGAAAAATAAAGTCATAATAGAGACATCTCAAAGAAGTCTAGATAAAGACTTCTTTTTTTTCTGTTTTGGATATTTGCTGGGAAATTAAATGCTAATTTTATTTTTGTAGACCTTATTCACCTCAAACAAGCAAAAAATTTTAAAATTTGAGATGCTTCCCATAAAATCTAAAATATAAACTCATGATAAATTATTCATTAAGTGTCAAGTACAAAAAGAAAATAATGTTAATCAGGGAACAATTTTTGGAGAGGAACGTATCTTAACCCCCAATATTTTTTTATGGACCTACTTCAATTTGGAAACCACTGCTCTAGAAAACAGCATCCTAAAATGTTAGCCAATAAAACATTTTAACAAGTCGATAAAAATAAAAGCACGTTGTACAACTTCTTTGCCATTTCCTTGTTTTCTAGCAGACACCAACATCTACCAAGAAACTGAAGTGTCATTCAATCTATACTATTATTTATTAAACCTAACATAATTAAGTCATATTCAAAAGAAAATATAATTAATTGATTTAATTTTAATTAATTTGTTTGAAAAAAAAAAAAAAAAACAAACAAAATAAAACATTAAATTACAACGAGGAATATTGTTATAAAGTAAGTAGCTATTTGTTATACATATACTGGAGAAAAAACAAACTTTTTTTAAGTACTTTCAGACAATCGTAATACTTTTATGTTCTTCATTTACCGTTTCTATATTACAAGCTGTAATGAATGTGACTATACAAAGTCGTACCAATAACTTGCTTATAAATAATGTATTCATAAGCTGCATTTGTGTCAAACAATTTTTCAAACAAAGAGTAAAAAAAAAAAAATATTGTATTTGAACTTTTATTCTATCTTATTAGGATTTTCTAGTAGGGTCGTGGTCCATACAACATAATAGGGCAGTTCACCATGTTTAAAAAAGTATTTCAAAATATTAATTTCTTCGAGAAAAGAAATTTTTGAAAATAAACTCGATTTCTTGCCATAAAATTTAAACTGCTTTTTATTCCTGTAAAAACGCTGATATTTTTGTGACGTAATATTGGTACATAGATAATATTCAGAATACTGGTATACAATTCATCAAGATCCAAACTTAATCAAACACCTTCAAATATTTTTTACTAAGATAACTCTGTAGACTGAACTGACAAAGACACCAAATAATTTTTACTAAATTGACGTCATAGCATGGGATTTTACCTAGCTAAAGGTAAAAATATTCAATTTTCACTTAAAGTTTGTAAATTATTTATGTGCTTTTATGATTCAAATTTAGAATATTTAAGCATATTTCTACATAAATTTCAATTTTTGTCAAATTTCATACTTTATTGCCGAAAGTACCCTATTGACAGAATTTCCTCAAAATTAAAAGGTCGTTATTTTACATGGACACCTACCTACTGTAAATGAAATAAAAAAAATTGATTAAATTTGTATTCCGTTTTATCAAAAATTTTCCCGTTTTATATTTTCGTGGCGATACTCCATAACCTTCCTTTTTAAGGAAGTTAAAAAGTCTTAAAATAAATTGATAATTATGTACTACCACTTGCTTATAACGTATAGCGTATAGTGTAAGTATAAAGACACACCAGGTGTTTTTAATTAGGTGAGATTCCATTTTTTATTATTATTTAAAAAAAAAAAAAAGAATCTTGTTCGTAAAATTAATTACTAATATAAAATCATTAAATATTCATTAAATTATTTACTTCGATTGAAAAATAATAAAAAACAATTTATGTACAAATAATAACAGGTCACTGTTTTTAATTAGTATTGCATTTAAATGCTGGAAATTATTTAATAAGAAGCGAGTTTTTACGATCCAAGATGAATGTCTGTTGACATACAGTAAAAGGAAAAACTTGTCTACATTAAAATTAAACAAGTTTTAAGGTAAAAGTAAATATAAAAGAATTCGTATAATTCGTATATGTTAGCCAATATGGTCTTCTAAACAAGTATACCAAATTTCATACATATACTAGCATCTCAGTCTCGTGTTGCTGTGACAATTTTCACAGAAAAAAGCTTGGAAAAAACAATTTTCCCATTTTATCAAACGATATCACATCGATACTACACCAACTATAATATTCATTGTATTATCTATATTATGTCATAGTGCAGTATTGTCATCCGATTGGCAAAACCTGGGTGAACAAACAAAAGTATGCAAAAAAGTATGTAAGTTAAAAAAATTGAAACAGTGACACTCCGGGACTGCGAACAGAAGTGAAAAACTAGAACAATCACGTGTGATTTACAAAAATTGCAATACATTGCTAAAAATTTGTCCCTTTTTTTTACATTCTTACGTTAAATGTTTGTTTCATTGAAAATAAGTAAATAATATGCAATTATAAATAATTTTTGAATAAATAAAAAATTAATTAATTAAATACGATTCGAACCGAGGTTCGTTCAATTCATAGGCAACTATACTAGTCATAATTCTGTTGCTGCTATATATAATATGTTATATATGTCGATAAAGTTGCGTCGTTACAGTGTCGCTAGGTGAATGGTTTTTTCTCATCTCAAAAATGCCCAACGAGCATTAAAAAGTTTTCAAAAAGATAAAATATGTTCATAAAACAAAATATTGTAAATGTGCAAATATCAGTATATAATAATTATACAAAAATCACTTGTTATAGATTTTATTTAAAATCGAATAAAATTATTCCATTACACAAATAGAAAATTATTTAAACCAAAATATTGAAAGTTAAAGCAAGCAGACATACCAGACCAGAAAGAACTATTTATTATCCATGATAGGGGTTATAGTTTCGTGTTTATATATCGACACAACTGTAAAATTTAGCCTCGTAACGGATAATAAAGTAGATTATTTGTGGTGTATGTTCACAATTCTCATCATCAATGGTTCTTTCAAAACCTTACCACATACATGGAGACTAGTCGTGTAACAACACGAGAAGAACGAGTAGTATAGGTTTTTCCTACTAGAATTTATAGATTTTAAAAATATTAAATAATAAATGAGGAACAAAATTTAAGTACGTTTATCTGGTTTTTATATTATTTTATATGGGTACAGGCTTTTATACAGTGTTGTTACATTTCTTTTATTTGTGGATGGATATACGACTGGTTAGTGAGTGCACAAAAACACCACACTCTTGTTTGCTGTTCTCTGCCATTGAAGTGTGAAATAATAAGCAAATGAACACTGAATAATATTTCAAAAATACATCATGAAAATTTAAGAAAAACATAAAAAAATTCGATCGATTGGATCCTATGGATCCATGACCCAGAAAAAATTTTAATACAAAAAGATTCCCAGCAAATATTCAAATCAGAAAGACTTCAAAAACAAAGATTTCTTTAAGATGTCTAAATTATGATGTCGTGATGATTTCTTTTTTAAGAAGTCTTGATTAAGAAGTAGTAGTCTGAATTCTTTAAGAAGGCTTTTTCTAATTGTCGAAGGAAGTCAGAATTATGAGCTCTATAAGAAGTGATTTTAATAGAGTTTCGTAAGAAGTCATAAATATGAACTTTGAAAGACGTATTTTTCCTGAGTTCCGTAAAAAGTACTTTAAGAAGTGTTTTTATCGAGTTTTATATGAAAATATGACGTCTCCTATATAATTCGATTAGATTCAATTTTTCTGATGTACATTTCACTCAAATTATATCTACTGGATTCGAATAACAACCTACAATCTAATTAGTTTTTATTTCATGGCCTTTGTTTTATTCTTTCTTATTAAGAACTAATTTGGAGAATTATCATAAAGAAAAAAAGTCGAAGATTAAGGCAATATATTAACAGACTAGTTTTACTACAGTTTCCTGTAACGACTTGGTTGGCCTTTATTTTTGAGATTCAGTTACTACAAAAAATTACTTACATGAACAGCAAAACATTTATTTAGAATAACGGAAGAATTACGTACCTGTAACAAAAAACAAAAATATTAAATCGAAATTTGCTTTAATTAAAAATATGATTTTTATAATTAAAATAATAATATTTTATGATATAATAATAATAATAAAATTAAAAAATTAATATAGATGTTCATAAATACGTATTTTGACTACAATCATCATATAGTGTAAATTATAACTAAAAACGATAAAACTATCAGATTAGTTCGTAGGACACCGTGCATCAAAATATTTTCATTCGTTTCTATAGTTACGAAATACTAGTTTATCAATTTTTTCAATCATTCTTACAATTTTCAACCCAATAACTTCAATTAAATGTCTACAAATTTAAGATACCCACAACGCATCAATCGATTAAAAAGTCACTTCCACATTGCACGGTACGGGAAATATTACTTTTTTGCCATACACATAAATAATGCTTGTTTAAAACTAAAAACCGTATATTAAATCAAAATATACCAAAATATGTTGAAACATTAAGGTAAAATAAAAAAACAAATTAAACGTACAAGAGAAAGAAAGTTAATAAAAAAAAAAAGTTTAATAAACTCAGTTTTATTAATCGTGCCTGATATACTATCACTTTTTTAGAAGAATTCAAAATTTTCTGGTCCACTATGTATGTACTAAGGTAGTTTTAAAATAACCAATTTTATTTTATCTGTTTTTTTTTTTTTTTTATATTAGATGTATACACACCATATATATATATATATGTATTTATATGTCTCAATAAAATGAACGAGTTTATTATAGGAAAAAAGATTATATACAAATTGTTTTTAAATAAATTTACTGAAATTTATTAGGAAATTAGGTGAGTTTTTATTTTTGTTTTAAAGAGAGTAGAGAAGGTATATATAAAATAAATTTTATAGTATCGAAATGTAGGAGCAATTTAAATAATTGGCACACTTGGCAATCGTATACAACTCACAAATATATATAAAATAGTAATTTATAGAAATAAGAAGTTTTCCTATGTTATAAATTACTTTAAGACGATCTAATGAGAAAAATATTTTTGTGATTTGTGTGTTATCGGATTATAATATTAAAACTTTCATCATATGTTATGTTTAGTGTCCAAGGATATGTCTATTCATATTTATCAAACTGACTTTCACTGAATTGTGAAATATGATTTAATAACTGATCTAACATTTTGATGACTAATTAAAAAATAATTACACGTTATATAAACTGCAACATACGCTATTTAAAATTACATTTACTATTTATGTGCTAGTAATCCCGAGATCTTGCGCTCGTCGCACGTACTCATTTTAAATTCACTATAAGAACTTTTGAGTATTATTTAAGAGAACTCTATGATTTTTCGAAGAAATTTTTTTTTTTAATCCCAATTTCGTTGATCAAAAATATTTTGTATTGTATAAATAAGTATTTCGACTACAAAGTAGTCATTATGAGTATGAAATTGCTAGTCTTTATGATTCTCTAAGAAGATGTTACTGTTTGCTAATTTCGAAAGACATATTTATAAAATAAAAAATATTTTGATTTAAAAAATTGGGACACAAAATCAAAATTTATAAGGACCTTGTATGACTTTCGTCAAGTCTTAAACCGAAACGTTAAGAAGAAGACGTACCAAAGCAAATGTATCAAGTATGCACAAATTCTGTTTTAAATAAAATGGTACTTGACATATATCACCAGTTTCAGTCAGTCTCTTCTTAATCTTCTGTCTTGTTACTGTTCAAATTGACAATGATTTGTTCATCAGTTAAAATGAATCCAAAAATCCAGGATCTTCACCATTGCAAGGAACCTATCAGGTAAAATCAAATAAAATGAAACAATAATAAACACAATCGCGTTCCTACACATCGGAGATGGGAAAGCCGTAACATTTATGAAAAAAATATGATAAATAAATCATATCATATTGGAAATTCTTATTAAAAAACATCAATGCACCTATACAAACTTTTACCAGCCATAACCTCCGACCATCCTTTAAAAACTGAAAATTAAAAAACCCGAATCAGATTATTATTTGAAAGGATTTTTCCAAATTTATTTTTTAGGAATAAAAAATTTTGTATAGAAATATCTAGTTTTCTTACTTCAAGTAGAGGGAAAGGAAACGAATTTCAGCTAAAATTTTATCTGACGCATCGTTTTGTCAAGAACATTTACTTTACAAGTTGTACATAATTATTTTATAGCTTTTTAATACTCAAAAATTGTAAAATTTATGCAAATAAAAAAATTGTTAGAGCTCCTAGTAATAATCAGATCGTAAAAAAAAAACAATTGTTTTATGGTGGAAAATTCTATATTCCCGAGTGTTCCCTAGTAGTATTTTTTTTTCGAACAAGCGAGAGTTTTATACGAAATTTAGCCAGCTATTTTTATAAAATAGGTATAGCCCTTAGCTTCTTCCCCTATCCTTATGTCCCTTAAATAGCATCAGAAATCTCAGAAATCAAATGCTACTTCACGAAAACAACTGATCTTTGATTTGATTCACAGGTTTGCAATTTACTTTCCAGGGCTAATGAAACTAAAAAATTTTCATATGCGTATTAAAATCCCTTATTGCATCTTTGAAATGAGAATATTCGTATTCGTATATTCAAAATGAAAATAATAGCATCTTAGAAATGAGAAAATTTGATTATTTAAAATAAGTTTAAACAAAAAATCCAAAAGATTTAATAGATTCTTTGATATGCAAGCCAAAGCGGCGGCACTCATTGCAATAATTATTAGGTTGATTTTTCAATACAGACCAGACTGAGTCCCGAGGATATTCAAGTAAATTATATACAACCATATATATATTGTAAGTATCTGATAAAATAAATACCTTTATAGAAGAACAAATGAATTTGTTTTAGCGTGAAATCTGAGAAAAAAATATTATTTTCTATATAGGTATTATATTATACTTACATTTATACACAGTATATACAACTATTATGTCATTAACCTGTTCTTAATGCATGTTCTCTGCTGTGTTGTACCTGTAATATGTACATATACGTATTTATTGTACGTTCGTTACTTTTAGCTATATACAACATTACAAAGACTTGTTGTCCAACAACAGAGATCTCATATAAGTGATGATAGAATGAATGACTTCTCCGTTTATGTCTATTGTTTTAACCATAGATATCATAACAAAAAATATAGATTGTGAATCATATTATTTCTAGATTTAAAATACATAACAATAATAAATAATTATATGGAATCACATTGCTGAAATTCAAAATTATTGATGATTTCTTGTATACATAATTTAAGTGCTAATTTATAAATTTTTATATATATATTTATACCCGACATACATGTCAGAGTATATTAATTTTAGTCTTAAGTTTGTAACGCTAGGAAATATTGACCACACAAACAAAATTTTGGTATAGGTGTTCTTAGAAACACCTAATTAGTCCATTTTTAACTGCCCGTCTGTCCGTCATCACGATAACTAAAAAACAAAAAGAGATAGCGAAATGAAACTTTGGTGACGTATTCCAAACACAAAAAGGGAGTTTAAGTTCGTGAGAGACTAAAATCGATCCATTGAGTCCAATGGATACTTGTCCCAACTTTTAAAGATTTAAAGTTTAGTTTTACACCACTAATAATTAACACCTAATATAAAAAGAAAGGTAATCGTAAACTTTGACTCTTTCTGTCATGATAACGTTGAAAACGAAAATGTTAATCAAAAACACATTGTCATCGATTTTGTTGTAAAACAATTCGTTGTCAACAAAAGCGTAATTTAATAATATCGTAAAATAAAAAATAAAATGTAAAATAAAATAAAATAAAAATTATATTAAGAAAATATGGAATTTAGTATCTGCGAATGCAGCAGAAGGAGTGTTGGAGTCATGGTCTCTGCGATTTTGCAAGTCTAAGATCTAGAACAGCAGTCTCCAACATTGTCACACATATACTTTCAAAACCAAGTGCAAAGCTACAAGGATTTGAGCCAGACCAAGACCAAGACCGGATAAAAAAAGATCAAAGCTAATCCCAACACTGTCTTAGTTTGATCTTCTTTTGCTCATAACTATTTTGAATTCAACAAATTGGTACAAAATTTAACGTTATCATAATTGTATCTATCACAAAGCTACAAGGATTTGAGCCAGACCAAGACCAAGACCGGATAAAAAAAGATCAAAGCGAATTCCAACACTTAGTTTGATCTTCTTTTGCTCATAACTATTTTGAATTCAACAAATTGGTACAAAATTTAACGTTATCATAATTGTATCTATCACAAAACGTTATTTTGATTTTTAGAGCTTTTGATGCAAATTTCTCTGCAAATATTAACTTTGAAAAAAAATGACCATTAAATAAATTACAATAAAATATATTTTCTACAACTTTTTGATACACAAATCTTAATTACCAAAATTGCAAATTATAATTTTTGAAGCCGTATATCTTTAACATTCATCAAATTCTTTCTTCTTGTCCAATCTGTGACGTTATCATATTAAAGAAGTAAGATATTACAAATTCATTGAAAGTTAAAAGTACTAAAAAACATCTTTTATGTATGTCTATTCGAAGCCATCATGAATTTAATATTAATACTCTTTTATACCAATTTGAATACTCTAACGTGTAAAACATATCAATGTTTCAATATGGATAAAATATTATAAACACTTTAAGGATTTCATACCCGTTTCATCGTATTGCATCGAATGCGAAATTATTATAATACTCTTTATTATTGTTAGTCTCGTTTTTTTTTTTCAATGTTGGCGATTCACTCATCCAAATAACTGCGTCGTAACACTTCAAGAACATGGAGTTATTACAATTAATAATTATGATTATTTTTTCATATTTTTTAACACTTGTTGTATTATTTATGTATTGTGTATTTTGAAATCAGTCAAATGGGAATTTATTCATATTAAACAGCTTGTTAGATTTATTTTTATGGTATTATGAATATACATACAGGTACCGGGAATTTATTAAAATATTTAGGTGTTGTATAATTGACAAAATTGTTTCACATTTTGATGGCTAAAATAGCAAATTTTTTATTGCATCTTCCCTATAATGGACAATAACTACACCAAAAGTTTGTCAAAGTCTCCAATAATTGTACCAGATGAAGACTTAAAAGTAATTTCTCTTGAAGAGAAAAACAATACCGAGTTGAAGAGATATTTTTCGAAAAGTTCTTTAAGTGGGTATAAGGATGAGCTGAAATTCTGAATAAAAAAATTTGTTCGTTTCAAGTCAATTTCTTGCGATCCAAAACAATTGGTTCAAGAGAAAATGTCTTCGACTAACTTTTGCTGAGCACAAAAAACAATATTCCTCAATATTTTTGTTTGATAATCGTTCAATGAGCCTGGTATGACAACCTTCGTTAGCCTCCCTTATGACAATAGTAAACAATAAATTAACAATTTAAAATTGAAATCTGAAAATTGATTAATAATGCAATGTTGTTTAGACATTCTAACAAAAAGAAAACTGCATAAAGCTTATTGAACATTCACACAAGATCTCCAGCACCAGAGGAGACAAAATAATAACTACTCACAACACACTCAGCTGATTATTTTCCATTGATAACCAGAATGTCATCAGTTATTATAATACATTAAACATAATACATTATTATGAAACACTTCATCTTTTACAAGTTCATGTGTTTAACTATTGGTAAGTTTTAAATAGTTCTTAATTATAGCGGTAGTTAGAATCTTCGTGAATGTCCAATAAAAATGACTTACCCCATACTTTGGGGTATTAAAATAATTATTAACAGATTTTTTCCAAATTAGAAAAGAGCACAGCTTGCGTAGCCATACCAATTTGTAGTTAATAATACGTACCAGCACTAATTCGTATTCTGTATAATACAATGGTATATTCATAAATTCAGAAATACCCGGTATATTTTTACATATTATTTTTTTTTTTTATTCACAAATGTGATTTATCAAAGTCATATTTAAATACTACTTATAAGTTATATGTAAGTATACTTTAAATATTATATAATACGATTGTTATCAGTTTACTCTTCCAGAATATAGATCAAGGGAATAATAAACGTATGTTAGTACAATTTATTTAAAAAAAAAAAAAATGTTATGTAAATATTTCGGTTTTAATTTAAATTAGCCAGAAAAAAAGGGGTTAAGCAGTTACGCATTACAGTTTAACACTTCCATGTTCATCTTAATGTTTAATCTCGGAAACAGTTTGATCGTGAAAATATTTTACCTGTCACGTTTAAGAATTTTGAAATAAATTGAATTTTTTTACTTAATATACGTGGAAAGATTTAGAAAAAAAAGACGCGAGTCTTATAGAGCTCGTGGATGATGACTAACACCTGATATCTCATCTGAAACAATATTAATATTTTATCCTTTATAAAATGACTCATTTATTTGAAATCATTTTCATAACGATAAATAATCTTTAATAAAAAATTGTTTTTATTATGATTTAAGTTATTAATTTTTATGTACAAATTTCGATTTTTGTCCTAATTTCCTGTTTGCAAAATTTTTAGTATTTTATAACTACGTATGTCGATTCCAAACTAGTAATCATCAATTTTAATTAGCTAATCGTAATAATTCGCCGAAGACATGTGACTCGTTGCTAATTTGGTAATGGTCTGCATAAATGCATTTTTGTAATTACATAGTTTATTCTATCCAAGTATCGTATCAAATTTCTACGTTAAGTAATCAGATTCGATTACGATTCAGGTTTTGTGTTCGGAAAATGTAAAATTAAAATTACAAAACTTAATATAAAAATAAAATTATTTTAATTTGAAAATTCGTTTTCAACAATTCAACCTCAATTTTGAAAACTTTATTAAATCGGAATTTGGGATTGATCCTTTATCTAAATTCATCCTTCTGTTTCCAATTATTTGAATGTAGAAGATGATTTCATATATGCATCTGGCTCAGTCGGGTTGGGTATCGATTGTAAGATTTAACTAAGAATTGTCGACTTAACTGACTGTTGTTTTCATTAACCTACGCGGCTACAGATGATTGAACAATTCTACCAAATACCAATTGTCTACTTCATCCTACACATATTTCTTCGATCAATTTTGACATCCAATCCAATAAATTCCTGACTTTTCGTCGTTGTTAATTAAACAATACTCTTGAATTTATTGTATTGGATGTCAAAATTGTTCGAAAAAATATGTAGGATGAAGGGGAACACATACAATTGGTTCAAGCTATTACTGATGATTATTACTTTGTAGTCGAAATACGTATTTACAAAATATAATAAACTTTTGTACTGTAATAATAATGTGTAAATACATTTTGTATTGTATTTCACACTGTTTTGGGGCTCGCCAAAAGATCAACCTTTTTAAGTAACCATAACCAAATATATCCATAGCTACAGTTTACTAAAATCGATTATTGCTATTTATTTCAATCATATTTTTCCTTGTTAATACGCAGCACAAGTCATTTACTTATCAAAATAATCATAGAAGAAACTAACTAAAAAAAAAAATTGAATAAAGTACAAAGACACTTATACGTAAATTACATATTGTTAAAATTGGAAAACATAAAT
Organism: Chrysopa pallens; assembly: GCA_020423425.1. NCBI lineage: Eukaryota > Metazoa > Arthropoda > Insecta > Neuroptera > Chrysopidae > Chrysopa > Chrysopa pallens. The sequence continues at coordinate 116,202,347 of CM035591.1, forward strand.
TAAACCAATATAAGAAATGTAAAAAGAAAAAAAAACTATAAATCTGATTAAAAAGTTGTGGAAAAGTATTAACAATAACAAATACAACTAGTAAGTTTTATAATAATAATAATAATTGTTATTAAAATAACACAATATATATATATATAATATAGTTGATATAACAATGATAAAAGTTTTTTTATAGTCGACACAAGAACAACACAAGTGAATGATGATGAATTATTATTATTATTATTATAAGTTTTATCTATTTTTATTGTTAGGTTTGCAAAATTTGGTTTGCTATATATAGATACACGATGTGTCATAATGATCTACTTGAATTTAAGGACGATCGCAGTTTTCTAAAAATCTTTTAGAAAATTAACAATAATTCAAAAGTACTCTCTAAAGGTAGAAAATTTTTTTCCTTATTTTGCAGCATTAAATTTTGAAAAATTGTAATATTTAATCCGTGACTCCTATTCTGGTCCAATTTGAAGCGAACATAATTATAAATCTATACAAAATTAGTTGTTTAGATATTTAGACTATTTTTAATAAGCATTTATAACATACTATAAAATCCAGTCTATACTGTTATATATGTATTGATGTATAATAATATGTGTTTATTAGCCAAATTTGAGCTTAAATTGCGAGAACTTAAACATTTTAAGAAAAAAAGTTTTAAATAAAAGTTGTTTGTTAAAAAAAATTAAGCATTTTTCATATGCGAACTTTTTATCTAACTTTTATAGTTTAAAAATTGGGTTCACGTACTTAAACTCACTTTCTATGTTTAGAATACGCCACCAAAATTTAAGCTCGCCCGCTTTTTTTTGTTAATAACCGCGATGACGGACAAACAGACAGTTGAAAATGGACTAATTGAGTGTTTTTTTTATATTCTGTATATTATGTTGATTATAAAAAGCTACTTTTGATTATTTTCAATATTTTTCTAGTGACCTGACAAATAAAAGATAGTGCATATGAAAAATTTCGCAATGAAATTACTGTAGAATTTATACACTTGGAAAAGTAATGGAAGGAGTTAAGTGAATCCCAACCTTTTCAATTGTAGTCAGCATACTTTAAATTGGGAATGTCTCTCAATCAGTTGAGCATGAATCATTCATGGGATCGCCCTTAACTCTGTATACCACCTTATATGATAATATGTAATTTAACAAAAAATGATACTGATGATATAGCGGTGTTAAGCTTAAAGGAATGCACAATTAATCCCAAAAACTTAATATTTAGATACAGACAAAAAAAACTTAACATATTAACCACAGTTAAATATTAACTTTAAGAGCAGGAAAGTTACCAATATTTTAAAGAAACGTTACTTTAAAAAAATTATTGGTTAATTTCAGATATATTCAGGTATTGTAACAAATAATGTAAATGCAATTTTCTGAATTTTAAGATATCAAAAACGTTTTATCCCTTAGAAAATGTAAACATATATATATAAGTGCAATTTTGAGCATATGTCATTTTCTAATAGGATAAATCAGGTCATTGTTTCAGTTAAAAAAAAAAATATTCAAATTATAATACAATCATAAAAAATAAACATCTTTAAATTCAATAGCGACAGGAAGGAACAACAAAATATGCACATTTTATGGTTTATATTTCATAACTTTATTAAAAAATATTATCCATTTCATAACTCAGAAGTCAATTCAATTTCAATTCAATGCCTTATAATTTTTTCAAACGATACTTAATTGTATAGAATAAGTCGAAAAATAGGATCGGGCATATGAACGGAAGAGGAAGGTATGCATCTATGGCTGACTTTATAAGCAACTATCACAGTATTCACTTTGTGCAAACCAAATGGAAAACCATAAAAAACAGGATAACTATCACCCGATACAAATGACTATATGCCTCCTGAATAACACTGAGAAAGTGATTCGGTTCAGAATGTGAAATACACTTGATACTTAGATGAAGTACATTTAAATAAAAGCTGTACAATTACAGAAGTTAAAACAGTTAAGTTTCCCAATTGAATCGCTGCAAGATCAAAAACCAAAGAAAAATTCATTTATCAATCTAAATGAAATAAACATAATTATAATTAAAATTAAAATCGACTATTTATTATCGATTCAACTGAGAAGTCAAATTTGTAGGAAGAAACATACATAATAAATAAAAATAAGTATACGTAAATCTATTAATACGTAAAAAATTGTGCGAAGCACATTGTAAGTCACTCAGCAAACAACGAGCGCTTGTCTATAATTAATTTTCAAGAAATGGAAAATCACGTCCAAGGCTCACAGCAACACGTCCAAGGCTCACAGCAAAACTTTTGCTAATGAGTAAGGACAAATATTAAATAAATGCTTTTTTACTTCAGTCACAAAGTTCGATCTATTCCTCCCTCCCTATTATACAATTTATTGTTTTATAATTAAAGTCTAAACGAAACAATCTAAAGAAATTGCATATTGTTTTCTATACAATAAGTGAGCCAGGCTACACCAAATGAATTACCAATTATTACATAATATTATAAAATCGTATATACAGAAATATTTTCGTACCACAATTGGAACTTATTTACACTACTTTATACGAATAAAGTTTCCTAATTGAACACACAAAATCGTAATGTAAAAGTCTTTTATAATGATTTGAATATTAGTTCGCTTTATATATATATATATATACATATATGTGTATTATATGACGATGACAATACACACATATGTATGTATGAATGTATAAAGGAATACAATTGAAATCGTTCAGAACTGGCTTGTCATTATAAAACACACAAGTTCGTCTCTTCTTCGGTCGAACCAAGTGTGAGCTAACGAGATAAATATGTTTGCACTAATGACATAGGAGGATGATGTTGGTCGTTGTTCATCGTACTATCAACCAACCAACACATGCATTTCATATATACAAGCATACATCAACAGTGCTGTGTGTATTCCAGTTCAAAATTCTGAATAATTTGCTGAATGATGTATGTAGGATCGGCTTTACTTTGGTAACAAAATTATCCATAATATTATTTTATTTTGTTTCTTTTTTAAATAACTTTTCAACTGCTAAGGTCATACAGTGACTACAGTATGAATATTCTATACAATAACAGCACACAGCAATCCTAGGCGGTTACCCACCTAAGTACTAACTGTCTCTCATATTGCTTAACTTAAGACCGGTTGAGATCGTTAGTGGGGGCTCTATATCTACTTATTTGTAAAGTTTGCAAAAAAAAATATAAAATTGTTTTGGCGAATTTTTAATAATCCTTTATTTGATTATTTAAATAATAATTTGATTATTTCAATATTTTCGTTAACAATAGCAAATTTTCCTTTTAAATAATAATTATGTTTGGAAGAATATTTTTCATATATCTCGTATGGTTTAAATTTTGAGTCATCCAATTAACCAATTGGATGACTATATAGAATATCCATTTACGGACTCAAACTCACTATTTAACTATTTAAAACTACAATTTGCCATCAAAATATCATCTTGGCATCAAAATGTCTATTTTCTCTTTTTAGTTATCGTTATAACAAAAAGAAAAAATAGAATAATTAAATAATTCCTGTGCGTAGAAAATTTTAGATTTAATTTAACATACCGTCATATGTGTCGAGTATACTAAAACAACGTCTCAACGATTGGAAATACAAATTTTGTACTATTATAATAAGTTATGAGCAAAATCGAATATATAAATATTTAAAAAATGGATAATCTTAATGGAAAAAAAATCATTAAAAAAAAATTACAAATTTTAATTGATTTTTTTATAAAAAATAGATAATATCCATTTTTGCTTTAAAACTACTCTTTTTCCAATACATTTTTTCTTCTCCAATTAAATCAAAGACTTTAATAATCTATAATTAAATTCTACATTATAAACCTCAGATGATTCTTATTCTATGTAACCATAAAAATTGGCGTTTTTATAATAAATTAAATATTTAAAATTCTAAATAAAATATTTATTAAACCATGCATTTTTATGGAAAGAAAATCGAAAATCCATATTTCCAGAATAAATTTTCATATTTATTTTTCATAGAAATATATACCCGATTCTTATATTTTAAGAACCTATTTATAATAAATAATGTGTGTCAAACGGGGAGTAGTAAAATTGATTGAGCAAAAAATACTTCGAAACAATTTAGAACTAATGATTGGACCATAACTATAGATAAATATAGACAGATTCTTCAACATCATCCCTATGAATTGGTTGTTCTATATATTCAATATAATACTCTCCGCTCTCTTGTCAGCCACATCACCTCATCTAACGCCTCTAGCACACAGACAATTCCTCTGCCACAACACAAAACTGGATAGCAAGCGGGCACACAGGCAGCCAGAGCATTATTCTCTCGTTCAACATTCATCTTTTTCTTCTATATTATAAATTGTATTGTATTTATCTTTGTTCAATTTATTTAGAGGTTTATTTAGTATTTTTTTTAACATTCGAATGTGTGTGAGTATGCAGTTAGCTAATGATGTGGATTTTTATCTAGGAATTTTATCTAGTAGTATTTTATTAAAAATACCTCCTCTTACACATGTGAAGGGTTAAAAATTTAATAACAATATATTGATTGCGTTTTTATAAATTTTGTTTTTGTCTCTTCCATTTGTAACATTCTAAAAGAATAATCCAAATTTGCAAAATTTGTTCCATAAAAAATTGACAATCGGCTAACTATAAACTTTTTACTGATTATGCTGTTTGTAAAAACAAGTGAAGATAACTACTAAAAAAGGTTTTAGTTTAAATACTCGACATATGATTAAATATCGTTATTTGGTCTATTTTTAATCAGCCCTTCATAAAATACCACAAATATTCAGTCTATACAGTTATATATACTCGTATAATAATATGCATTGTAATTACCAATATGTTATAATTATCTAAATTTGAGGTAAAATTGTGGCGATTCCTAACATTTTACAGAAATGTTTGTTTCAAGGAAATAAAAATTTTTTGTATACAAACTTTTCTTCTAGACCCAATGGACCGATTTCGCTCATTCTCGAACTGAAGCTCACTGTTTATGTTTCGAACACGTCACCAAAATTTCAATAATTGCAAGCTTATTTTTGTTTTTGATTTATGGCGGTGACTGACGGACGGACATGCGGAAATAAACTAATTAGATGTTTCTATTATGGAGGGTAGAGATAAGGAGGACCATCTCAAGTGGAGGACAAGTTGAAAAAGTGTCCATCGTAAGCAGGCAAATTATAGTTCAATAACCCACCAAATAGCGCTAGCGTAGCAAGAGGTAAGGATATGAATGTAGCAGTTGTAAGCGGAGTGAAGTGTGCTGAGTTGGAAAATTTAATATCTCTGGTGTATGGAGGGTAGAGATGTCTCTACCCTCCATATTATAAACCGAGTGAAATGTAATTTGATAAACGAAGTTTTTAAAATCTTCCCACTTGCTACTATGGCGCCACCTTAATTTGCTCCCTTTCGATGGACACTTTTTAATACATTCAGATGGTTCTCCTTCCTTTTCTATACTCCATGGTTTCTATGAACACCTAATCCAAAATATTGTTTGTGCGGTGAATATTTCCTAGCATTAAATAATTTATTCATATACTAAAATTAATATACAGTGACATATTATATATGTCGCGTATAAAAACAGAAAAAGGCAAGACGATAAGTAAAACATTAAATCACTTCATTTGATTTTTCAAATTTCTGACAAACTCAGTCGGAACTTAGAAGCATTTCTCTTTATTCAATTTTATGAAATCGGCATTTTGAAGAAAGGTTTTCGAAATAATTTTTTGAATATTTCAGAGATTTTTAAAAGATTGTATATCTGTGAATAACAAGCCAGGCGCATTGAGACAGTTCGCAAATAAATAAATTTTATGAATGAATAACTAAGTTTACACACACAGTAAAAAATATTTTTGTTCTGAATGTGAAATTCGCAGGTGATACATTAAATCAAAAACTATAATAAATATACCATTTAATTTAAAAAGTTATAAAAATTATTCAATAGAAGTTTGCCTGAATAAAATTCAACACAGCTTTTTATATCACAATGAAAATAATAATAAAAAAAAAATAGCATTCATTAACGAAATTAATTAATCTTAAAATGATGTTATTATAATAAAGAAAAAAAAAACATAAGAATACGAAATGCTAATATATTAAGTACCGGGGCAAGGAATTGTTGCCAAAACATTGCTGAATTGACCGGATGCTGTTCAGACAAAACATATTGTGCCGACCCACGCTATTCAACCTATCATCTTTATTTATTTATTAATAATCATAATATCATAAAAATATAATTTTATTCAATATCCGATGACCTCTGTTTTATTTCCGGTTAAAAATAACTCAAAAACTACGAAATGTAAACTACGAAAGCGTATCATGTTTCCATTTCTTTTAATAAATTTATTTGAAATTATTTTAATATATTTAAATTCAAATAATTTGTTTAAGACCTCCCCTCCCATTCATTAAGAGGACTTTAAGGATATTTGGATTATTGTTTCATGTAAATTGAACGAAAATAAATACTTTTGAATTATTATTTATTGAATTAATTATCTTAAAACATTTATTTCCGTAAAAACATCAATAATTTAAAACGCATATACTTTTTCCTACTGTATGATAAAAGAAACTTAAAACCAACTTGCAAATTAATGAAAAAATAATTTTGCGTATTTCAACAAGTTTTCCATATCTTATCAATAATATTTGTATATGTATACATTTTTTTTCTATTAATCAATATGTTAATGATAAAATAATATTTATATAGAAATAATATTGAATTAATTATAATTGTTTGTAGTAAGATAAGAATTTGAATATTCATTTATAAAATGAATCTGTTCAAATCATAATTATATATTATTAATATAATTGATAATTTAATTCATTAATATCGATAAGTAGTAATTTATTCAAAACAATTAATTGATTTATTTTATAAAAACATTTTATCACAAATTAGTTGCTGATTGTGGAATATAATTCATTATACTTTAGAATCATAAATCATCATATATGTATGCTTCTTTATCAATGCAGGAAAATTTATGAGTAACACAATGCGAATGATAAATGCAATTAAAGGACCTATAAATTAAACAATAATGAAACACTTTAAGGATTTTATAAATGCAGAATGAGATATCTACAAAAATAAAACAGTAAATAAGCCGGAAAAAACGTAGAAATGTGGAAAAGTGTTGGTAAGTTGCACTTGTTTTTTAGACCTTAAGGAATATTCATCACAACTTACATTAATAATTAAGAAAATTAGAGTTTTAAATTTTTCAGTGATAAAAAATTTAATAAACTACTTATTTCATCACGAAAATCCTCTCTCTAGGGGTTCTTGAGTCAGGTGATCCTCAAATCGAAGCTGTTCCACCACTTTTCCACACTTCCGGCATATATACTTCGATAAAAAAGACTATCTCTAATGGACTATAACGTAATAAGCATGCTCAAAACTAAAAAAAAAAAATTATCAAAATTTTAGGAAATTTGGTTTGGACAAACTTGAGAACAAAGAGAAGAGTCTTTTTTATAGATACCATTAAAAATAATCCTTTAGGACCCTTAAGAACAACTAAATTGACCAGTACTGCATCAGAACTGAATGAAACAAACATGCGTATTATAAAGGAAATATAATTATTTTTAAATTGTTTAAAGACATTTAATTTGAATTGTAATATTTGTTAATTATGATACGAAAAATTATGAAAAAAATAACAATTAAATATGAACTTTGATCATTTGGAAAAAAAATTATAACAATAAGAGATGAAAGAGCTTTATTACAATTTATAACGTAAATAAATAGAAGAATTTAATTAAATTTATTTATGAATAGTGGTAAATTTTCAATTCACCATTCAAGTTTTCAAGACTTTCTGAAGATTTTTTTTCTACAAAAATTAGCTTTTAAATGGCCCTATTTTATTTTTCGTATTATAAATAGAAAAAAAAATTAATAAATATTTCTTTTATTAAAGATAAAAATTTCATTTTCTTCCATTTGCAGCTTTAAAAATTACTTTTATGAAGAATTCCTTTTCTAATTAACAAATTTATAAAATTTTAATGTAGGTGTCCATAAAATCACCTATCTATCCGGCATGTCCGGGGAGATAACTCAAAAACAAAAAGGGATAGCGAGTTAAAATTTTTATATCGTGTTTTATAAGTTCTTTTTAATTAAATGAAAACTTCTTTTTTCTAAACAAAAACCAAACGTTTAGATTTGTCTCACTTTCTGCAACTGTATAGCTTCCGCTTGGTCCCACTGTATTTGCTTGCATGAGCTGTTTTATTCTATACTAATATGTGTTATATTTTGAGATAATAAGAAATAGAAATCGTTGTAAAAGATTATTGCAAAATTGTCGAAGGTGAATGAATATATATATACATACATACTGTGAGAAATACAAATTAATATATTTTAACAACATTTCTCTCTCCAGGTATATTTATGTTAAATCACGTGACGATGATAAACGCACAACTTTTAAAATAAAATAAAACACATGATGATGATGATTATTATTTTTTATGATTATGTTGTAAATGCAAAATGGTGTAAATCGTTCAAAAGGTCAATAAAAATAAAGGTTATACTTCATGGAAAGTATTATAATATTATTATTATTATTACAACACAATTCTGTTACATTTTAATCCAACAAAACAGATCACATCGCGTCCGTGGTCGTCTGTATTATATTATTTTGGTACGGATATGTATTTACTATTTATAATGTGTATACTTTGGTCAAATTGTATGCAATATTTCCAGTATTATGCTTCATATGTTTAATCTTAATACCTAATTCGAACTATTACGAACATATTACGAACGAATTTTTATATTTGCTAATCAATTTGAAGTTTGCCAGCGAGTTCAGAATTTTTGAATTTATTCGTCAAGTTTTATCTTTTTTGGATCGTAAAAAATATCAGGCTTTGAATTCTAGAGTACACGTTTTATTTTGCACATGCTATAAACAATTTTCAACACGGTATTCAATAAAAGATATTGAACAAACATAAAGATAAGTAACTATAAGCGCTCTGCCACACTATAGTTTTTTCAACGTAGCAACGACACCTGAAATCAACGTTTCGACTTTCCAATGAAATTAAATTTAGATTGACACACTAGGATTGGATTGTCTTTCACACTTAGATATTTTTAATTTATTTACAGTTATATTTATTTAAAATTATAATTGTATTGGTTTCATCTTGTTAAATTTGTGTATTGTGTTAATACATAATAATTCCCGGTTTGGTTGTATGTGGGTAAGTTCAGGTATATTGATATATGTTTTTGAAATATTTTACAAGTACATAATGTTACACAATGCATTAAACTTTCAAAAGCTAACATTTTTTCTTAACTCATTAGGAAAAAGTTGTTTTTTGGGTTTATTGCAAGCGATGTAAAATAATTTTGGAAATGTTCATTTCGCCCACAAGTTATTTCCTTCATCCATTTTTGTATATATATATATATATATATATATATATATATATATATATATATATATATATATATATATATATATATATATATATATATATATATATATATATATATATATATATATATATATATATATATATATATATATATATATATATATATATATATATATATATTTTGTATAAGATATGAAAGTTTTCATACATCTTCTGGTTCCATTATTAGAATAAATTATTTTTTAATAACTTTATAAACAAACATCTTTAACGATACAAAATGTAAGAAATATAATTTGCAAATGAATCATGTATTTTTAAATAACAAAATAAGAAATCTGACAAGTTTGAACAGTGTTTCAAACGCACGTTTTATAAACTCTAGTGTGGCCAGCTCGTATTTAACACAATAGAAAGCTAGAACGTCTGTTGTATTTCAAACTCTAGTGTAACACAATGGCCAAATAGAACTGATATCGTACGGGCGTTGGTTTCAACGCACGTTGGTAAAATAAACCCTAAGGTGGCGGAGCGCTAAATGCTATCAAAGCATTGCTATACTGTAGTATTTTTGAACCGTGTATACTTATTAAATGTATGAATGTTTGTATGTAATACGTGAACACGATAGAGGTCATGACCGTCTTGTTAACAATAATAACAAACCTAAAGAATGTTCGAATGTATGCTATAATATTGTTTTTTATTCTTTATTTATGTATCCAAAGCCATAAAGCTTACTTGTTATCTTATAAAATATGTAATTTTTAAATACTTATTTCCGTAGTCCATTGAATAATATACACCTCACTAAATATGAAAAAATTAGTTATTTATTTGACAAGTGATTAACAGATGAAAGAAGAAACGGATATTTTGAAGACTTCAGGGATAGATAGTAATATACATTCGAAATCAATCATTATTTTGGGATTGACACTTTTCCATTTTTGGATCGGAGAATCCGATTACTGAGACTTTTCCTCGGTATTCAGATGAATAATTTTGTTTCAAATTTGAAAAATATTTTTATTCTCGACAAACAATGTCAGAGTATATTAATTTTAGTCTAAATATTGTAACGCTCCTTATTATTGACCGCACACACACAATATTGGTATAAGTGTTCGTAGAAATACCTAATTAGTCCATTTCCGAGTGTCCGTCCGTCCGTCATCACGATAAATCAATAAGAGATAGCGAGCTAAAATTTTGGTGACGCATTCTAAACATAAAAAGTGAGTTAAGTTCGTGATCGAACAAAATCGGTTCATTGGGTCCAAGACCGAATTTTTAAAGTATAAAAGACAGAGAAGAAGTAAAAAAAATGTTTATTTTGTTTGAAACATTTTTTCGTAAAATGTTTGAGGTTCGTACAATTTGAACTCAAATTTGGCTAATACACACATGCGTAATAATAATACATATTATTATTATACATGTATAGATATATAACTATATAGACTGAATACTTATAGTATTTCATGAATTCTTATTAAAAATAGTCCCAAAAATGAAATTCTATTAAATGTCGAATATCTAAATAATCTTAGTAGACTTCACTTCAATTTTTATTCCAGGAAAATTTAAACAGAGTATGTCTAAAATATTTTTTACAATGTATCTACATTTATTACCCAAATTAAATCCGATTATATACTATTTTTCCTTTCAAACATTAACAATGAATTTTCGTATGATTTTCATTATATTATTTACATAAAATAATAATTATTAATTAATTAAATGAGAGTTTTCATCGCAATTTTTTTATTCTAAGAAAATGTTCATAATATCGACAATGGAATCATATATTCAAAAGTGCAAACAAACAAAGCATAAACAAAAACAAAATAATATGACTAATTTAAAATGAATCATAAAAGTTGATATTAAATAAATATTATTGAACAATAATAATTCATACATCATATTCCTTCACCAACCACTCTCCTGCTCCTGTCTCTTATTATATTAGCTCAGTTGTCTTTATGCCTTGAAAATTTTAATTAAGTTCATTCATAAACAAATTAATCTTAATTAATTTTATATATTATTTAAAACAAAATACAAATATAGATTTTATATACATAGTAATTATAAATATTAATAATTAATAGTCGTAATTTTAATTGGGTTTTCAAGGCATGAACAACACTGCCGAACAGAATACACACACAGTACTCGAAATATTACTAGATAAATTGAACAAAAATAATTTGGTGAATGTGTACAGGATCATTCAAAAAGGCATTATTGAACAATATTCTTAAAAAGAACTATATTCTGTCAATTTGAGTACAAAATCCTAATCATTTAGTACTGTCTAAATGGACGTATTATATCTGAATGGTATTTATTATTTCATCTTTAGATTAACCGTTTAATACGTTATTCCACTGTAATAAATAATAATACTAAATAAAAATTTATTCCATTTAGGCGAAAATTGTAGGGAAATATAAGTGTTCCAAAATGTACAAGTGTTCACAGAAATCACATTTTAACGGTTTTAGCTGCTAAAGAGTTTTAAATTCGAAAATTATTTGCTTATGTTTACTTTTTCAATTTTAGTGATTACTTGAACAATGTCATGTGTTTTATAAAAATTGCAATCTATTACTTAAAATTTTTGGATTTTTTTACATTATTATCTTAGATGTTTGTTTCAAGGAAAATTTGTTAATGATAAGAAAGAATCTGGAATTGTAATTAATTTTTGGATAAATATAAAATTAAATAAAATTTAAATGAATGGAGTATGGTTTCGAACGGAGATCCGTTGAATATAAATGCAAGCATGCTAGTCATAGAGCTATTGCTGCTATGTAAGTATAGACAATTAAAGTGTCGCTAACGGTGTCGTGAATTCAAAGATTTTTTTCCCACATCAAAAATAGCAAACGTGACTTAAAAAAAATTTTTTTTTCACGTTTTATATTAAACCTATAATTATATATTATAGGTTTTTGTATCCAAAATGTTCAACTACGAGGGCAGGCAGATCAATAAGTTTTTAGAAAAACAATTTGATTTTTGATAAATTATTTGCAAGCCTTGCGAAAAGTATGATTTTGGTAGTTTAAAATAAGCATTTGTGAACGGAATGACCTTCCCGTTTGTTGCAGACCATTGTCCACTGAGTTATTCTTTTTTAATTTGAAAATTATAAGAAAACATGCGAGGCCAGATCTGGTGAATATGGTGGATGGTATATCACAATTCAATCTTCAATTGTACAGGACATATTTCCCCCATAATTTTAAGTGTGGATCACAATTTTGACTGGATCACCTTGTGTATGAAAGAAGTACTCACATAACAACGTAACTAAACTGTCTGTAATTGTAGAATATAAATGTGGTAGAAATGAGAGTGGGGTAGAGAAACATTCAAATTTAAGTATGAGTCAGAAATTGGTCGTAGAGGAAAGAGTGAGTATATACTGTCAGTGTTGTACACTGTACTCGTTCGTATATGCATGCATATACATAACAACACACAGATATATATACTATTACTGCTTGTAATGCCAGAATTTCCGGGTGGAAACGTTGTTGGTAGCCTTGGCAGCTAATTAAAACTCGCACATGCAGCTGATTTCATTAGCGTTAGTTTCCGTTCCTTCTAATATCTTCACAGTTTCTATTACTGGGGGATGTTTTAAATGATTGTATGTATGTGTATATACATTTAGATACAATTGAGTTACGTAATTAATTAAATTTTATTTTATTTTAGTTTCTTAATTATATTTGAAAACAAGTACAAAAAATTATTTTATTATAGAATCATTATATGTAAATTTAATAAAAAAAAATTTTAATTTTCATGATGAATAAAAGTGGCTTGAAGTATGAAAATTACTAATTAAACGACCTCGTCTACATGGTTGTGGAGTATATTTATGACTAGCTTTCGTCCGTGAATGCTTCCACTCTGACTTTAAAATTGATCCCAGGCGGAAATCAGTCATGTAAGAGTTATTATAATAAGAGCAATAGTTTAATTCACTATAACACTTGCTGTATGGATAAAAATGGCTATAAACAACCTACTGTACCGATATGAACGGATTTGGTTGAAATTTGACTCGAAGATATTTTACTACCTATATATTCCAGAATAATGTTCCATAAGACACACGTTGGGTAAATGTCTAGTGGATACGCCCTGTACTTCGTTTGATAATCCCACAGGAACCTTACACTTTTCCGGGAAAAAAATTTATAATGTTAATCATGCAAGTAATAAACTGTGAGGCTTAATTCAGTTCATCTGTTTTTACATGATAGAGTACCCAATAATTAACTTTCACATAGTATTAATAGGAATAAATTGATTTATTAATACTTATACATGAAAGGACACTAAATTTCGTCATTGCAACGATATATAGTTACAATTATCTACGTTCATTCTCTTAAAGTAGTAATTTCTTGGCGATTTCTTCGACTTTCCACTCCGAAAATTTTTGTTTTCACCAGTCGAATTGCTATTTATTGATCCAGTTATGGAGCTGTGTATTTTGATTTGAAATCCGATCAATATTTTTGGAAAATTATACGTATTTAAATTCAAAATTAACAAGAATTCTAATATAATTTTTATGTCATTATTCTAGAATTTTTATTTATATATTCAAAATTACAAAAATTTCAACGTGGCATTTATATGAAATTTACTATCAGTTAATTTTTTGTTATCCACAATCATTGATTTTTCTAAAAAAAGATGATTTTTATTAAAGAGAAATAAAATAAGCCACTTAATGAATATAATATTAACAAGATAAATTGTGAACCAAATCATCTCTAGTAACAAATTTCTCTGAAGACAACATATGTCTCATTTTAAAAGTCTGAAGCGCAAATCAGATTTAGGTTATTCGTACTGACAATGATTACGTTATGACAGTCAAAATTATAATATAAAAATCCATGCGAGGATTATGGAATAATAAGATAAATCAATCAAGTACTTCGATTTAAGAAAAGAAATAAGTATTTAAAAATTCCGAAAAATTCTCTCAATATTATAAAAAATTTTCGAAACTCCAAATTCGGTATCTATTCAGTATTCTACAGACTGTTCCTAAAAATCGAGGTTCTTGAAAATAACATACGTTTGATTATAAATTTTTTGTCAATATCTAAAATAAGGCATACGATAAGTGTAACTAGAAATCAATAGAAATCGATATTTTGAAATGTTTTAAAACTTGTTAGCTATTTTATTAAAGTAAGATTTGTAATAATTTTAAACAAGAAAATTTATATAAATTTATTTTAACTTTACAACCAATTTAATGCCTAACCATTTTATACTCTCATAAAAACTGATAAACAAATGATATTCTACTAATATCTGAATAATTTATTAACTATTTTATGGCAAGCAAATTCAATATTATTACGTAATAACCAACAGGTTTTATGACGTAACAAAATATAACAGTATATCTTTTTAAGATACAAATATCAAGTTTTTTGTTAAACATATACCACAGTATACAAATATTCACTTGTAGATTTCATCGATAAATACACACTATTATACCCAATTGAAGCCTGCTGAAAGCCGATAGATCACATGATTTACATCCTAATGGGAATGTAGGTACCCATTTGACTACTAGAGGGTGTCTAGTTGATCACACTGTCGTTGCTTAGATAAGAAAAAAGTAACCGGCTTCATCAACAACATAATAACAATATATTGTCACCTTGTGCTAGAAAGCATCTTCAGGTGATGAAGTGTTCTAAAAGAGAGTACAGAGGTCTAGGTATAGTCTACTTCCAATGGGAAAATCTTTTAATAGGACTGATTTTGTGAATCAAAAAACGATATATATAATTTTATGCACTACAATGTTTATTCGAAACCTTTTTTTATCTAACTTATCCTTTTGACCATACATAACTCCCACCACTTTTAAGTATATGACGATGTAGGGATTTCTTGATTTCTATCAGAAGTTGTTTCGTTATTTCGCATACTATGATTCATCACTGGAAAAATTACAGCCTTACAAAATTTTAAGGGACAATGTAACGTCTATAATAAACAAACTTTTTAATGTAATATCTATCAATTTTTGTGCACAAATAACTCAAAATTTAATTTAATTTGAAATTTTTCACATTACTGGCATGAAAACGGACGGCTTATCGAATGTAGATAAGTATTTTTTGAATGATTTGTGCTCGATAATTGAAAGATATTACATTAAGGAGTATGCTTATTATAGTGGTAACAATCAACTGCATATAAATGAAATGACATAACAATTTACAATCCTGTTTCTAAGTATATAAAATCCTACTTATTAAGCAGATGCTTGTCTTGTTCACTTCCCCACACACACATACACAAACAACCGTATAATCATCATTCATTCGATGCTATCTTATTCAAGTATTGTGTGTTTGTGTGTTTCTTTAACTAAAATTTCTCTGCCATCTTTATTTTAATTAGTAAAACTGATAAAGAATAAAACTTATATTGTATAAATATATAGTAAAAATTTTAATAATATGTATATTTGTGCCAATTTATAATTACTTTTGAATTTTTTTTGTAAATTCAATATGTTAAAAAAATGTAATGAATTATGTTTGTAAATTATTTCATATTATGAATTCTCTCGATAGACGATCATTTGTTTAGGCCAGTAAAATGATGAATTCAGAAGAAGACATAAAAGGTAATAAAAAGTCATTTGCCATTGAATTTCTGTTTGGAATGAAATAAATTTTTTGAAAAATATTTTATAATCTATTTAAATAAAATGATGATTATTTGGTTGGGGTTTCTCGCAAGAACGACTGAATGATCTCAATCAAAGTTTTTTAGTTAAACTTTCTCGTCTAAAATCGGCATGGCTAGACATATTTTTACAAAACCGGAGTAGGGGTTAACTATGAGTAACTTGGAATATTTTTTCGTGCAACTGAGAAGTCAAATTTGTAAGGAGAAATATCCTTATAGAATAAATATAAATATAAATAAGTATATAAATATATTTTCAATACTAATGTGCGATGCACATTGTAAGTCAGCAAACAAAGACTGCTTGCCTATAATTAATTTTCAAGAGATGGAAAATCGTGTCCAAGTCTTACAACAAAACAAGTACTTCTAAACTTCGTTTACTTAAGTACTTTTTGTTCAAATTGGACTGTATAATATAAAAAAACGAGCTAGCTTTAAAATACTTGCAGATGACAGACAATATAACATCTGACATCTTACCTTTTAAATAAGCAAAATTAACATTTTATCCTGAAAAAATTACAGGTATTATTTGAAATGCTTTTACGTATTAGAATAGTAGAATATTTATTTTATTGAAACATTTTATTACTATTATTATTTTTTTGTTTTATTCCAATTTATTTTTTTAAATTTTTAATTAAATAAATTTTTTTAAATTTCTTTTTTATAAAAATTATTGATTTTATTAAAATTTTTTTTTTTAAATTTTTATTTAATTTATTTATTAATTTATTAATTAATTAATTATGTTAATTTATTCATTTATTTTTAATTTTTAAATTTATATATAACTTTTTACACATATCGGTATCATGTTACATAAAACAATTTTTATAACGTTTTACACAATAACATGTTACACTTTTCATGAAAACACTCGCATAGATACAAGGCGAAAAGAAATTACACATCAAAAATGGAACTCATAGATACTTTTCTATCCAAATTGGCCCACAAGTCAATAAAAAGTTACTGGTTAATAGTTATTTAAAGAAATTTTGTTGTGAAATCTTTAACTAAAAATGAAATTAGTTACCTATATTACCAACCTCTAAATAAACTCTAAAAAGACTTGAACTGATTAAAAAATTGTATGCAATAAAATTATTATAGTTTTTCGAGAAATCAATATAAATAATCATTAAACGAGATTATTTTTCAGTTGTACATAGTTGAAAACAGGCACAAACATTATTTCAAAGATAATTTCCAAGAAACATAAATTTAAATGTGCGTAAAAACGATGTCAAAAATTCAAGGATAAAAATGTAAATATTTGACAGTACAAACAAATTATTCATAATTGAAGTATTTAATGGATAAATATATAAATATATAAAATAATATATTTTAAAATGACAAAAAAGCATTTAAAATACTTTGTCAGGATTCTTCATAACGACACAAAGTAAAATAATAATTACAGAGCATGCAAAAAAAAACTGTCTACAATTCAAAACAAAGTTATAAGTCATTTACGTAAATTATAAAACATTCAATTCGATGGATGTCCAATTTTTGATTATATTGTAAAATAATATGTTTTGGTATATTATCAATGTTCAATATTACGAAATGGTCTCACTTGTGATTGAAATACATAGAAACAATTGTTTAAATATATTTAATATGCTTTACACTTTATAATTATTAATATTGTTAAAATACACAAAGAGATTTCTTTTTTTTAGTAATTAGCATATTTACTATACGTATATGGTTCCCCACGTATATTATAATATAAATCTTGTTGGATTGACTTGAGTATCAACATTTTTTTTAAATATTATTACCATTGTTAAAATTCAGGTATTTACATACTACATTTTCTGTATATTATTATTATGTATGAATCAATGGTAGGGGAGCTCAAGCAGATATTTTAGAATTTACTCGAGCACGTCAGATTAATATAAGAAACTTATAGATACCTTACCACTTGTTGAGTACCTCCCCCAAACCTTAGCTCTCTGCATGGTGCCGCTCGTATAGACAGGGTAGCTGATCAGAATATTAAAACGAAAAAACCGATACTTAGACTGAATCTTAGACGCAACAGAATAAGACGATCAGAAAAATGCAAAAGATATACGCCTTCGACGTCATCAATGTCTTACACGCGGCACCATATAGAGTGATAAGTTTTGGTGGAGGTACTCAACAATCGGTGAGGAATCTCCCATATCCTAATAAATCCGAAAAGCCTGCTTAGGCTCTCATACCATTAGATATAAAACCATTTTCTTGTTTGGTAATTTATCGCTATGTTGGAATTGCAAGACTCAAAGGGAAACTTTTTTTTTGCTTCTTACTGGTTATTTTTAATTAGACGTATCGTTGGACCATGTTAAAAATTTTCCAAAATCTAGAAGGTGATACCTATCTAAACAACTCTTTTTACATATAATACACTTTCAGCACATTTACCCTTTAAAAAATTTTCCAACATGAGTACCTGATCAATTCGATCGACAAGTAAATATTTATTTGTAAAATACAAAATAAAATCTTGGACAGTCAATCTCATTAAATAACAACACAAAGACATGTAAGTCAGGTTTATTGCATGTCTACAACCGATGATGTTGACTAAAATTCTATGTCCATAAAACTATACTTTTTGGGTATACAGACAGCATCGGTGGAAGCAGAAGATATTCATACATAAACATTCTTTCACTAAGTAGGAGTAAAAATAAAAGTGACATTTTTTGGATGGAGGCCAATCGGTTGTTGCATTTACAAACATATATAACTCGACAATATTCGATGGCCACTTAGAACAAAAAGCAAAAACTAAGTAAATGATACCATCAACAATCACGTATAAAATGTTATAAAAGTATATCTAGAAAACTATTCTTATGTACAGTCAAATCTTTTATAAGATTCTATTTAAGATAAATTATTAAATATTTCGTCAATAACGATCTTACAGTGCAATAAGAAGATCTAATATTGGATTTAGTTCTTCTAGCAAATAGAAATTATAAAATTTATACTCGTCAAAAACATAGAATATGTCAGAGTTTATTAGTTTTAGCCTGTAACGCTAGCAAATATCGTAGGCATCAATAAAATTTTGGTATAGGTGTTCATAGAATCACCTAATGAGTCCATTAAATCAAGATAAATCTTATAGGGTAGGATACAGCGAAATGAAATTTGGTAGCGTATTCTAGACCTAAAAAGCATAGTTGTTTACTTTTGTTTGAAACATTTTTCCGTTAACTGTTTAGATTCGCCACAATGTCAGTTCAAATTTAGCGAATAAAACATGTACATTGTGTGTAATTTATAAATAATTAAAACTAGACCAAACATTAATACTCAACCATATATCGAGTGTCTAAACCAATAACACTGTTATCTTTTTAGTAGTTTCACCTGCTTTTTAATATTTTTATTTTTATTACTTTTTTTTTTTTGTACCTATTATTGCCCATTATCATTTCTTAAAAGACCAATAAACAATGGAATGAACACAAATGCTAGTATACTTAAAGAATATGTCTTTGACTTAATTTAAAACTTGCAAGGACTATTTAAAATTAATAAAATTTTAAAATCGACCACATTTTGTATGTAATGTCGGCTTATTGGATCATTACAGTGTATTTTTCGAGGCAAGAAAGAAAGTGTGTATCACTAATCCGCGTAATTTCTTCACGCATTCACTAAATATTTTTGATTTTAATAACCTAGTAAACATTTTTCATGCATTTAAACATTTTAATATAAATGTGACAAAAATTTCTGGATCTTCAGGTACTTCCCAGACTTTTGTGATCAGCAATCCTCAAAACCTACGAATAAACATTTTTGACACATTTTAATAGACACTTGACAAAAATTCCTGGAGATGATAACTATGATCAACATGTACTGATCATCAAGATACTATCTTTTAAAATGTAAAATTCCCGAGTAATTTTCAAGTAGAGTCACAAAAACGATCCTTTCTTTACAGTTAATGATGTGTTACAACGCTGAACGTACGTATTTATATAAATCATAAATCTATCGCAAAAAATATAATCAATTAGCAGTTTTACTGTAATATCAACTTGTCCAATTGATTTAATGTTTAATTCGACGCACTTATCTAAATAGTTAAGGATGTTTTTCAAGAATATAAGTAGAAAATAATATTGCCTTCCTACCCAAAAACACATTCACATTACACCCATTGGATTGTATAGATATGTGTTTATATACACACACAATGCCATCAAATATCTGTCAACAGTAAAACGATAAGACAGCTGTTAAAAGCCAAATTTACTTTTAATCGCCCTAGCTAATATTGTATAATAGAGAGTATATAGTTAATGGATATTTTATATAGGATTCAGTATCAAAATCATTAACTACTAATATTTTAACTACAATAAAACTTCAGGAAGAAAGTACCCTACAAAAATATAAATGTGAATAATAAAACGAACTTTCTATCTAAAAATGTTGGCTCATAAAAGAAATAAGATTTGTGTCATTGGCTTCATTTTAAACTGCCTTATTGCCTGAGCACGGTTCTGTGTGGCAAAGAATTCTAGACACTGAATTTCTACTCATCATCTCTAGAAAACCATAAGTCGCAAACCCGCGCTCCAGGTGACCTTCGATATAGTGTATATGAACGGAAGCAGCACAAGTAACATGCAAGTAAAGCTATTCTTAAAAAGGAAACAATTTAAAGCAGTGTATACCCGTATAACATCGTTTGTAACGTAACACTGTATCGTAAATCTCCACTATTACGTGTTACATTCTTAGACCAATGGTTTGGGGGTATTGTAATTTTACGAGTAGAGTACCTTCACTTTAAGTATTTGTTTAAGTTGATAAATTTCAATAAATTGTATAGTATTTTGAACGTTCCACTCCATATCGCAATATTTAAATGCAATATAAAAATAAATAATGTTTAGGACTTGTATTTGCAAATATTGCGTTACTGAGTCCATACTATTCGTAACTCCACCTAGCAACATCTTTTGATGCGATTTGTGGGACGCGATGTAACATCGTTGCGTATCTCGCCTTTTGTTACACGTTCACGGCCACACAAATGCTGCTCTTACGCGTCAAAATTGCGTTACGTTACACTTGAATGTTGTACGTGCGTACGCGGCTTGATATGCTGCACATATTGGACTGTAAATTTTCGATTTTTGCCCCAATTTCCTAGATCAAATTATTTTGTATTCATCAGTATGAATTAGCTAGTTGTAAGGATTCTCTGAGGAGATGTTACTCGTTGCTAATTTGGTGCAGACCGTCACCAAATTAGCAACGAGTAACATCTCTTCTGAGAATCATTAAAACTAGCTAAAAAATAAAAATATTGGAATGTGTCAAACCTCGATTTGCCGCATTGATTTACGTCTTGTTCATTTAAAGCTTTTCAAATCTAAGACTATAACAAAACTGATATAAAGAAATAATGTTTTTTTGTTATGGAATCTTTACTAACTCTAAAATCAAACTTGACCGACTATATAATTTTTTTTTTTCATTTAAGTGAGATCAGTAAGAATATATCTATATATTTTCATCATTCTGTTCCTGAATTATTAACGTAATATTATTATTAATATTAGTAAATACACTTAAGTAATAATTGATTAACAACAGAAATAGAACGAACGACACACAAAATATTCTCAAATTCACCAGTCAGTCAGACTATGTAAATTATTTTTAACTGCATCTTCTAATATATAATAGCTATACGCAGCACACTCGTAACAGTTTAGTGGTGCTGTGCTGTTGGTTGGTGGTGACGTTTTTTAAATTTTTAATACACATGCTACTCTACATCTACTACTCTCTACAATAGCTTTTATTGCCAAAGCAGCCCACAATTTTTTTTTTTAATTAACATTATTTATGAGGTAATATATTTGTATGTAAACACACATTAACACTATCATAATTCATATTAAGTATTTTTGTGTATTTTATTTAAATTCTGTTTACTTTTTCAAAGTAACACGACGTATGACGATTGTTTTTCCTTTCTGCATTATGATTTTTAGTTTAAAGGTGCTACGATTTGTAAGAAACATGATAATCTCGAAGAGGTTTATTAAACTCCAGTTCTTCTCCGGTGGATGCTGCTCTGAATAAAAACACTCAGGATGGATATTTCTCTACACCTTAATTCAGAAGGATTCCTGATGTTTTAAACGAGGGTACAGGCGACTGAAGTCAAGGGACACAAGTGAATCTATACATAAATATGTATAAAATAAAGCAAATTCTTTTAGTTAGAAAACATTATGTACTACAATAGTTGCCGCTTCACAGGAATCCGAAAATTCTATTATTCCAGTACCTACGTGATATAAAAACCAATATCCGCTTCATAGAAAAAATCTGTCCAAATTTAACTATGAATGGTAGCTGGTGAATGACACTTACTTAATATCAGCTGCAAACTACAGCTAAATTCAGAATGACAAATTTAAGTTTTTCCAAATGTCGAAACTTGGGTAGAAGGCCATTCCGATACCCACTTGGTACTAGAATCAGTTTCCATTTGATAGAAAATAAAGGCTCAGCTATACAACTCATAGAAATGCCGAGACTATAAATGATTATTCGGCATAATTGGTGGTAAATAGATATCGAACCTGTTCCGATCGGACCTATTGTACCGATGTGAACGGACCTAGTGTCTGAATTTATGACTAAAAAGGAATTTACCTAAGAAGAGCAGTCATAAAACTGGAGTCGTTTAAACATGTCAACAAGTCAAAAGTTATTTTAAATGTGGGATAATCTTTCTTATAATGTCTTACTCATGTTGACATATTTTGTCTAAGCTGTTAGGCAAAAATTTAGTTTGAAAACGTAAAATTGGAAAATGTTATGTGGTTTAAAGAAGAAAATGTATTTACATAAATTGTAAATATCGATACCATGTAAAGTATGTTGAAGGGACTTCTTACTCGATTAATGAGCCGCCATGAGTATCTAAAATTTATAATAAAATATTCACATTCTAGAAAATACAAATATTTGTTCAATTGTTTGCATGTAGATTGTATAGCACACATTAAATTGAATAACTACAAAAAATGACATTAAACTGTAGTTTTTGGTTTAAAAATTGAAAAAATGGTCGAATAAATTGCATTAGTAATTATTTTTAATTTCAAATATAAATAAATATATATTTTAATTTGTTAATAAACTTTGAGTAATTTCATTGGATGAAGTAGTATTTCGTTACCATAGAAACGAATGTACTGATTTAGATGCACGGTGCCCATATTTGACAAGTTGCATTATAAAGATTAGCGGGTCAAGTTTACGAAACTAAAAGAATAATTTCCAAATAGGCTTAGAAATTTTAATAAAAATAATTTTTAATAAAATTCATTTTAATAATAATACAACAGTTTGTATAGTACTTCAAATCGGCAATGAAAGAACATAACCTATAAATATGTGTGTATAGTAAGTAGTACAATACTATACTATATAGTAAAATAGTTACTATACTACATATAGCCAGCTACTAGGCAACAACAACAACAAAAAAAGTAATAAAAAAAAATTAATAATAATAATAATAATAATGCAAACATTTAAAAGTATGAAAAATTTAATATAAGTTTATATAATTAAAGAATCGTGGAACATACATACATACACAAAACTTTTTGATATTATTAATAAAACAAAGATGGATACAATTTAATATTAAATATTGTTCTCTTTGTTTTTAAACAGATTATACAGAATGGCTTGTTGGATGGCTGGCTGGGGCACAATGATCATTACATATGTATGTACGGTGTTGTAAAATAACCATCAAAATTTATTATTAATTTTTTTATACATACTAACAAATTTGATCAGTTCAGAATTTTATTAAATTTTTTATTTATAATCTAAAAATATAAAAAAAAATAAAGATTTTTTATTTCTAATCGAACTAGAAATTGATAATAGTCTGGTAAAGTAACCCTTCCCCGGCTTTTTTCTGAACCCTTTAATTAACTGCTTTTTTTATGCGATATAATCCAATATAGACTATTTCATTATACCATGACAGCTATTTAAATTGTTTAAAAAATGATGGGAAAGGGGAGAATCGAATTTACAACCCAGGTATATTAAGGTCGTAGCCATAAAATAGCGGTGGCCTAAATAAGAGTACAATTTTTTGCGAGAACCGTTTTCAGAATACGTATAAATATAGTTTTCTATTTAGTAACGAGATGTTAATTTAAATATATTATCTGGTGTGTACGTTTATAAACTTGGAGAATGAGATCGCTGCTGAAAGGTCAATTTTCAAATTTCACGTATATAATTCAAAGAGAATAGCAAAGGTAACTTTTCTGTCATTTGAATGAAATATTAATTATCTAAATAATTAACTTTCATTAGAAATATATTAGTAATACAAAACAAAAATACGCCATACGCCAGTAATAATCGAATCCCAAACAATAATTACGTAAGTCATTTTTAAACTAGCGGGGATCATTAATAATATTCCATAAGAGACAATTTAACCTCTGTAATAAGCACACTCATATTAATTTAATATTTTTCATTTTTCTCGAACAAATAACTCAATAAATAATTATCCAAATTTGGTAAAATTTGATACAGAAACGGAGGGTGAGAGTTTTTTTGTGAAATAACATTTCTAAATACAACATGAATTTTT
Source organism: Chrysopa pallens (assembly GCA_020423425.1). Lineage (NCBI taxonomy): Eukaryota > Metazoa > Arthropoda > Insecta > Neuroptera > Chrysopidae > Chrysopa > Chrysopa pallens. Next base: position 116,227,369 of record CM035591.1, read on the forward strand.
GATTTTTTACTTTAGAATCATTTTTTTGCGATATAAATATAATTAAATATTACTTTATAGAGTGCACTTATTACATAGGTATCAATCCCCTTAAAGTTTTTAAAAAAATAAATTTTCATTTGTACAAATATTTGCATTTTTTTGTATTTGTAAATTCGGTGGTGGCGTTTTCTTAGTGAGAGTATATGGTGGGCCCACTCCTAAAAACAGGGCGGATTCTGATCCTTAAAAATGGAGCGACCAGTTAATAGATACTCCCATAATCTAAACTTTTCCAAAAAATAGAACCGCTTTCAAAAGCAATAAATTAAAAATGTATTTTGAAAAGTTGGTTTTATTTTTATCGAATAAATTTTATTACAAAAATGAAACCTTTTCTTAAAAGTGTATTAAATTAAAACTTGTACTTTTAAAACATATTTTTTGAATGTTTTACGTCTTAAATGGTATCAATTTTTAAAAGAAGAATATGTGCCAACCAGTAGATATATACAGAAAATGTAATTTAGCCGACAAATGTATAAAATACATAGAGAAGATTAATTAATTTTAATTGTAATTACATTTTAACAATGTGAATGTTATTAAAATTTTAGTCTTTAATGAAACTCATTCGCTGTGCTATATATATATATATATATATAAAATATAATATGCATGTATATGTGTATGTATGTACTCATTGCAAGTAGAGGCCTCCTTCTGGAGTCGAAATATATATATTATAATATCGTGTACATTTGTGCTGTGTTGTTGTGATGGTTGTTATTCAGTTACAGGATACACCATTTATATAGAGGAAAGCTGGGTCTGTCTATTGTACCAGTTATCAGTTACAACTTAGGTATTTCGTGTCCGAAGGAGAAAAGAAAATTATTAAATCGATTCTTGTAAGATTCAAGAAACAGCAACACAACATTGTATGCGCCTTCGACGTGTCACAAGTTTCTTTCACTATTATATACTTAGAATATATACAGTACAATACTTCCTTTTACTAGTAGTAAGAGAAAGTCAAAATACTAAATTAACTCTTAAATAAGAAAGATGCAACAACAAAAATTGCTATTCTACCCGTCAAAATGTGAAACTAGGCGCAATACGAAACAAAATTAGAAAATTAAATTAAAATTGAAACAAAAAAGAATAAGTTATAAGCTCTTAAATATTGTTTTCCATCTGTTTCTTGTAAAAATCGTACAACGAAATTTGGAATCTTAATGTAATTTGTATAATATTTTTATTCATAAACAACGCATTTGTGCAAACTAACATTATTTATCTTACGTTTATAAGTATATAAATGCCATGGATATCGATAAGACCCCTTATCGTAAAAACACCCTTGTGTATAATCACTATGAAGATGATTATGTATGACGTCATTTATGCATATCTCTTTCCAGTTTAATTAAGAATTTTGAACGTCCATATTTTGGATATTTTTTATGATTTAAAAAAAAATAACTTCAATTAACGCTTCAATTGAAGGGATAAATAAAATTTATGCATCTTTCCTATTGTGATAAAATTTATATTCGACAAATAAATATCATAATAACTTATGGTTATTTAAAATAACCATTTGTCGATTAATATTAAAAAATTCCGTAAATGATACGAAATTTTTAAGCCCCTTGGTTAAGGAACTTTCGTTTCTAAAAGCAGTTTAAATATTAAAGTTACTCCACTCAGATCAAAATTGAATTCGCTTTACAGCTGACATACAATTAAGTTGTTTTTTATCATCGATTCTATTCTTCAAAAAACAACTATTTACTATTTATACATAAAAATTTTAGCTAATAATATTTGAACGGTATGGAAAGTATTAGTAAAAACCCATTTTCTTTAGTGATATCATTGTGGAAAGGTTTATAGTATGAGAAATTTGATATACCAAGTTGAACGATTTAGTCATCTTTCCCCTATACAAATACATACTCTACTCAAATTCTATGTAGTAGTAGTAAGTAATATCTTCGGAATAGATTTTCCACTAAGATTTGTACTTCTTATTAATTTTAAGTGTTTATAAAAGTTTTTGACAAATTAAATGAAATGCTATGTTCTATAATAATTCTTATGTTGTTATATAAGTACGCATATAATTCTTTTTAATTTCGTTAAATAATTTTAATTTTACTTTGGTTCTGGTTGATCACAAGCAAAAAGTTATTTTTATTTCATGCGTATGCAGATTATAATGTTAAAAAGAAAATTTCCGGTGATTGGAAACTTACCGTTTTATAATTGACACCTAGCATATCTGGAAAAAAAAAGAATAAAAATTAATACATAATAATCCATATTAAAATAACCCTAAGAAAATTCAAAGTAGAAATAGATTTTTTTACACCACCTCTTTTTAAGTCTTCAGTAGGCAAGCAATTATAAGAGACTAGTATCGACAAAAATGGACTCATATCTATTCTTGAGATTTCTTCAAATGAATTCGAATAATCTTCCCCATTATTGATACCACGTACTTCAAAATAAAGTTCTAAAGGAATTCCATTTTCGGGTATAAATTATATTCGGAGAAAAAAACTAAAATGTTTCATGACAAAATGTCTTATAAATTATGAAAAAATGTTTATTGTATTCGAAATTTTTTTCTATTAATTTTTTAGCTTTAAGAATATGCCAGATAATTTAAGCTCATTTACTTTCGTTTTCGTGTTGACAGGCAAATGGACAGAAAAAAAATGGACAAAATAGTTGATTCTATGAGCTACAATTAGGAAGGATATTACCTTTTTTTTTAAAAAAAATACGGTCAATTGCAGTCCTTGAAATCAGGAAAAGACCAAAGTATATTTTTCCTTTAAAAATAACAGATTTGGAGTCCTTGTCAACTCTTTATCTTGAATAATGTATTCAAAACGATTAATGCATTCGTCAACTACGATGTGTATATCTGATAATTGAAGATTAGATATTTTACACCACCGCGAGAGTAATGGGATGTGTCATTTGGGCTTGAACATGCACTACATACAGTGCCTAAACTTCACCTCAGATGAGTGAAAGACAACACACTCATTGAAGTTTTGTGAATATTAAAACCAAAAATTAATATTAAGAAACAATAAAAAAACAAATAGTCTTTAATCAAATATTAAAAAATTGTTAAAATTCAATGTTTATTTGAATAAAAATCAAATTGTTAGAATATGAATAAATAATGTATACAATTATTATTTACATAGACAAGTACCTACAACTTGAAGCGGGTTAATTATTAAATGGTCAAACAAAATTATTTACATATATTATTTCTATTATTTTATTTTCTAATATTTGACATTGATGTTGGTCTTTCTCATAAAAAACTACAAAGTTCATATTGTATACACTTCAATTTAGGATTCCGTATGGTAATACAAATCGAAAAATAAGCTGTGATTGAGAAGTGCTCACATAAAATTCAAAGCATTTTTACCTAAATGTAATGAAATTTAGTTTGATTTTTATATAAATATTTAACCAAATATATCTCCGTAGTTCATTTCAAAATAATATTTGAAGAAAGTATTAAGATGGTTTACGAGTTCTTTCATTTGGAGGTTAAGCGAAGGTACATTAAGCGACCCTCAAAGTAAATGTAAGCCTAAATGACTGAATGCAAAATGTTAAATATTTAAACATATTATCGCGGCATAATGTAGGAGTATTATGAGAAAGAAGAGAATAAAAATCATTGTTTCAGTCATACAGTTCTGAGCCCTAGTGAAAAGGCATTATAAAATTTAAGAGCATAAAGCATGCAAAAAATTAAAAATCCAGAGAAATTGAACTTTTTAAAGTATATGGTCTCATAAAAAAAAAAAAATAAGAAAAGTGAAATCTAAGTAACTAGAAAAAAGGCTCAAAACTAGGAAAAATCAGTTGAGGGTAACTAGTTTGCTCAATAGGCACTGTTAACTGAACAAATATATAATATGCACAAAATCAATCTTACAAAAAACGTTTTCGACATATTTAGTCATGAAACCGAAATTTATATATGTGTGAATGCCCAATCCTCTTTTTCCAAAAGATTGAGGATTCACTGATCTCTGACTACTTGAAATCAATCAAGTGCCACCAAAAGATAGTGTCGCCTAAGTTTATCAAGACTAAATAAGCATTAGACTTAGAGCATTTCTGATTAAAAGGAGGTACTATAGAATTCATTGCGGTACAAAAGCTCTCTCAAGATTTGAAATACCTAAAATTAAAATTTAATCTCATCTCATCTAAAACAACGCACCTCTCTATGGCCAGGCATCCAATATCTATATTTTATTTTATTTTTAAAATTCATTTAAACATGTTCCTAAATAGCTAAGATATAATACGACTTTATACTAATAAAAATTCGGTGGGAGCGCTGGATCCATTTTATAACAAACATTATAATTCCACCCATATAAAGATTCTTGCATTAAATGATCCGAAGAGAAAAAGAGTGAATACTTTGACTCCACTCGTCTTAAAAGAATATTTTTCTTTTTTTTAATATCGCCTTTAAACAGTTTCTTCATGGATAATTACCAAAGCATACAAAATCATAATCATAACATGTGGATAGACTAAGGCATGTTATGTCTAAATGTATATATTTGTATATATGCGTTATGTCAATATGGTTTTACGTTGAATTTCATCAGATGTGTTTAATTTCTAAGTAAATGAAAACTATAGTACACATTCAGAATATTGTTACTTATTATAAAGGTTAATATATATGATAAATTTGTATCAACGGTGGAGCAGAAAGATGGGGGGTATTGAAGTATTTGGAGTAATATTGCGCGATCACATGGATTAGAAAATTGCGACAAAGAATATGGATACGTAAATTATGACATTTTACTTCATGGTGAGATTTGGTACACCTAATTTAATAATTTTCTTAACGAAAACTATTAAATTAAGTTTTCTTTACTGAGCTCAAAAAACTGAAGTCGACTTGTCTTATCATTTTCAAAATGATAGCTAATCCAAATAATGTTGGTGTTGTTTATTTACGGTTAGTAGCACTTCCGGTCAAGTTTTGTTTTCCTATGAAGAACAATATTAGCAAAGACTTTAAAGTATGATGATTATCAAGGAGATCGTGTGGTTGAGGTTATTAATAGGGGAATAGCAACTGCGTCCCTTGGGTACATTTGGGACCTCTGTACCCTCTTTAGTACACAGCATCACCTGAAGGAAACTATGCCTTCTAGCAAAAGGTGCCAATTAAATTGTTATTATGTTGTTGATGAAGCATGTTATTTCGTTCTTATCCATACGTTGACAGTGTGATTAATCAACCGCCCATTTTTTTATTATAATGGATGAAACTACCGCTGCCTGTATTCGAACACGCAATCTCCAGTCTAAGTAGTCAAATGGGTAAAGGTGTAAGTGTCTTTTACTTGGTCCCTGAGCCGGTTGTATTGCGTGGTTAAGCGCGTGTAAAACGTTTTATCACTTGACTAATTGGGTTTGCAATTTATAAGTTTTGATCTCGGCTGAATTAGTTGCTGAATTGAAAGAGACGGTTAATTAATCGGACTGTCGTTGCATGGATTTACTATTGCTTCCTTCTCACAATTCCAGGTCTACAAATTCTTAGCCTTTACTTAAGACACATATCTCCACCCACGGCATGTAGTTAAAAAATAAAGATTAAAAATACTGATGGAGATAGCCTCTGGAATTACCGTGGGGGTATTCTATTCAGCATAGACACTACTGCTAGGAGATAAAACATACAGCGAATTCTATCAGACTTGGATATTGTTGGACATTTTCTGAGTCATATTTGTAAGAGGGTCGGCTACCTAGAACAATTGTCAGCTGTGAAATTTCCATAATATTAAGAAGCTGAAGTTAAACTGAATTCGCTCCATCTATATATACTCTCACTTTTTCTATCTTCACTAACTTATATCTCCCTCTCAACTTCCGTTGGCCTTGCTCGACCACACCTTTTTTAATACTCTCGTCATGCATTTACCAGCCTACTCTCCAAGTCAAGCGTACCGAAAGAAGTTATACTTCAAAATTTTTACAAGAACAATTGAAAAGTTGGGTATAATAGAACGTTTATAATTACAAATTCATTCGTAATAATCAGATTTTTCATTTCTTCAAACATCTCAGCAATAAAACATATTGTCACTTGACCCGTATTGCACTTTATACATGTGGCTGAACCTAACAATGAAACAAATAATAATTCATTTGTTAGTATAGTTGATTCGAGTCATTTAACTGTTTATAGGTATATAGATATAAGTTGAATTTGTCAATATTTAGTTAGCAACAGCAGAGAGAGTATAGAAGAGATAAGAGCCCTTCTAATGCCATATCACCATCATTCATTCATTCAACCAACCATTCATCCATGTGTTTGTTTCAAGTAAAAAACACATAGAGAACAATGTTGTATAACGTTAGTAGTTTGCTTTGTCTAGCTTTACTTTACGTGTTATAACACCGTATCGACGACGGACGACCTTATCTATGATGATTTTATAAATTTGTTAAATAATTTTACTTTTGTTTTATTGGCATTCCTTATGAACAACATTGTTTGTGGTCATTTAGTAACATAAAAGTAACAACAAAATGTGTATATTCAGGCATTTTAACATTTATCTGACACAAATTAATTTAATTAGATGACTATTTCATTATTTCAATGAAATATTTATTCTATTTTCTAATGTTAAATCATTTTATTGAACCTACTCGGATTGGACAGACGTAGGTGAATTTTTGCAATATTTTCCTTTTAAGTAGTCTAGCAGGCAAATAAACGGTCATCCCAGTAGTAATCAATCAGCGTTATTGATCCAATAAGAAGTAAGTTGAACAATATTGATCTCACAAGCCAGAAAACCATTTTTATATGGGCGATGGTCATTTCCTGCAACATTTGTTTAAGGTCCGTTTGGTTTCAGCTAGCTTTTTGAAAAAAAAAATGAAACGCTCGTACATATAAACTGGACAGATACAAAGTAAATGAGCAAGATCCCCTTTTTCGTTTAGGCTGCAGAGAGACCAATTAGCTCTTTGATCAGCAAAGTGATATTGTTTATAACGATTCGTAAAATTTTATGATTTGTGGTACGTGACTGTGCAAATACTCGTATAAATTGAATTGGAAAAGTTAATGATAAATATGTTTGTGTACCTTCCGATAAGGTCAAGTGCTTATATGGGGTATGCTCAGATGATGTAATTCTTTCTAGATCCTTTTGCATGAAGTAATAAGAAAATCTTACAATAATAGTTTTCATAAATCATATAATTAATATAAATGGCATAAAACTGGGACTTCTGGACTCCATCACCAACATAAAACGAAAGTTTTTTGTTTAAGACAAATGGGAATGTTCCAATTAAACATATAAGCGGCCACAATCCATGAATCGGTTATTTTCGGTAACACTTTATTATCTTCTTAGGACAAACGCTGTACTAAGTATCGTTTACTTTTTATTTTTTCAATTAATCGTATTTTGACAGAAGTTCAGTATTTGCTGAATGTGATAATTTTGACCCGTACTTATCTAGTAAATACCAGTTTCTTCTAAATTATATAAATATATTTCATTTAAAATTTTCTTAAAAATAAATATCAAATCTAAACTATTTTCATTTTTATCAGCGACCTAGTAATGTTATTTCAAATACTTATCATAATTAACGTTTAAAAAGTTAAAAAAAAAAAAAAAATAGCCACGGAAATAAAATTAAAAACATAAAAACTAAATCGAATCAAATAAAAACAAACAATAAATTATAAAATCAAAAGACAAGAAGAACAGACACACACACAAAAAACGAACAAAACATAGTCAAGTATAAAATTAATTTTTCAAAATGTCAATGTGGATTGTTTCTTGCCAATTAAGAAGAAACCTATTTTTGTTTTTTAATTAATGCATTTTATAACTTATTGTGACGACAGACGCCACAAAGTACTGCAGAGACTTTGTGCCTTTTTATAATATATTTTTAACATTCTGACACAAAGTTATTATTTTCGTACCGAAAATTCAAATAATAAAAAAAATAATAATATTTTCAAATTTATATTTATATGTCCACGATGTCAAATATTTGAACCATGATAACTCCCAACTAAACTATTTTCAATGAGGAATTTCGCTAAATTTGCAGATTAGTCAAATAGAAATACAAAGTGAGACAAAAGTGATGCCCTAGTTAAAATTGACTCCAATTATGTTAGAAATTAAAATAAGTACACTAGTAAAAAAATAATTGTTTTAAATACAAGCTTTTGTGGTATTTATACCAATTATGTTGTAAAATAATTTTTATAAATACAAGCTTTTATAGTATACAATAGCTATGAAAATATGATGCAATCAAAATAAAGTAACATTAAGTTTCAACGCTACCATATTTGTTTTTTATTATACTATAATGTCCTACAGCTCATTCGGTAATTGAAAGTGGTTGAAATTTAAGTTGCAAAATTATATAGAAATTCTATGCCACCCATCCAAGTACTAACTGTGTATAATGTTGCTTAACATTATTGATCGTTTGAGATCAGTAATTACTTTACCCCCAGGGGGGGGGTATATAATACAGATTATTTTGAGTATATTATTTGAAATAGATATATTATTTGAATATTAAAAATATATATATACATACAAATTCTATGCGGTCACCCATCCAAGTACTAACTGTGTATAATGTTGCTTAACATTATTGATCGGTTGAGATCAGTTATTACTTTACCCCCAGGGGGGGGGTATATAATACAGATTATTTTGAGTATATTATTTGAAATAGATATATTATTTGAATATTAAAAATGTATATATAGCAATTCTTTGAGGTGACCCATCCAAGAGCTAACTGTGTATAATGTTGCTTAACATTATTGATCGGTTGAGATCAGTAATTACGTTACCCCCAGGTGGGAGGGAATATATTATAGATTATTTTGAGTATATATACATTTAATATTCAAATAATATAGATTATTTTGAGTATATATATATATATATACATTTAATATTCAAATAATATACTCAAAATAATCTATATTATATACGTAATTACTGATCTCAACCGATCAATAATGTTAAGTTACACCGGAAGTAAAATCACAATTAATCTCCATGTTAAATCTTATGGAAAAGTGCGCCAGAATCGGCCTTATTTACCTACTAGTGAGTGTTATTGGTTGTACTCGAAAGAGTTATGCTCACCTCTGCTCGGTTATATTTCGGTGAGTATTTATTTATTTGATGACGAAAAGAACAATCCTCATTAAAAGAAGTTTATATAAGAAAAAAAGACGACCACTGATTGACAGACACACACTATACGGTTTGTTGTGTGCGTGTGTATACATATTGGTTTAACATTGAAACGTAGTAAAACTTGATTTAATAATATCAAATAGTTTACAAAAAAAAAAAAAAAAAAAATACAAACAGAAAAAGTCACACACATGAAATTGAATTGAGAAAAAAATGTAGTAGTTATCGATGTATAGTTAACAACACGTCCTTTGATTACTTATTGTATGTCGTATGCTACAGAATGGTGGTGTAAAAAGTATGTACGCATACAATAATTATTACCTTCTAGTATATCATTCATATAATATTATCTTGTGTGTTTTTATACTCGACATATATAACAGACATTGTAACGCTACGTAATATTAATCGCACAAACAAAATTTTGGTAAAGGTGTTCATAGAAACACCATCCATTCATCATCACGATAACACAAAAATTAAAAAAACACAGCGAGCTGAAATTTGGTTGTTGTATTCTAAACATAAAAAGTTAGTTAGGTTCGTGCATCAGCAAAATCGGTCCATTGGGTATAATAGATTCTTGACCCAACTTTTTTATCATAAAAGATAGAAGAAAAGTTCAAATACTAAAAATGTTAATTTTTAAACAACTTTTGTTTGAAACATTTTTACAAATTTGGCTAATAGATTATAACAATACATATTCTTATACATGTATATATATGTAACTGTATAGAATGGATATTTATAGTAATCCAAACAATGAAACTGTGTTTTTATTATCAGTTAAATTTTCCAAATTTTCAAACAATATTCCTTATGATTTTTAAATCATTCTTATCAATATTATTTCTTAGTAAAAGTAAAAATCAATACTGGATTAATAAAGCCAATACAAATAAGATGAATTTAAATATTTTAATAATTAATAGATATAAAAAATAAAAGAGATTTATTCTTTTACCAATTTACAACACACAATTTTAAAAATAAAAATTATCATCGACTTTTCAACAAGTTTCATTTTATAAATATAAAATAGTCCAATTAAAATAGAAATCATTAAATTAAAAAATTTCTGAAGCACATTGTATTATTTATATTTAAAACTTGGATCTAATTTGAGAATTTTAATGAAGGTATGAATTTTTCAACTAATGAGCTTAACCAATATATAATATAAAACTATTGGCCACATTTATGTTTCACATGTGATTTATATATGAGACTAAATGCGAAGTCAGTATTTACTACTATTTTGAAAATGAAGAAAAAAAAAACTATTACAATATAGCGACCAAGTTTTATATTCAGTCTATTCAGTAACCATTCTACATAGGTCTTTTAATTGGACATTGTGAGAAACAAATTGAAGCCTATTATCGGCTATATCAAAGTTTAGATAAAATAACATGCAGTTTCTTATCTTTCATATAAACAGAACAACAAATTATAGAAAATTTTACTTTTGGAAAATATATTTGTAGAAGAATCTATAAATTATACAATTTATTTCTCTTAAGTTTATATAAATCAGCCCCGGACCCGGATTAATTAGTTTATTTTTTTTTTTTTTAATAAAAAAAGTATGAACATGTAGAGTTTTTATAAATCAGTTCAGTTTAATAATCAAATACCAGTTTGCAAAGAAAATTTATTTGTTTGCAAGTGGTTGAAAAAATTTTGAATAATTAATCATGGAATTAGTGGTTAGGAGTATTATTTTCGAAGAATATTTTTTTTTTTTTTGCATATATAAGGTCATAAAATTTGGTTGGGGTTTTATAGATGTGAATTTAAGTTAGTGAATGAACAAAATCGGTCCATTGGGTCTATTACTTTTAAACCATGAGAGAAAGTAGAAAAATTAAAACGTTTTGTTTTTCCAAACAAATCTCTGTTTTTTCGTTTACTATTTAGATTTTAGTTATAGTATTTATAACTGCTTGGACTGCATATTTAGAGTATTTTATGAATGATAATGATTAAACATAGAGTATCGAGTATCTAAACAAACATAACATTGATATACTCACTAGTTTTTATTTTAAATTTCTCAACATCATTAAAAAAATTTTGTAACTTGTAACGTAAATAATAATTATTAGAAAATGAATCCAACCATTAATATTTCAATTAGTAAATTTTGTTTAATTAACATTTTATAGCGAAATAATTTTCTTATAAGCAAAAATAATTTCAAGTCAAGTAAATATTTGTGATGGAATGTTAAATATGCGATTAAAAATGAAATTATTTTCTTTATAATTTGAATTTTTTATTATTTGTTCTCAATGTATAATGGAGCTTTTACGCTATCATTAATTATTATTAATATTGACATTAATAAGACACTTTCGATTATTGATGTAGTGATAAATGTTAAAAGAGGAGTTGAGAACAACATTTGTACCTTGCACAGCAATAATTAATCATGAGCAAAGCAAGACTAAGCTCGAGACAATCTTGGTACTTAATAGCTAAATTTGAGCTAAAATTGTGGTAAGCCAAAACATTTTGCAAAAAACTGTTTCAAACAAAAGTTATTTGTTTTTAAGAAAACAAACATTTTTAAATCTTTCTTCTTTCTTTTATTGTCATGGGTTTTGGACCCATTGAACCTAATGGACCGATTTTGACCATTCACAAACTTAAATTCAGTTTTTATGTCTAAAACACGAAGCCAAAATATGAACTCGCTATTTCGTTTGTGACGGACAGACGAACACGCGCAAATAGATTCATTAGATTCTATGCGCACCTGTATCAAAATTTTGTTTGTGCAGTCAATATTAGATCACGTTACAAACTTGAGATTAAAATTAATGTACACTGACATATTATTAGTATGTCGAGTATAATAATATACTGTGACATATTCTGTATATGTCGAGTATAAAAAGTAATATTTTATACACACGAGTATGTTGTATATAATGTAAACAAATGGTATATATAAGTCGTCAAACAGTCTATACCAGATAACATAAATGTTAAGTAAACTATATAGTTGATAAGCCAATGTAAACTTTACAATAATTCTCATATATTAAGTGAATTACATCATCGTTATTATAATAAATTTATAAGTTATTCATAACATTAACAAACACCAGCCAATATATTTATAAAAAAAAAAACTGGCTGTATCTGAACCGCGCGCGCGACTTCACATACAACTTCAATTCGACTGAAATTATTTGTTAAAGAAAATTTATTTGTTTTCAAGTGGTGCACAAAATTTTGAATAATTAATAATGAAATTACTGGCATGGGGTTTTGTATTCGAGTTGAAACAAGAATTCTAACGTACATTTTGTTTGTGTATTCGTTGTAAACACAAAGTTTGACCCTTCACTCACACATTGTTAAAAGGGCACGAAATAATAGCCTTAGCACACTCTCTGCAACCTCCACATTATACGTGTGAAAAACCTAGAGGTTTCTAACTAAAATTTACGCAGTAAATAAACAAATAAAATTTAATAGATTCAGTTGTTTTTGCGTGTTGAACGTCAGAAAAAACGGCCATCAATTTCTTTATATAGATTATTAATAAGTTAAAAGTGGTCTGTAACGGGTTTAAAATATGAAGAATTTGATGAAAGTGTATTATTTGATGAAAGTGTAGTGTCTTGCATCATCTTTTACAACGATACAATAACGCTCTATGCTATTAATTATCATTTGCAAATTTTAAAAAATTTTTCATTTTATCCCTATTAAACTAATATTTTTATACACCAGGAATTTAATATATTATATGATAATAATCTATTAAATTTGAAATGTAGAATATATTGAAGATTTTGATTAATATATATATATATATATATATATATATATATATATATATATATATATATATATATATATATATATATACAAGAAGTGTGGTTTATATTACACACACTACCATGCACACACATATATACTACTTTGTTTTTCTTAAAGATACGCATATATACTGTTTTGCTTAAAGGAATTTTGACCGCTGTAATGGCATTCTAGTTCAATTAATTATCTGAAAATTATCACGCTATCCAGTATTTTGATAGCAAAATGTTGTAATAGGTAAAACAAAAGTTTGTTTTTTTAAATCAAAATATAAATATTTCCCAAGTACTCAACGAGTTTTGAATGCTCATCATTAACAAGGGTTCGTCAATCGTTGGTTAATGAATGGTTTTGTAATATTTCTAAGAATTAATTACTATACAAAAAAAAAAATTCTACGTAAAAGTTACATACAGTATTTCTTTGAAATTCTCAGTAAACTAACATTAGTTATATTTAATAGTTTAGTGTTACACGGCACCAACATTTACAATTTGTTGAGTTAAATAGTTTGCAAATTGTCAATTATATTCAATTTTTATTGAAGACCCATATAATTATTTCCTTACCGAAATTGTTGATAGTTTTATGTTATGTTTTTGGTACGAAGGTTAGTATCTCTTCCTCTTCTTAAAGTGAAAGAGCTTTATTTCTGAATATAAATTTCATTACGTGGACGTATTAATACAATTTGTCAAATTATATTCTTTTTGTGGTAAACAAATAAAAAACAATAACTTTGTTTTACAATTATTCATTTCCGTATTAATACGGAAGATGCAAAATGTTATTCTACTACTGAACGTATCTAAAGTTGCTAAGGAAACAAGAAAGATAGTTAACAAAATAGATAATGTAGTCTAAGTTACTATAGGCTACATTCTCTCGTAATAGATTTCAAATCAAAAGAAAAGTATAATTAGAAATTTTTTTCTATCCATCAACAAGTACGACATGACATCCCAGAGTGGATCTGAAGCTGCTCTGAACAAGACGATTCTAGCCACCTCTACTAATAACCAAAAAATAATTCCTAGTTTTGAGGACCTTTAGTCTTCTTTCACCCCACTTATCTACCGAAGTTTACATCTTCCTTTCCAACTGCTGTGTTGAATGGCCTGGTTTTTAACACCAAAATTTCTATGAAAAATATAAAAACATACTGAAGTTAATTATAGCTGCTAATTTTTTTGAACTAGTTTCCGACTCTTTGTCCATGCGCTATAGTTCGAGTTACGCTCGATGAAATTATCCAGAACAGGTCGAATGAAAGTCTTGTAGCGCTTACAAAATAGCTTTTTACATTTTCGCTACGTAAAATAAAAACATATTTTTAAATTTTTCGTAAAATTTTAATTTATTTTCGACAATTGTAAAAAAAATTTAAATTCAAATTTTCGATGTGTAATTTATTTTGTTATCGATATACCAGCGTCTTCTTATACTGTACTAATAAATAATAATAAACCTGAACGTTATACGTCTATATATATGTTATGTGTCTATGTTTAATATAATTTAACAAAGAAAACACCTTCAACAAATTAATAAAAAGATTTATATCATTTTTGTTATTAATAAAAGTTCACGTTTATAATTTTTCATCAAAGAGAAATATTTTTTATATATTATATTTATTACAGTACTACACAAAAATAAGAGTATGTTATGAACTTCATCATTATCATCATATAAAATAAATTCGACTTTGATAATAATTATTTACTCTATATGAAAATATGATATTTTATTGAATATATTACAATATATCAGTTTCAATTTCAAATAAAACCTTTAATTAATTGGAAAAACTTAATAATTTAACTAATATTTGTTATGTTAAAATAAACCCATATAATTGGTGAATTTTGTAGGGGACAAAATTATAAAGCGAACGGTAAGCAATATTTCTTAATTTATGTTTTTTTTACGAATAAGGATGCCAAATAAATAAGTTAATGTATATTTTAATTATACATTTTTAAAAAAATTTTTTAATCAGTTGATCAAGCAAAAATATATAAAGGCAAAAAACAAGTGGTAATGATGACATAAATTGTCTATAAATCTACCTGTTCTCTAACCATCAGCAGAATTTATTTGTTTTATTTAAAGAAAAATTTAAGTTGAATTCAGAAACAAATTTTCCAACCATTACGTTAGTTTCCAATTGTTCTGACAATAATAAAGCTAAAAAACAACACCAATACCTTCGACAGTTTCGTTACTGGAAAAGAAATTTCTTAACTATTACAACCGATTCTGTAGAAATTTTATGCACCAAAAGTTTTCAAATACAACCATACTAAACCAAGAACAATATTTTTTCGAGGTTAAAAGTAAGCGATAAAAAATTAATTATGATGATAACTTATTATTGGAATATTATTGTAATCAGAGAATACTTCTTGACTTCGTGAGTATTGAAATATTTTATTGCTTAGAGAACGACCATAAACCACGTGGTCATATCTTTGCCCTTCTGTATACCAACCCTCCCTCCATGTAGTCTAACACACCCATTTCTATAATCGACACTCTCCACACGCCCTAGATGGAACGAAGTTTTTTATTGCCGAATCTACAAGATATTTTGTGTTTGCCTTCACTTCGTTTGACGACTTTGGGACATTTTAAATGAATAAGAATAATATTTATAAATTAAATCAAGTATATTTATTTATTTCTTAAATTTATAAATACTCTGACTTGAATGTTGAATAAAAATAAAATAATTTTTTTTTTAAAGAAATTTTCATGTGAAGAAAATTACGTACCTGCAAGGTGATTGTTTCTCCCTCCCATTTCGTAGCTAAGCGTGGCTATCAAACAGATCACCCCTTTTAGCCTAGCTACGTGGTTTTTGGACGTTCCGTTATCCATTGACCAGAGTTAGATGACATAGATGTTTATTAAATTTTCAAACACCCTGTAATTTTACTCCCATCGCGACCGAAACAAGATAGAAACATGATTTTTATGTCGTATATAAAAGGAAAAACATACGAAAATGATGGTTAGTTAAAGAAGAAACAAAAAAGAAATCATAGAACATTTACAACCATCATCTTATACTGACTGTTCCGTACTATGTAAACGGTTGTATCTTATGTATACACAACTATGCTACAATTATAGCCGGGTGTATCACGTCGACTATAAAGTTTTCGTTCCAAGGTCTCGTATTTTCGAAAAATATTGCAGTCGAGCTTAACGATAAAATGTATCCTAGGAAAGCTTTAATAGCAGCTTAAATACCTAAAATAGTTAATATCATACTATTTATAGTGAACTATTCTAAACTGTCACGGTCTTGGTATTGGTTGATCTTGGTTCTGCATGTTCTGTCTCAGTTTGTTGGTTTTACTCAAATACTTCGAGTCTCGGTCTTGGTCTGGCTTAAATACTTCGACTCTTAAACTTGTTTTCTTAATTTTTCCCATTTAGTTTTGGTCTCGATCGTGCATGTTCGGTGTTGCTTGTATATAGATAATCTTGGTCTTGTTTTTTTACAACAACAAGACCAATTCATCACAAACTAGTTTTTGGAATATCTTTTTTTAATATTGAAAGTTTGGAACATTTTTATAACCAAGTTTGTAAGATAAATGACTTTATCTTTGTATTTCGTGATTGCTCTTTAGCGAATTTGAGGAACAGGCGAATTTAAATCTAAAATATCCATTCATGGTCACCCGATGAAGATTTTCAAAAATATTCTTATATGTAAAATTTTTTAATTAAAAAGCAAAGAAGTTACTTTCCAGCATTATGCCCCTGCATGACAATAAAGAAGCAAATGAAACCGCAACAAAAAAAAAATACTTTGTTTCACAATATCGGTTTTCTAAAACATTGTTGCGGGAACCCGCACTGTATTTTACCCAATTCATTAAAACTTGTTTTACATTACTGACTACCGCCTCAAAATGCTTGTCTCACCGAGTAGCATATTGAGTTTGGGAAAGAATAAATCATAGCACAATACATAGCACACCCGGTATAAGTTTCAAGACGTAAGTAAAAAAAGAAAGTAGTTGAAGATGTTAACAGCATCTTAATTGAACAGGTTTATATTGTATAGTAACAGGAATCAAGCTTGGGAATCTATATAATTGCCCATTATACGTATAGAGAGACGAAACCATACTTAAATTTATTCTTTTATTATTAAGGGCAAAAATCTTTT
Organism: Chrysopa pallens; assembly: GCA_020423425.1. Lineage (NCBI taxonomy): Eukaryota > Metazoa > Arthropoda > Insecta > Neuroptera > Chrysopidae > Chrysopa > Chrysopa pallens. Next base: position 116,244,688 of record CM035591.1, read on the forward strand.
TATATCATTAGATGTGATACACATAAGTTATAAATTTTCGTGTTTTTTTCTTCTTGCTTTACCATTTTTTTCTACACACGTCTAGTTTGACTCTATCTCCATTGTTCATAAATGCATACATATATTGTTATCTTATTTTATTCTATTGACTTTTGTTCAATAACAATTTTCTTTATCACTTTGTAATTGGTTATAATTTTTTTTTTATCTACACTAATTGGAATCAAATAAACTGAGTTTTTGTTATTTATTACATTGTACCTGTAGATTTACTAAGGTGGAAATTTTTAACACATTCGTTTGGGATTCAAATTCGTGATGTTTAACCATTTACTGTTTTATTTGTACCAAAAAATATCAAATAAGATGTCAGGTTATACGCAATTTCATTAAGATCGTATCTCCGTCGCTGGATTATAACAGTCCTTTCGTTAAAGAAACAAAAATTATAATTGTCGTATGGAAATCAGAAAATTTCATATTTATACACATAAAATCAGATCATAAGATTATTACCATTATTTCAAATTGAGTGTGAAATATGTTTATTGGTGGCTGGTGATTTACAAATGCCAGGCAACTCCATTTCGTGCTTAATTCCAAATTGGAGAGGAGATTTATCAAAAATTGGATGAGGGTAAAGAAATAAGGTACCCAGGATTCGTAAGTCCTGGGAAAACTCTTCCTACACATGAACCCATCATCGGCTAAATGAACTTTTGTTCCTGCAGTAAAGATTTAAGGAGACCTTAAATCGATTGATATTTTGAGCGTAATTCTAAAGTTAGGCGATTGACAAAGTAATTTTTAAATTTAAATCGCGACAAAGTGATTTCTCAGTAATTTTTAGTTCCTTGTTACTTACTTTTATTGTTAATACTCAGGCATTTAAAATTTTAGCTGATAATGAAGAAATGCAGCATATACATACCTGAAACAAATAAGAAAAGTCAATTAGTGTTTGCTTAATAATGGACATTCATCTACTTCAATGTCGATTTTATATTAAAGTTGTGCATGCCGATTTAGGTTGATATAGAAACGGAGTGGGTAAAAGGTAGAAGGCTGACCTCTCAAGCTAATGTCAGGTTCGACATTATCGAATTTTCTTGCAAATCCAACCTTGATGTTGATCTAACTAATATTAGTTAAGCACACCCTGGATTCATCCTACCTCTAAATGGGTACCTTTGATTGAAGAAACCACCAGACGGCAGAGATAAATGTTGATCTTAGAGTATCCAGACCTTTTTGGTCTTCTGTACACAGATGCCTTCTAGCACAAGGTAACATTTATACTTTGAATATATTATAGGTGGAGCCGGTTACTTCGTTCTTATCCAAGCGACGACAGTGCGATCAACCAACTGCCCCTTCTTTTTATTATTATAATTGAACAAACTACCGCAGTCTGAATTCGAACCCGTAACCTCCAGTCTGTCTAATCAAATGGATAAAGGTATTATAGCCTTTACTCTCTTGGCTACTCAGCCGGTAATGTTGACAATGCATGATATATTGAAATAAGTTATTTGGCACTGCACAAATCTCCACTTAACACCGAAATAGAGCAAATAAATTTAAGATCTAAGTAATTACCATGATTAAGAATGTTATTTCTTGAAGAAGCTCTGATCAAATAACATGAAATGACATCACTCTTATCCAGTTATTTTCTGAAAAAATGTAAGCATATTTGGAACTTTTTTTGGAAAATTGTCTAAGTCAGTTATTTACTTTTATTATTCTAACCAAACTAATTTATTATGGAAAATAAAGAGAAACATCAAAAAAATAGAACATTTATCAAACTGAACACAACTACAGTTGTATACACAAAAGTTATATAGTAATAATATTTTGGATAAGTATTTAAATGCGTGGAAAATATTTATAACATTTTGGTTCTATTATGATCATGATACTACTTTTATAATACAGACACACACACACACACAACACTTAAATATCCCCATTAGTGAGAGAGTTTATTCTGCCAGCCAGACAAACAAACAGCGCATAGCAATAAATCTATTTGCAACCTATTCAAAAAAACATTTTACCATCCATTAGGGACGTTTATTTAGAAACTGAATCAGGAATTATTTAACCTGACAGATTTATTATCAATTTCATTTATTATTTTTGTCTGAGTGTAATTTTCTAAATAATGGACATCTATTTACTATAGTAGTATGTTTGTATGCAACTTTTCCTATATGAATTTTGTGGATTTTCGCTATATATTTATTTTATTGGAAACATTGAAATCTTTTTTATATTGTCTTTAAAAATTCAATAAAAAACAATCCTTAATTCTTAATTTTAGTCTTGGTGCTCATAAGAAAATAATATTATTTATAAATTGATTCCTCTAAAATTTTATATATGTGTGACAACAGTTTTTTTTCTATAAAGATTCTGTAAAGTAGGGCGTTTTCCTTTCCGGAGCCCGTAGAAGTATCGATTGCCAATAACAGTTCGAAGACCAATAACAATTCCATAAAAACTGCAAAAAACAGTTTACCCTACATTTAACAAAACGGAATATCCTTTAATTAAAAAGGGCTATTTTTCACAATAGGGTACTTTCCGTATTGAAAAATGCAGCATGAAATTTGGAAAAAATTAAAATTTTAAGCTTGTGGAAACAACCGAAAATCTTACGGGTCTGAAAGTCAAAACAACGTATGTCCCCATTGGTTTTTTTCATAGAGCATAGTTATCTTTCCATACTGTATTCATCCGAATTGAGAAACTATTGCATGTACCGTTGCCATATTAGTAAGTTTCTATCTACCATAATGTCAACATCAGGTGATCAACATTGATTAGTCAAAGAAACCTCACCTAAAGTAGGTTAATTTGATTTCAAATAAATCGAGTTCGCATTTATTAATATATCGTTGATAAACAACTTCTATCACCATTGGTTATCGCCTTAGAGCATAGATATCTTTCCATACTGTATGTATGTAATTTCAAAACAAAATATTATACGTATCGATGTTATATTAGTATTGTAAACAATAAAATTGCCAATTTGTTTCTAACATTAAGTGATAAACCGTGATTAGTCAAAGAAACCTCACCTGATTAAGGCAATTCGAATAGTTCGAGTTCCCATTAATTATTTATAACTTTGATATTTTGATAGATAACGTTTGTTCGTAATTAATGATGATCCAATATTTAGACTACATGTTTAATAAAATAATTAATATGTGTAAATATTAACTATTTAATTCAGATAGAGAATGAATAGATCGATGTAAGTACGTGTGTTGTTTTGATGTGTATAATAAATAATAAATATATGCTTACGTATTATAAATACGGACGGACAGACTGAATACTGCTGCTGATGATGATGATGATGTTGATGACTATTAATAGGAAACAATAATAATAGAAAATAATAATAATTATAATTATTATCTTCAAAAAGGAAATCATCAAATACCACATAGTTCTAACACTAACAAACAAATAACATAACACAACTGAATAGCATCATAGGTGTTGGTGCTGGTATTATATACAGAATGAATTTAAAAAAACACTCAATGCGGTAGTTAAAAATAGCGTGAAATTTGACAAAAATTAATATTTATGTAGAAATATCCTTAAATATTTTGAATTTCAGTCATAAAAGTAGTACATGATTAATTTTTTATCTTAAAATTGAAATTCGATATTTTTAGATTTACATGACGTGACCTACAACACTATGCTGTCGTGGTGTGACGTCATTTTGGTAAAATTATCAGTTATTCCTCTTAGGTTCTATATGTATAAATATGTCCGTTCTAGTTTTCACCAATCATTCAATCTATACAGTTGTAAGGATATACCGATTTTTAAATACGGTTTACTACCCTATTAAACAAATCAATAAACCAATTTTGTGAGTACTAAAATTTAAATAAAAATAAATAATTTAAAAGAAAAAGACTTGTTTTTTTTAAATAAACACTTTTATTTACATATGCTTCAAAGAAAAAAATAAACTTTTTACTTAATTAATGGAGACATTTTTTAGTTAGTTGGTTGATCATGGATTTAGTTAGCTGGATGATCAAACGAACATGGCATACTGTGTACCACAAAACGTAAAATATATTAAATATTCTAATTTTTATAGTCTCAGTTGCCAAGCGAGTAAGGGCGTTAAAAGGTTTTGAACGTTTGATTACTGAGACTGGAAGGTTGAAATGTCAGCAGTGATTGTTGTTCGATTGTAATCAATGGGACGGGTAATTGATTAGACATTCGTTGCTTGGATAAGGACGAAGTAACGGGCTAAGCGGCTTGGGTAAGGACGTGCTAATATCAGATGTTATCTAAAAATAAATACAGATTAAAATAATGATGAAATAATGACGTATTTGTCTGAGAAACGAAGGTAAAACCTCTTGATGATTCATACCTATACTAGTTTTTATTCAACAATTGGCATTAAGTTCTTCTCAGATTTAATATTTTCTAATTATTCTTACACAAAATCAATTTGAAATGTAATTCCAGTATAGTTGATGCGAGTACAATAATAAATATATTTATGTTTATTTATAAAATGTTTTATTTATTTCAAGAAGAGAGAGAAACATCCTGTATATAAACAATGTGTTAATCAACAATCTTTATTTATTATTTTTAATAAATAGAAGATTAATTATTTTTTATGTTTTTAACGGATTGTTAAGTATAATGTATTTGATTCAATTACGTGAGTTTTGGTCACGTAAACGTGTATCAGCTAGCAATATCTGTCTAATTGGCAAAACCGACAAATAATGTATTACTACTAATCAATGCAAACATTAATTCTCATTAAATTGTATATTTGTTTCGGTTTTTTATACATACGAATTTATGTTCTGTTTTAGAAAATATTCTCGTCTTTTTACCTTTTCTGAGATTTCCCGTATCCGAAAAATACTCAGCGAGCCAATATGGTAAATGGTATTTAAGTAAATGGTATTACATGATTTTTTAATTAAATAAAAACACACTTATTATTATTATAACCAGGCAGGTAAGAAGCTTGCATAAGAAAACAAGCCTTTTCTAAAGGTTACAAGCATTTTTTGATATTGACATATTTATGGTGTAAAGAAATAGCCTGATATTAGTCTGTCTGTTTCGTTAGCGTTTGCCGGGGGGCGAGCAGTTTCAGATATCATTAAAAATCCGATTAGGGGATATTCTAAGCAATATTTAAAAAACTAGTCAACTAATTGTAAAATAAATTAGTTGCTAGTATTTCTTATATCTTAACTATGCTAGAAAGCTCATAGACCACCAAAAAAAGTATTTACCTTTTCGACCGTTTCTTAGGGTTTTTTCAACCCCCCCCTCCAAGATAAAATAATATAATTTTTTTCGACAAAATTCATCATTTAAAGCGTAATAAACATTGAATCTTATTATCTTGTCGGAAGCTTAACGAGAAAAGTACGTGCTTTTGTGTATTTTAAGGTTGATAAGCGACAAAAACTATTAAAACTGGGCCAAAACACGAAAATGAACATTAGAGAGCACAGATCCTTGACTTTTTGAAATCTGATCATGACTACTTTGTAAATATTATAAAAATTTAGAAAAAAATCCAAACTTTTCCAAAAGCTCAAAATTTTGCGATATAATAATAGCAAATGAAGATAACAATTAACAAATAATAATGTAGATACTCGACATTTGATTGAGCATCAATGTCGACAAATAAAATAGACTAATTATCTAATATATACAGTTATAAATACATATATAATATGTTTTGTAATCACATGTGTTAGTTAACTAAATTTGAACTAAAATTTCAAACAAAAGTTGTGTACTTTGAAAAAAAAAATATTTTTTGCTTATGAAATTTTCTTCTTTTTTTATAGTTCAAAACTTGGGTCGTGGATCCATTGGATCCAATTAAATCTAATGGACCAATTTTACTCATACACGAGCTTAAACTCAACTTTTAGGTCTTTTATTAATACTTATAAAAAATGAGTTCAAACACTGATAATCAACCGTATGTCGGATATATAAGCAATTTACACTGTTAGTTTTTATCTTATTTTAAAAAGAAAATATGTAGGTAGATTCATAAAGGAACATATATGAATCAACATCCCTGTATACATCCTTAACAATAACATGATGTTATGTTTAGGTAATTATATTAAAGAAAAAGATTAAGAAGCAAAACCGGTAAATAATAAAAAGAGAGATGATGAAGATGATGATGATGACGACAACATACAATATTGAACGTACAACAACCAACAACTAACTATATGAATTAATTAATTTTTCAATAGCAGATAAATCAATTCTAATAAATCAATTGTTCGTTTCAATTTTAGTAATTAATAACATTCCTTCTATTTCTCATTTCCTATAGGAGACTCACTCACTCATCTATATGGATAGAGAAGTACGTATAAGTCATACATAATTATATTTTATAATAATGTGTGTGTTAAAAAGAATAAGATATACTTACTAATTACATGTATGAACTTGCTATTGATAAAATATAAGTTTTATGCGGAAAGCCTTTTGATTTTCCTGTTTATATTAAGAAAAATGATCAGAATAGTTTCGTTTATAATTATCTATCTTTTACCTTTCTTGGTAGGCTAGCTAAGGTAGATATATTAATCGTAAATAAGATTTTTCAAAAAAAATGAACTAAAAAGTAAAAAATTAATTTTAACAGAAAACTTCTGTAAATAATTTTACAAATTTGATAAACAATTTGATGATGAATATTTGATAAATAATGGTGGCCAATAACCTTACGAAGTCTAACGAATCAATTTTTTGGGTAAAGATATTATTGATACCGACTTTGAAGGGTAATTGTTAACAAGGAAATTATTCATAGCTTATTTAGCAAGATTCTTTTTAGCTAAAAACTATTTTTTACATTAACACAGCTAGTTTTATTTTTGAAAAATTTTTTACCACGAAAACTTGTTGTTAACCATGTTTTCCTTTAAAGCAAATTGGACTACATGGATGGTATACTGAATCATTATACAGTGGACTCTCGGTAATCCGACAAACAGTTTGCAGGGCAGTGTCGGATTAGCGAATTTGTCGGATTATTGCCTAAGATTCCTTTTAGTTCAGAATTTTTTACGAAAGAGTACCTTGCAATCCGACAAATTACAGATCCAATGATAATATTCTACATGTTGTGGGGTGTCGGATTAGCCAGGGGCCATATTATCGGGGGTCCACTGTATATTGAATATACTGAATCGTTGAATATAAATATACATTATTACGCACTATTCCTATATTGTTTCCATTTATTCAATTCACTCCTATGTTTGTAATTTGTCGCTAAAAATTGAGTTCTTTAGAAGTTATGGCTTTGAGATAGAGACTGGCGCACAAAATTTCGAAATTCTTCAATAGACATCAAGCTTTAAACATAATTAATTTTCAAATTCTTCTAGGTGATTGTAGCATTAAGGTATGAGATTATTGTAAGTATATCTATGCAGACGTATATTAATAAAAAATTTAAGCAAATTTCATTTTGTTTTTCCGGTGAAAAAATTCAGTAGTTTTGTAATAATAAACGAGTAAAAACCAAATATTTTTCAAAATTTTCTGAGCCGAAAAATCCTCAAGTCATCACCGAACCTTCCCTGCGCAAACAGTAATTTTCTATAGATCTTTTAACATGCATGCATGTTACATTAAAATAAAGTTACATATATTCTTCAACACATTACGTTTATTACATTAAAAAAATATTGAATGAGTATGACGGATATGGGTTTAATAACAAAACTTTAACTGTAACAGAGGAGAGAGAATACATAAAACATTTATAACAAATATTTTCATTAATAAAAGGATGTTAAAAACAAAATGGAGAAAGCTAATAAATCAAACCATATTTTAATTACTTGTTCGAAAAATTAAATTTTCCCATATTGATTTTGTAAAAGAGATTTATGTTGGTATCTATATATCTATGTATGTATGTGTGTATATACTAGTTATATTTATTATTTTATACTTTATAATACTCACACAAATACAGGAAATCACAAGAATATGACCCAATCGGTTTCTAGTACTGTTTACACGCAAGTGTTACGAGTAAAAGTGTGGTAATTCTTTTTAATATTAATATTTATTTATTTTTATTTTTTTTTTTTTGAATCGATAAAGTTTATCATGTGATATTTATAAACACTTCAATCTCGGGTTTGTCAAATTTAACCCCGAAAATTAGCGAACTGGGAAAAGACCAGGATGATCCCAAGATTTCGGTATTCAGGATTACGGAATTTAAAAACTCTTATTCCAATTCATTGCTGAAAGTTGTTATTTAGTAAATATTTTCATTTAAGCCATCAAGAATACTCAAAAATATGTAAGAACAAGCATTGTACGCAGTACCATCTCGATTTTCTAGTTTTGTACTATTAGTCTAGCTCTGATTACCACCAAAAGTCGAAAAGTATTGGCGTTCAGTATTGTTTAGAATTACTCAATATATTCCCATTATTATTTTTAATCAACGAAAACTTCATTGGCGAGAAGGGGTGATGTCCACTCCCAGGATAAAATCGACTCTCAGCACATTGTCATTATTGAAGAAGAAGGTAAGTAGAACCTACAATCAAATTTTTGGGCTATTCGGCGCTGCCTGACAGAATTTTTAGATTATGCCATTTTTCGTACATAGACTGGACTATATATTATACTATACTACATGATTTTATCTTCTTTAGTTCCGTGAGAGATAAATCCTACTAGCAGTAAGACCTTACTCTCATCAGGAGGAAAATTTAATCAAAATTGCCCCGAATTAATGAACAAAATCGAATTAACAGAAACTAGATTTTTCAAAAGTAGATAAAATCAACTAGTTGGTACCCGGCGCTCCGCTGCCATAGAAGTACAAAAAGATATGTCCAATATTACTGTCGAGAAAATCCTAGAGAGGAATTGAATTGCCTTGCACTGCTCTATCACATCCAATTTAAGTGTTTAATAGCTCAAATGACCCAAAGAAATGATTCATTTTCATTAGAACTGGAGATAATGGACTGCAAAACTATCCACAACATCGCATTTGAGTATACCTTGGCAAATACAAAAGATATAATCCAATTTTTGAGACTGCATATGAATACAAATATTTTTCATTTGAAACATTTCATATGAGATTTACCTGGATAAAACGATCGGATGGACTCAGTTTTCATCCATTTGTTTAATATATAGATTGTAGGATTACAAACAAATATGGCAAACAGTTTTCGTGATAACATTTAAAAAAATAAAAAAACACAAATATAATCATATAAATTGAGATGTAAGGTACAACAGCCAAACATTCATGCTTTAAAAATTATCTAAGCATATTGTTTTTGTACTTGGACCACCCAGTAATCTGTGTGAGCGTGTTTATAGAAATATTAATTAACTTCATTCATTAAAATTAAAAACAATTACATATATATATTATATATACATAGACGTATTCAAAAAATAATATATTTAAATAAATGAGTATATATAAAATATTGTGTATATGTATTCTATCTAATAATACCTTTTTTTTTTCATTAAATTTTTATGATGATAAATTTGATTTACTTAAAATTTTAATTAAATTTTTTTTTTTTTTTTCATCTCACAATCAATTTTAACTTGAATTTTAGCATAAAGAACAAACAGACTTTGTAAGTACGTAATAAGATTCATAAAATAAAACTTTATTTTTAAATTTGATATTTCAATTTTATATTTTTAAATCAACTGTTGCAATGTCAACATATGAAAGCGAAATACAAGTATTTAAAATAATTTGCCAAACTTTTCTTTGATCATATATTTTTTTGGACTAGAAGCTTTCATGTTGTTTCAATCCAAATGCACCTTTGCCAGTAGTTATTCGACAATTTGCTGATTTAAGCCACCAAGAATACCCAAAGATATGTAAAAAAAGTACTATATATTGAAACATCTCAAATTTCGTTAATATCTTGTACCTCATATAGAAAAGTAAATGATTTTTTCACTTCTAGCTCTTATATCTATCGTTTCTAGAATGTACAGTTGTTTTATCATTTTTAAATGTTCGGTCTTTTAAACGTTGTTTGTCACTTTTAAACTGTGTGCGAAAAATTGTTGTATATGATAGTCCCGCCCGATAAAATCAATTATACTTAAATAATCATCGCCTAGTCTCCAAATTCAAAATACTTCTTAGATCTATTAATTTGGTGTTATTTTTGACTTTTTAATATGATATCCAAGATTGGTTATCACTTTGTTGAACTGTAATCACTGTTTTCAATAAACACTGGCTATTTTTGTTCCCATAAGCATACGATGTCATTTATATGCCATTTATAAATACACCCTTTAATGTTTGTTTTTAATTCGCCGACAAATTTCGGTAAGTCACAAGGCCCTGAAAACTATTCGATTACCTAAATGAGCATAAAATTGACTGACACTTGGTATTAATTATTTTATTAATAAATACAAATTTAATAATATATAAAAAATCCGTATTGTTGCATAAAGAAAAAGATGTATCTGTTGTGCCGTAAAAAAGTAACTTACTTTATCTAAAATCTTAATCAGAAATAAAAGGGGTTGTAAATAAACTTTCGTATGCATAAAAGTCATTTTATGGTAAAATGTAGTGACCTTCGTAACAACCACAAGAAATGTTAGTTATAAAAATACTGCAGTTTAAGAAGAGAGAACATTTTCTGTGATTGTTTTAGGCCTACCTAATAAGCATTTTAATAATATGTCCAAAAAGATCTAATTATCAGAAAAAAAAGTAAATTAGTTTATCATAAATTTTGAAAATCATTAAAAACTTCATCTGAAATTTCAATTTCATTTTAAAATGAAGAAAAAAAAAGGAAAACTACAAAGAATACAAAATAAAATCTTTATTCAAATTTTAATAATGTATAAGCAACCATATACACACACTCCATACACAATATCCATCCCACAGGATAGTTTCGTTCCGTTACAAGTTTTGTACGCCCATATAGTTATTCAAAAGCACATGCACCACCAAGTTGTGTGTGTTGTATAAAACCATAATAAATAAATATATACAAAAAATAATCAATCTTCTTCAAAAATGTTTACAAGACGACAAAGATAATAATAATATTACTTAGCTTGTCTATCATTTTCATAGATAGATAAATTGAAATACTTTCTTTATAAGAGAGATACATACAAACTAACTATACATATATACCGTGTGTTTAATATAAAATCTTTATTAAGCCAATAAAAAAATATTTACAATACAATATTTAATCTTATTTAATTTTATGGAAAAAAATTTAATTTTATGGTTTGTTTTTTATGGAAAAACTTGTGAACAGCTGAACCGATTTAGCAAGTTTTGTTTGTTTTTAAAAGGTATGTGGCAAAATTAACAGAAAAAATTGCTTGGGGCATAAAACGATTCCTAAGAAATTCGTTTGTTCACTAATATTTGAGTGGAAAATTACAAGATACACATGATATCGAGTTCGAAGAACTTGAAAGGTTTGGTCACAAGTGTCCACACATACACGGCTAGATCCATTATGTTTACGTAAATGAAAAAGTTCATTAACTTATGTTAAGTGTTCGACTTAGAGCACCTATATATCCATTTTCGTCATGTCTTTATTTCTTGTCAATGGACGGATTTTGCGAAACCCGAATTTTGACGTATCTTTACGTTTTAAGGTCACTAAAACTCAAATCCAAAGTTTTTCCAGAGATGTGCTGTGTGTGTGTGCGTATGTACGTTCGGAAGTTTTCGTCTCAATTATCTCGTGTACAAATGACATCCAGGTGAAACTACTTTTATTCGATGCGTAATTACATCATTACATTAATTTAGAACTGAATGACTTTTCAGGAAAATCAGTCCTGCTGTTTTTTTTAAAGATGAAAAAACTTAAAAAAAGGCCATTCTAAAACGGAGCTTTAATTTTGATATATCAAACAATGTACTGCCCAACTCACTTAGTTAAAAAGTTTGAAACTAAGACCTGAGATTCCTTATACAACGTAAACGAGACAGAGGAAAGGTTCTTCTTTGAAACTCTAAATAATGGAGTTGTGAAAGTCTAAAGGGGAAGAGTTTTTAATTTGAAACAAGGTAAAGTCCAATCAATCAAACTGCTAAGTGAGAAATAATAGCGTGTCTCCTTACAAGCTGAGGACTTTGAAATGATTCTTTTTTAAAGTCAATCAGATGCGCAAATACACAATATATTATTCAATATATAATTGAAATAAGTAATTTTATCTTGTAACTACAATTTGCAACAATTTTCACAGCTGGTTACTTAGTAATACCCGGGCGAAGTCCGGACGAGTGTATAGAGGTAGTTCGCAATAATAATCAAATTATTGTTTTTTAAGATTGGGAAGTTCGTTGTGAGAACTTTGTGGGTCGTACCTAGACCACTTGTTGATAACTTTCTGGTTTTCTTGTACCTAGTATCCTTTCTGCATATATTCCAGCATTTTCTTATCCTCATTCGATTCCTTTCACATACCTCTCGTGTATCCATCTCTTATACAGTATTGTAAACAATGTTCAAAAAGATATGACGATCAAATCATAAAATTTGTACATGAATTCAAAAAATACATCCTATATAATATTTAAGTGAATAAACAGAATCTATTCACCATCTAAATTGCATACAATAGATATGTAGCATATGGCAGTTATCATTAGACTGTGACTATACTCAAATAAAATACATAGAAAACAAGATAGTCAGTCAGTCGTCAGCCAGTCACAGAGTAACAAGAAATAATAAAAATTTTGTTGAGTCATTTAATAATTAGTTGCGTTTAAATATGGGATAATATGTTGCCTTTTATATTACAATTATTTATAAAAATATAACTTGATTGTTTAGGGGGAGTAGTTCATTTCAGTTATTCATCTCCGCTTATATCACACACACGAACGAACCACACAATATTATGCAACGTCATCTTTGATCTTTATTGACTGTTGAAGTTTTATTTATTAATTTTGGAACTTTTACTCACTTTTTTGGTCAACTTCCATTATTAAGTTTATCTGTTTTGTGATGTATGAAGAGACCAAATAATGAACTTTACATCTTCGTACGAAATAACTTTTCTGATAATTTTTGACACGCTTAAACTTTCTCAATTTACTTATTCCCAAAGAAAACAAATCTGTTTGTTATGCTGTATCGAAGTCATCTTTATGAATATTGGTGAAATGCACTTGAACATCAACAAAGGAGAGTAACAACAGGATTTTGATAGTCACGAAAAGATCTTTAAGAGGTTTTTTTTTTCGAAAATCTGATATGCATCAAATTAGCTTTGCTGAGATTCGAAAAAATTTCAAATAACAAATGACATATTAATTAGACTTAAAGCCCACGATCTTAACATGTGATTACATGAAAAACTTCTTTTTCCAAGGAGATGAAAAATAATCTTTAAATGGAAGTTCGCCAATGAAGTTTTGTAGGATATATATTGTATTCAACTGAAATGGTTTTTTTATACTTTTATCATGATGATCAAACTATTAAAATATTGAATGAAATCAATTAGTATCTATTTAAAGATAGTTTTAAAAATCATTCTTAACATTTCAAATATATGTTATTGATTTTTAAATTTAGTGTATTGCTAATTATTTATTAAATGCTTTATAATTCGTGTACAAATGTCAAATTCTATTTTTCCATACAATATTTAAATTTTATCACTTTGACAATGTAGTATCAACAAGCTTAACTTTTTTAATTCGCAGAAAATTTTACTGTATCAAAATAGAATTATATATTGTATGAGAAATTTTCATATTTATAATGTCAATAAATACAAAAGTTATGTTCTTTCATATTGCAAAATTTTTTTAACGAAATTCTCTGACATTTTTAATTTTTACAGGATTAGAAAAAATTCCCTTTCATAGCTCAGTTATTTTCAAAAATATTTCATCGAAAAATCGGAATTGAAGTTTTTATTTCCCGTCGTTACAGCTGTCGAAATTCGACCATAATCACTCAAAAGAGTATCTCACTGCCTTTAAACAAAACAGAATATATACTTGCCTTTAAACAAATATGCATGTGTGTATTGCAGTGTGTGTAATATAAGCCACACCATTTAAATATGTGTGTGTCATAGTGTCTTATTGATTTAATGTAATTTTTTATTCAAAATATTAGCATTCTCCAGTCCTTCTCTATATAAACTATAAGTTTACACTTCCAAATTTTATACTTTCCCGTCTGCTCAATTTTCGCAAAAAGAGGTAGAAAGTTTTTGCTTTACATATTAATATATATTCACACTTGTTTACAGGAACTTACATTTTCAAATTTTCCCAGTATTGGGCCACCAAATCCTTAAGCAACAAAATGATGCATAAAGAAAAAAGAACCCCAGCATAAACAATAGAACGGAATTATTTAAAGTATAAAACTCTGCTTACATGTTAACTACAGTTAGGGACACATGAAATTTTAATATGTATCATTTGACAGTAAGTATTAAATCACATGAGCTTGTCATCAGCAGTAAGCTCTATGTATCAGATCGGAGATTTTGCGAGTGCTATAGGTGTATATAGAGGTTGAGTAAATAAAAAATTTAATTTATTTGCAGTTAATTACATCGTGATTCAATTAATTTTTTTATAATTTTATTTGAGGAAGATTAGATTAAATTTATTATACCGTTGTTACTTGGCGTAATGTATTCGATAAGATTGTTTACACAAAGTGACTGCATGCATGTAACACCTTTTAGATAAATAAAACAAATATACAAATTGCATCAAATATAGGCTTTATAGAGAGTGATTATTAGAAATTATTGGTTTTATAAAATTTATGTGTTATTGTGTTGATAATTTCCATATGCCATGTGCATTTTCAAAAATAAATTGCATAATAAGAGCACGTTTAATACAATAAAATATTTCACAATTCATTTTTTTGTTGAGTAATCAAAAATGTGTCATAAAAATTATTATAAATAATTATTTTATTACTTAAATTATTTTATAATTACAATCAGAGTTACCAATAAAGCCAACTCAGTTTATACTGTAGGGTTACTCGAAAAAAAGGGGCGGTTGGTTGATCACACTGTCGTCGCTTAGATAAGAATGAAGTAACTGGCTTTATCAACAATATAATCACAATATAATTGTCACCTTGTACTAGAGGGGATCTGTGTCTTCAGGTGAAGAAATGTTCTAAAAGAGGGCACAGAGGACCAAAATTTTTAGGTACAAAGTTCGTGGTTGTTCCCCTCCTAATATAGTATAACTCTTCGAGAAAAACGGCAACCAATGTTTCGTAATACATCTTTGTTCGTAATAATCCTGGCAAATTATGGTCTTTAAAACGGGGTATGTCGGGAATATAAGTGGATATTCAATTCAGAAATTATCCACTAAAAACATTTATTTCTTTTTGGTAGTTGACCTTATATTAGTCAAATTAGAGAATACACGTTTACGTCTCTACGATCTGCGTTAATCTTTTTCATTCTGCTGAATGCATTTTATACGTAAAGATTACTTTTTCAGGTTATATAAAATCTAAAAACACAAAACTAACACTGATATTAGGATTGTATGACTCTGTTTCGTTATTTTGTTGAAATCGCTCCCAGATATTGGCTTACAGTTTGAATTTCAGACGATAACTAACAAACAAACTAAAAATGATTATTTTGCAGATATATTTTTAATAATGAAACTAAAAGATTGAATAATAAAATTTTTTGCTCTAGTAAATAAATTTTCAAATAAGAATTTCAATCAATAAAATGAAAGTTATAATTAATTTCTACTATAAATAATTTTAATTACACTTATTATTACAACTATTCTAAAAAGTAATCATATATCTAATAACGCATATATATAAATACAGGAAGTTCCTGAAAAGATATTGCACAGCGCAGTTTGAAAAAACCTGCTCATCACATTAAATAAATACCGGATGTGTTAATAATATTTTCTCATTTGCAAAACAAATAATTTGGTAAATAGATTTTTTTTTAAATAATATTTTGATATAAAAATTTCACATTTAGTCATATCCCAAAAGTGGTATGATTTAGAAAATTAGTTATCTAAAATCATACCATACGCTTCCTTTGATAGTACTAATTTATTTATATAGGATTATAAATTAATTATTAAAGATTACATTTGTAATCAAAATAAATTATATTAAATAATCAACAAAATCCCTTAATAATTAATTATTGATTAAAAAAGTATATTTATTTACTTAGAGCATCGATTTATACTCTAAGAATATGTCCTAGAAATGAGACATATACAATAAGGATACTATTTTCGCGAATAAATAATAATCGTACCAAAAAAATGAAAAGCTAATCCAAAACGAGGATTTTTCCATGTCCACGTCATATCAAAGAATTTAACCTCATATCGAACCCGATAACAATTTTTCTAGATCTCTGTTTTAATAGGAAAATTATGCACGCCAAATTTCATTACATTTCGATGAGTTATTTGATCGTGAAAACAGTGTTAAATCATATTTGAAAATTTCATGAAAACTATTTATTAGAAAGGGGAAAGATGAGGATATATTATTTATGGATGGCGATTATCACCGCAAATCAACGAAACATCGCAGTCCTATTAAGAAGTTATTGGTTGTGAATTAGGCTACTGTCTCATTTAACCACTCGTCAAAATGTGGCAACAAGAGGTTGGTTAAACACGTGTGAAATTTTGCAGCTAATATTCTTAGTTGAATTGAAGTATACGGACAAAAGGTATTGTTCCAATAATTAAATCAAGTAAATAAATTAAATTAAATTAATTGTTCAAATAAAAACTTTTGAACTAATATATTTTTTTTTTATCTTGTGTTCGATTTTGCAAGTCTGTTACAGGATTTGTCAGAGTTAAATCAATTGAGCCAATCATATTCTCAATAAGTCTATGGCATATCTTTAAAAAATTTTAAATGATTAATCAATGTGCGCAAACAACATAGTTCAATAAATATAACGAATATTCATTATTTGAATAAATTATTTCTTTCTGTTGTTTTTTTATTGATTAATTGGGCATCAGAGTGTGACAACTACAACTTTCTAACATATTATAAATAAATTCATGTATTATGAGAGCACAAATACTACCACATACTAAATAAGCAATAGAATAAAATTATATTATCATATATTAATGTAAATAAAATACATTTTAATTATGTTTTTAGGTCATTAAATCATTGTATTCTACATGGTTCTTTTAGTTTCTTATATTGCTGTTAAATGATTAGTAATTAATATTTTACTA
Source organism: Chrysopa pallens (assembly GCA_020423425.1). Classification (NCBI taxonomy): domain Eukaryota; kingdom Metazoa; phylum Arthropoda; class Insecta; order Neuroptera; family Chrysopidae; genus Chrysopa; species Chrysopa pallens. The sequence goes on from CM035591.1 coordinate 116,262,065, forward strand.
TACCGTTAATAATATTGTTTTATAGTGAAAAGTTTCAGACAAATATACTTTTACTTAAAAGGGTACGAAAATGAATATTAAGATTTTCAAAAAATTGAACGGTCATTGAAATGTAATAAGATTTCATGATTTAACTAATTTTCAATTTCAAAATTTCTGTAATCTTAACTACTTCTCTTATCTGTGATCAAAAACTATTGATCCGATTTTAGACAATGCTTAAGGTAGTTAATGTATAAGGATTTGATGAATCGTTAAAGCCTTGTCAAGTAATTTAGTCAAATAACAAGTAGTTTGGAACAAAAACACTTAATACTTGACCGATCAAATTTATAATTTGATAATTTACTCAAGTAACAAATAATTTCTTAACACTATGTAAACAGTCAAAGTCATGTAATATAATTTCATATTACAAAACTGCTTATATTATATGACTGTGATTCAAACACAAATTAAATATCTAACATATTACTTCATTTATTTATTGTTATATGTTTGGGATACAAGAGTGGTGGGGGTATTAATTGTATACAAAAAATAGAATTTAAGTAAACTACTTGACTAAACAACTTTAGTAAACTCTTGGCAAAATTATTGCTGTTCACACACGTCAAGTAACTAAATTACTTAATACTTGGCTAAATTACTTGATCAATGTGAACAAAGCTTAATTATATTTCAAACATGCATTTAAAAGTAAAAAATAATTTCGAAATCCGGACTAATCATCGCTCAGCTAAACTTTGATTCTAAATCGCAGATAATTGATCACAAAGAAATTATTTAAATATTTAATTTAAAGTAATTTTTTATATTTAAGTGTACTTTTTGAATATTTAAACACCAAAAAATTGTTTTGCCCGTCCCTTTTCCTCCGCGCAGAGAGTTTAAATTTGTATATTACTTAAAAAATAATGCAATCTTTATATTTGAATCACATAATTTGTATACTGCTAAATATAGATTTTAAGGTTTAATTAATTTTTGAGATCTGAGATAACGAACGGCGTTTAAGTAGAAAGTAAGAGATGGATTTAAAAGTTCGTTATTACTAGATTATAAAGATATTTTTCCGATGCTTAGAGTTCACACCTACCACGCCTTGGTACATTTATCTGTGATAATCAGAGGTCTGTTATTGATTGATCACCGTGTACAACCTATGTATTTATTATTCACATATATAGCCACCTAAGTACCGTAAGTTGTTTTGACTACTTATGATTAATGATAATTATCCACAGTTTCCACACAATATCAGGGGCGTAGTACATATAGTATTCAAATAAGACACGAGGGGTTACACAATAAGCTTATAGGAGTGTCACACAACTTCTATACCCAGTATATGGTTTTTATAATGATTGTTGTTTTCAAAAAGGTCGTAAAGGAAAAAATCTGCAGAATTCAAATTTGGCATTTCACTTGTGTATACAAAACTGAGGATTTATCAGGATTTCGTTGTCAAAATGTATTTTTCACTTTTTTGTGCATAGCATTTATAAGTGAATATCGTCGTTTTTCTTATAACAAACGGTAAATAATAATACCATGAACTTTCTAGCTAGTCTGTACAAAAACTCATTTTAGTCCAAAATTATCTTGCAGAGTAACGAATCAGGCCGATGTTATTATATTATACAAACAAATTAATTATTTTCGATTCAAGTTTCACAGATTATTGCATACTAATTGATTACTTTCAATAAACAAACGTATTATTAATAAAAATAATGTTTCAAAGCATTCATTTTAGTTAAATAAATAATTCTAAATTTACTGTTAATCAATTTTATATTTACCTACTAATATTAGACTATAGTACCAAAGAAAGATATTTTTGAAAACAGCAGATCATACAATATAAATAAATAGCTGTTGAAAATTCATCGACGCATTTTCAGACAGAAAATTTATTTTATCGATAGTATGTAAAAATATAAACGAAATGGTTTCATACTTTTTAATAATAAATTTTCACCCATTCCAATAATATTTTAAAATTTACAGTGAAATTATCAAAAATATTATCGGAATGTGTGCAAATTAATTAAAAGCAAGTGAAGATAATAACTAACAGAGTTAAATAATTAAATATACGATACGTGATTGAATTTCATTGATTGAACTACTTTTAATAAGCATGCATTGTTATTACCTATATATGTTTATTAGCCATATTTGAGCTAAAATTGTGGAGAACTTAAATATTTGAAGAAAAAATGTTTCAAACAAAAGTCGTGTGTTTTATAGAAACAAATTTTTTGTATTAAAATTTTCCTTCTATCTTTTATAGTATAAAACTTGGATCAAGGATCGATTTTGCTCATTCACGAACTTAAACTTACTTGAATATGTCACCAAAATTTCAATTTGTTTTTGAGTTATTGTGATGACGGACGGACGGACAGTCGAACTGTCGGACTAATTAGGTACACCTTTATAAAAGGTATCAAACAATTTAGTTTATTATCAAAACAATGCATTTCCACAAATCTCAATACAATCAAGAAAATTTCACCTATAAATAACTCCATACATAGAGGTTAAAATTTTAATAATGCTTAACCCCTTTTCTATTTATTACTTCAGTAACTTTCCCGCCAGATCATAATAGCATTGAATAAAAACTATAAAATACGTAAATACGTGCAAAGGGAGGAATTGTTCCTTGTTGTTTTACAAAAAAGAAGAAAAAAACCAGAGTACATTTTTAAATTTAACATTCGTACATGTTAGTAGGCACTACAACAAGAGAGTTTATAATTAAAAGAAAACCATAAAAGAAAAACACAATTCGTTGTTGATAAAGCTAGTAGCTAGGGGTTTAAATGGGAAAGGCTAGGCGTTGATGAAGACGAAGTGTTTTAATTATACACGACATACGATGATGACTGTTGTCGTTGTTCACAAGTTTCAGGTTTGTGAATTAAGACAACCTTTATGTGTGTATGTATTTATAATTAGGGTGGTATGACAAAGTGATATCAGCTACTAGTGGAATCATTACATACACACACAGCTTGTCTTAATAATGTCAGTTTAGGAATTTTTTATTAGAAAATCAAAATGTTTAATTAGAAATCAAAATCTTTCTGAAAAAGTAACTTAGAAAAAGTTAAATCGAATAGTTATCAATATTTTGATTGTTAGAGGAAATAGAATTTTTAGATTATTATTTACTAGGTATCTCTCAAAATTCTAAAAAAACATTTCAATAAAATTTAATTCACAGTTTTCATATTTTTATTTAAAAGAAAAAGAAGCTTATTTGTAAAAAAATGTATATGGATTTTTGTCAAATGTGTAAAATAAATATTTTATTACAGATGAATTTCATAAATGTTATAATATCATTGTAATAATAAGTAACAATTTAAAGCTGCTTTCAACTTTAAGAAAATGATCAATACAAAAATATAATCACTACATTTTTGGTTTCAAAGTGTTCCATCAGAAACCTTCAGAATATTTTTATAACTAAAGTGATATAAATGTTTAAAAATATTTAATTGTCACTATTAACAATTAAAAAAATATAATAAATAATGTAACACAGTAACACAGATACACGTTAAATAACATAATTATTTATTTAGTAGCCTTTTCTACTATTTGATTGATTCATTTTCAAGACTGCTCAGAACGTTACATTTCTTATCATTTCTTCCAGTTATTTTAAAATTAAGGCAAAAAAAATTATGCAAATCGGAGAACAGAACGTCCGACCGGCCGGACAGTTTGTTTATTAAAATGTGCAAAAACATATTTTCCTATATTGAATATTTTTGATACTTGCATAAAATAGTATAAACATGCAATATAGAAAAATGATTATTCAGACATGATTTATTCCGGAAATATTAGGTTCTTTCAAGGTCCGTATAAAATTTGTTACATTATAAAATGGTATGGATAGAAAAACTCTGTTGTATTTTGTTATAACAATCATTTTTCAAGGGACAATTTTTGAAATAATTTTTTTATATATACTAACAAACATATCACTTCATATGACATACGAATTTCAATAATATAAATTGTATGGATTTCTTAATATTAATTCGTAGATTCAACAACACTATTATCGCAAATTAATTGTATGTTCTTAATAGTTATGAATAAACACAAAAATTATCATCTAATTATCGAATAAATAAAGAAGTAAATAGCAAACTAATTTATTTCATTCATAAAGACAATACATAAATCTACACAATTACCTAATTACTGAAAATGATTGCATTCAAATGTATAGAACTTTTTATCACTATATGAGAATAGTATATAACAGCGTTCCCGTATCAAGGATAAATTATATTTCTTGCCTTCGCAAAATAACGTAATTCCCTCTTAAATGATCAGGGAGCCCGGATTTTAAGGACAGACCATATTCTTCTTTATTTCTACAACATAATTTTACTGTCTATGATTTCAAACGACCATTTAACTTTTAAAGCTTTCAACTTGAGAATATTTTAATTTCAAATATATTTTCATGATTTGTCGAGTTTTATTCATTTGTTTTCATATATTTATACACAAATATTCCAATTTGTATCAAATTTTCAATACAGAAATAATTTTTTAGAATTTTGATGTGTCTGAAGTGAACTGAATTGCCTTGTTAATAAAACACATTCAGTGTTTTTATAACTTTATATTTAATACTTGATAAGCCAGGCCGCACTTTGTTGTGATTTTATCATTGCTTTGGTATTAATTATTATTTTAGATAAAATATATTTAAAAAAATTTAAAATTTTTTATAAATTTAGCACCACCAAAAATATGATTCATTTTTCAACAAATTAGCACCGTTTCATACTATACTATACACATATAACAACACAAACTATTAGAAAATCACATTAAATTTAATAGACTCTTTAATACAAAAAAAAAAATATTAAAAATAAAAAACTATAACCATAATTAGTTAACTAATTACTCAAAAAAAATCTACTAATACAAAACTATAAAATAAGGAGTAAACTAAAAATGTATTAAATAATACTGATAAATAAATGTACACATTTATTAAAATAATCTACATATTTAAAGTTTTATAGAAATTCATACTCATTAACTACAGGGTAAGATCAATAAGTTTTTATAACAAATTTTCTTTGGGTAAATTTTATTATTTATTTTTCAACATAATCTCCTTTTAGTTCAATACACTTTGACAGGTGTATCTCTTTTTTAAACCTTCAGAATCGTTGTGGTAGTCACTCAAAAAGTATTTTTGTAAGCCAGCCGTGTAATTTGAAAATAAAAAGACGTCATACGGGCTCAGATCTGAATACGTTGGACGGTCTATCAACTGCTCAAGTTAAGCCATTAAAACTGTGGTTGTTTTGGTTCTCTGCTTTGAGAAGATTTCAAGAGCCCATTTCAAAGATATTTTTTTCCATACCAAATTTATCATGCAAAATTGAAACGGCGGTACGGATTATTGACTTGCCTTAGTACAAATGCATATGAAATTATGAATGTAGTTCAGGTGGTGGTATATATGCTAATCAAATCAATCAACTAGTTCGAAAACTAATAATAATTGAACTTAATTAGCATGGTAAAATTGATTTGAGATGCACGGAATTAATGTAGGTGTTCAGTATATGGTTTTATAATTACAAAATGATGAAAAAAAAAACTGTTATATTTACATCTATGAGCAAAAGTCACCATTTTTATATGATAATAATAAGTTGACATTTGATAAATTTCATTCAAAGTTGGAACATCTACCAACAAAATTTTGATTAAGAGATTTTGAAATATACTAATTAGTTCAGTTCCGCATGTTTGCCCTCCGCCGTATAACATCAAGAACGCTCAGGTGCAAAAATATTTAAAGACAAATTAAAGAAAAAAAAAAATTTATTTGAGACATTTTTTATCCGCCTTTTTTTAGCCATATTAATACTTACATATCATTAACACATACTCATAATTATAATCCTCTTCCTAAATTTGGATTTTAATTATGTGTATGTTTCATATTGCTGGCTCGGGATTGAAGAAATTAATCAGTTTCCAGATATTGTCAAACAAGATTTTTTTCAATTAATTTTTTGGGTAATAATTAATTAAATTTTACCACTGATATCAAATAAAAATTGTGTGGCTTATCTAAAAGTCATAAACATGTAATCATATAATTGAATTATTTTTACCGATTTTTATGATTAAAGTATTTTATTTGTCAAATACTAAAAATGTAAAATCATTTTCCAACATTCTATCATTATTTTTTATTATCATACAATGTGTTTATTCTAGAGATATTTCTTTAAATTAGTTAAAAATAGGCTACCGGACTAAATTTATTGAAAACTTCAATTGAAACGTCTTTATATGATTATTTTATGAAAATTTTAAAAAATAAGCCAAATATAGACATTTAAAGTTCCTCATTTTACAAATACTTATGATGTCACTTGTTAGTATCTCCATATAAATTACACGTTTTACATCGTTTTTAAGAAACAGATGGGTAATAAACTATGATATCTCTTATAGCTTCTATGTTTTTTAATCAATTTAAGCTTAATTTTCAAGTTTTGTGCTGGTCTTGAATTTAATTTAATGGGAAAGAATATTAAGAATCGGTCCGGTATTCTTTTCTAAAAATCCATCAAACATTTTGATGAAACTCACATTGTATTGTAATTTTGATGTTATGTAACTAAACTCAAACATACAAAAAACGCGACATTGCAAGTGAAGATAATGGCTATTCATAAAATACTCTAAATATGCAGTCTATATAGTTATAAATACATACATAATAATATGTATTGTAATTATATTTTTAATTTATTAGCTGAAATTGTGGCAAATTCAAACAGTTTTCAACAAAAATTGATTGTTAAAAAACAAAAAACCATTATTGTTTTTAGATCTTTCATCATTTTCTAATGGTTCAAAAAATGGGTCATGGATCCATCCATTGGGATATTTTCTGACATTACAAACTATAGACTAAAATTAATATACCTTGATATGTTATTAAAGTTGAGTATAAAAATACATTAATTTTATGACGTATTTTATAATTTTTAAAATAGACCACTACATAAAATGAATGTTTTAGATCGATACAAATTTAAATATATAAATTTGCCTAACTTTTTGCCAATTCAGATGGACTATTTGTATTGCACGTAACGTTGATTATGATATATTCCAAAGTAGGTGAGTTGAGGTAGTAAATTTGATTTATGATTGATGATTATAAATTCAAGGATATATCCTTCATAATAATAATATTATTATTATTATATTATTAACATGGAAATCTATTAAATTATATTTTTGCAGAATAAACACGCAAAACAATCAATTTTGATATTTTCAACATAAAATAAATAAAATATAATATTTTTTTTGTTTGTTTGTTTGTAAAATAATAACGTGACAATGTGACTTATTTTATTTTGAAACTTGAGGTTGAAAGATTTATAGTTAGAAGAATTATTAGTATACAGTTGGTTTGTTTGTGTGTGGAGAGAATCCAAATATTGTATAATTTATTTGAAAGTGTATCAATAAAATGTATAACGATAAATTGAACATATAACTTGTAAGTAGATTCAAAGGAGTAACATGTAAAGTGTACACAGCTGTATTTCACCTTCCAAAAGTCTCAATAAGAAGTTACCGCCACGTGTCTCATACTCCCACTTGAATTACTTCCTCTTATCCAATTCAGTATATAATCCATTCAAATCCAAATCTAGAATCTTTTTTTGTAGTAATACTTCTTTAGGCACGCTTTTCTTGGGAAGTAAGCTAGTAAATGTACATGTTCGAGAGCGCGTTACTTAAAGTGTGATTGAGTGGGTATTGAACGGAAGTTAGGACGGATATATAGGTTAGTGAAGATAGAAAGAGAGAGAGTATAAAAATACAATCACACACGTATAAATATATATATGATGGAGCTAAAGAAGTTTTACTTCAGTCGTATGGTCTAAAGCACAATCGTATTTTTTATACTGGACATACTTAGAATATGCCATAGTATTTAAGTTATAGTCTTAAGCTTCAAACGCTAGCAAATATCAAAGGCGTTTCAAACGCTAGCGAATAATATTTTGGTATGGGTGTTCACAGAATTACCTAATTAGTCCATTTTCGTCTGTCATCAAGAAAAAAAAAATAATAATAATAATGAGCGAGCAAAAATTTTGGTGACGTATTCTTGACCTAAAAACTGATTTTAAGTACGTGAATGATCAAAACCGATTAATCAAGTCCAATGAATCCATGACCCAAATTTTAAACCATAAGTGATACCACAATTTTTTTTTGAAACATTTTTTCGTGAACTGTTTAGCTTATGAACTCCAATATACGAAACGGATTGGTTTAAAAACAACAGTTACAACTAACTGGCGGATACAAACTTTTCGATGAACGGGACATTGACCTTCTGGTTGGGCTTAGAACTTGAGATCGGACGACACATAGTTGAGTCGAATAATTGAATTGAGTCGTCGCCAGTCATTTAATTCATGAAGAACACATGTTACCAATAATTGTTTCAATTACACACGGACCGTAACTTATTTTTACAATCTGGTATGGTGTTTTTGGCAAAGACGTTCTATGATTGATTTCAGAGTTTTTTATCGACAAGACCTATCAAGACGTTATAAACCATACAAGACTCCTACTAACCAACCAGGCTATCTCGCTTTCTTTTTTAGTTTTAAGGCCAAGCAAGTTCTGACTAAATTAATACCGAAATAAGCTATGCATGATAATTTTCGGCACCAACCTAGCCTGAACATGCTTGGCAATAAATTACTGTCTGATTGTACAAATGAAAGGTGGGTAACCTGGTTGGGTAATAGTGAACTATCTTAATTGGTTTATAACTTCTTGATAATTTTCGAGAAATTAAAACTTATCCGATCAAATCTATCTTGATTTAATCCTATTAAAAGCAACCTTGTTACAACATTCAAACGGCTAATAAAATATCTCTAGACGTATTCATTTTAAACCAGTCAGAATCCTTATGGATAGCTGGGAAATCCTGTTTAAATTTCGATCTTTGAAATAACTGGTAACATAAATAAATACTGCAATAAGTATCTTACATGCAAAACACTTCCTCTCCCTTCAATATTTTGTTCATCGATGTATTTTCTCCCCTGTTGTTATTTTAAAATTACAATAACAAAATAATATTAATGTATAACAAAATAATAATAACTATTAAAAATAAAAATAAACACTTTAATTAATTGTAAATAAATACAAAGAGAAGATAAACAAAGACAAGTAACATAGGAAGCAAAAAAAAAATTTACAATTTGTTTTGTTATGTCATTTGTATTGATGGCAACTCAAATGTATAATCACAAATAAATAGAAAGAGATAGACACAGATGTCTGGATATTAGGAAGTATAAAATGGTAAGTAATCAATGAAGAAGAGATTGTATATAATACAGAATAGGATTGATATTATCCGTAGAGTAAATACTGGACACGATATTATGTCGAGTAGAAGCGTTTTCTTTCTCTTGAACTATATTCTGCAATATCTCAAAGTATCACTTTGATCTGTAAAATAATAATCTTGACTAAGTTATCTTTTTCATAGAGATCTCTATAATACATTCGATTTGCGCGCACAAATAACTCAAAAAATACTTATTCAAATATTATGAAATTTGGCAGGCAGAATATTGACATGAAAACGGAGGGCATGCTGAAAGTAGACGCTAGATATTATCCAAAAAAGTAAAAAAATTATAATAAATTAAAAATAATTTTTTATATATCACGTTTATTATAATGGACTAAAAAGTATAAAACAATTTCTCTAATTTCAAACGAAAAACCTGAGGCGCTTATAAATTGTAAAACAATAAATGGTATAATATAGAGGGATAGATCTGGCTCTGTGATTGCATTAAAAAAGAAAAGCATTTATTATATATTTTGACCATACTCTATTAGAAGAAGGTTTGCTCTGAACCTTGGACACGATTTTCCATTTCTTTATGATTAATGATAGACAAGCACTCTTTTTTAATGAATGACCTACAAGGTGCTTGTGCATAATTGTATTAGGAATAGATTTTTGTACACTTATTTATATTTATAATAGCAGACCCGGCCACGCGTTGCTGTGAGAATTCGGAGCACCCGGTATTTATTGCAAATCATCCGGTATTTCCTGTAGGAAACCCGTGCCACGAAATTTTTATATTAACACCTCGTATTTGGTATGCGATAACCGGTACCTCTGGGTTGGTCTACGCCCTTGGTTCCACATCAGCAAAAAGTACGAAACCCTTGACACGAAATTTTGACCCGATTATGTGTAGACACCCAGTGCCTAGGCCCTTTGACCCCTGGGGCGGTGTTCATAGAAATTTTGTAGCAGATGAAGGTTATTTTTATATAGATATTAAATTAATAATTAAAAATAAATTGCTTCGGAAATTAGCCATTATTTGTCGTAAAAAGTAAATGACAAAAAAATGTTATTGTGGATTATCCATAAGAGATAGACATATACCATAGCGGAGTTTTCTGTAGACCTTTTCAATGTGTACAATACTTAGTACATTATTTTGATCAATTTCGAAGGATTCCGCCTGCGTTTGCAATGTAAGCGGAAAAAATGTAATTATTTACGACATCACATTAAAAACCTCAAAAATAACAGTTTTTCTCCACTATTTAATGGATGATATTATACATATAAACCTTCCTCTTATCTATCTATTAAAAAAAACCGCATAAAAATCCGTTGCGTAGTTTTAAAGATTTAAGCATACATCGGGATATAGGGACAGAGAAAGCGACTTTGGTTTATACTATGTAGTGATTTATTTTGCATGGATATTTCTCCCTGTTGATTTGAATTGTAATCTTTTGCTATGTTGGAAATTACAGAAAATATTTTATACCTTTCAGCCCATTATAAAAACATGATACATTAAAAATTGTCTACTTTTTAGGGTTATTTGAATGTAAATATTGAGCTGGATTTGTAAATATTGGGCGTCTTTTACGCAGTATTATAACACCTTTCAAAAATTAACAAAAAATGTTTGAAAATAATGTGCACGGTTTTTGAAATGACCGATTCAATTATTAAAACAGAATTTCAACTAAACATTAATAATAATTTATTTCAAATTAAAGTTCTTTGAATAAAAGATTTTTTAATGAAATCATAATTAAAATAGTTTTTTTTAAATAAAAAACAAAGAAAAACGGACAAAAAAATGCAACAACATAGCTTTAAACCTCAAGTAACTTGTATTCTTATGATGTTACATTATATACAACAATTACTACTATCATAGAATATTTTGTGGGACTACTATACTATAAACAGTAAGAGACAGTCGAGATTGAGTATACGAAAAACCAAAGATACAGATATTTTTAAAATCGAACGAAACTAAATTTTGCAAGTAATATCTTTTATTAATTGCAATTATACTTCAAATGATTTCACAAAATTTTATTACTATATTTTTTTTGGAATTTTGAATTTATATAAAGATTTTAAAAAATTCAATTCCATCTCGAACATAAAACTTTGTCCGTATTAAGCTGGACTAAATGCTATAGCCAGAAATTTATTGGCTAAAAGACTTTCAACTTACGACTAAACGCCTACTAGGCAAAAAGGGATCACTCGGAAAACTCGAAACGACACTTGGATTTATACCAATTTAAAAACATTATATAATCGATGATTATGTTGTGTTGCGTTGTTTATCAGTATTAATTTTGTTTGAAAAATCTAAAACATTCATTTTAAACTAATAATAATTATAAAATACACCATAAAATTTGTGTATTTTATAATTTTAAGTAAGCGTGGAAGATTCAGGTCGTCGCGTTTTCTGAATACTTGAATACACGTTGAACACGCTTTTTTACCATTTACGTTAATTGAAAACCAAGTTTAAACAAGTCAAGCAACAACTAACAGATTTAATTGTAAAGATACTCGACATATTGTTTTAAACAAATATTTGAACTATTTTTAATCATTCATAAAGTACTCTGAATATGCATTCTTAGTTATAAATACATATATAATAATAATATACAATATATAGTAATTATATGCAATCATTAGCTAAATTTTAGAGGAAAATGTGAAGCGAATCCACATATTACGAATAAATGTTCCTTTTTAGAAAACAAACAATTTTTGTCTTCGAATTTGTCGTCTATTTTTTATGGTTTAAAAGTTAGATCATGAATCAATTGGACACAATTGACTGATTTTGGACATAAGCGAACTTAAACTCATTTTTTATGTCTAGCAAACGTAATCAAAATTTCAACTAGCTTAATCTTTTCATTTTTGATAAGGGCTAATTAGGTGATTCTATGAACACCAAAGTCAATATGCTCAAAGATGTATGCTTACATCCGTTTAGCTACCGTAATATGTTATATAGATTGTTAGATGCTTGTTAAGGGCCTAGGAGACGCCACAACACATCACAGATCCTTTTTTTTCTCTCATTTTGTGCTCTATATATATATATTTATTATTATACCTAGAAACAACTCCATATAGCTAGTTAGGTTCATTCTTTTAATTCTTTATAAATTGGCAATTATATTAAGTGGATGGTGTAATTCTCTATTTCAATCCTGTGTAATATAAGAGTTGTACATGTATAATAAAAGATAGTTATATTATACATATACATAAATGATAAAGATAGACAACATTTAATTATAATAAAATAGATTATTATATACTTCTTACCTCCATGTAGACAATAAATAACGTTATTTATAAAATTGACGTTTTGAGTTGTAATCACAATAACGACTAATAATTCTGCTTGTCCAATCGATAATATTATAGTGTTATAGTTATTTGTAGTTGTATGTTCCCTAATGACAATTTTATACACTTCAGATAGAAATTATAATTTTTACATTCACTGTAAGGTTTTGACATTTTAAAAAATGCCTTCGAAATATTACCAAAAAACGGACTAACTTTCTATAAAGAAATTCAGCTTCACTCTAC
>CM035591.1:116275215-116350215 GCA_020423425.1 Chrysopa pallens
ATGCATAAAGATTGTATTAATAGATTGCGTTAAAAGTAATGGCTGCTTTTTTTAATATTTAGAGAGAGAGGAAGGAAATATAACTGATATCATACGAAATGTACTCTTCCATAGATAAACATAAATATAATGTCCATGTAACGGTTTAGGCAGGTCAAATAAAAATTGTAAAGTGGTATAAATAAGGATACAAAACATATTTAGGAGTACGTTATTTTTAAAAGCAAAGAGTCGGAAGAACAGTTATTTTATTCTAATATATTTCAATTTTCTTACTTTATATACACAATTTCGTTGCCATAATTTCATAATTGAAATTCTTGAAAGACAAAGAAAATTGAAAATTTAGTATACAATATTATAATGAATCATTTAGTTTTAACTTCGCTGCAGTTTCTTAGCATAAATGTCCAATAAAAAAAAAGTTTCAATTTCAACGTAAACACCCTCTTTATAATGTCTATGCTGTACCATAGGTGTGTGTATAAGTGAGTGAACTTGATTCTATTACAATGTATTATTTGAATTTTAATATTAAATTCCTTTAGTTATAAATTGTTTCATTATTGTTATTATTATTTAAAGGTATCGTCATTGTTATATCAGTGTGTTTTAATGTTGGCATAATACACACCAACGTAAATATTTATAGTTTATATTATAATATAAAGCTTTTTGGTGACTCTACAACCAACGTCCTTGGCATAGAATGAAACATTATAGTACTATTCGACGGCATATTTATAACATCAATATATTATCTTACTATATTTATGTATACACAAACTTACTGTAATACACGGACGACGTAAATAGTCAGGAATGATATTCAATCAAATTTAAGTGGTTACAATTCAAATTTATACATTCTCTATAACAACCTAATTTGTATGTTCATATCCATACTTCAAAATCTCAAATTCAAGTACTTTATACAGATTGGAAACATAACTATGGCCTATAAAAATCTATGTATCTGTTTACATTTCCTATGTTGTACGAATAATGTTGGTATACAAAACACAAACCTGTCTGTTTATAGACACATAATAATATGAACAGAGAATTGTACTTAGTTATACTTCCCATCGGTATACAATCTGAGTATATAGGCCTGAGTACACAGTGTGCGTTGTTGGCATAAAAGTAGTCAAATCCTAAAACTGGGTACTCACATCCGTTTCTCTATCCGGCATTTTTTGTTTATTTGTACAATTAATGCCAGAAATATAAATACAGAAAACACATGCGGCTAAACGACACGATTCTAACGGCGTAGTCCAAAGCGTTGCGCGAAGGAAGGCCTAAGTAACTCAGAAGCGAAATACTGACCTAGCCGCTTAAGACAGTTACATGTATAACCAGGTCATAGTATCCACAATAATAGATTAGTTGTTCCAACTCGTATTTTTATCTCCATGGTTTCCTAATATGACGCGCTTTTTAAAAAGTTACATTGTAAATTTTATAACGCTATTTTTGTTCAATCAGCTGACTTATAGAATATAACAAATAACAGATGCCAGAGAACGTTCGTTTCGAAAAACGTTTTGTATTGAGATTGCCACGGCAATGTTTTGAGTTTCATAATAATAAGTACATATTTAGCTTTCGTAGTAAAATTCGTAGTATATTCCATGGATTGTACTACGAAAGTATTCGGTACATTTTCACAGGTAAACAATACTTTTTCGAATGAAACTACCAACCTGTTCTGTCATTACTGAAACAAAATAGATAAGTTTGATATGTAGATGACCTACGTATAAACAAAAATCAAATCTGTTTTTTAAAAAGCGGCCATAAATCCTTACCTGTAGTATTCATTATATTTACATGTTTTTGAGTCAATAAAGTACCTACGATACATTATTTTTCATAAATTGATTCTTACCCACATATATATAATTGTGTTATGCCAAATATTTTCACTTAATAAAATTATTCATAAATTTATATATAAATTCATTTCGTGTGGTTAATTTGAAGTAAAAGTATTTTTGAATATATTTTGTATTGGAAAACCACACAAATTTCCAATGTAAAAAAGAAAAACATAAAAAAGTGAAATTTTTTCTCATCAGAAATACAAAAGCCACAATTATTGGGAAAAATAGAAAAAATTATTGTATCTTTCAAGAAAAACGTGAAAAAAGGTTTTTACCTGGCGATTTAAAAAAAAAAAAACCAAAAAACTTACCAAATGAAAATAATTCATGGTTTTTCTCATTTATTCATTTTTTTATTTTGAATATTTGTTAGACAAAATAAATAACTTTTTTAAGTATTTATAATAAAAGTGGTATGATTTTATAAATTTCACTGCCGAACGATAATCGAAATTGGTAAAAATACCAATATTTATACAAAATCTATGCCAACATTGTACAAGAATAACTGGTGATTTCATTATTAACTACTCAACGGCAGTCTATATAATTAACCCATTAGTTTTAATAAACATGTTGAAAAATACAAAAAACATGTTTTCTGTTAACTGTTTAAAATCACCATAATTTCAACTCAAAGTCAACTAATCAGCACACAGTCATTCGGGGTAAAAGGTACGAGGTGGCGGTAGTTGTAGACTGTATTAATTCATTAAAACTAAAAAGAAGTGGCCATTTACTTGAAATATTAATGTGAAACTCTGAATAAAAACTGGGAATTTATTGAACTTCATGAATTTACTATCAGAAAATATAGTTTTTTCATTTTTTCTAGCTGTTATATTGTATGAATTTTGAGCCTCCAAATGCAAAACTAAACAAACACGACCCGTCTGACTACTACTTAATGAATGTATGCATGGAAATTTAAATATTTGTTATTATCTAAAACTTTATAATTGTTCAATTGGTGATTTTGTTTCTGTACAGCTTCTTTTACTAAAGTAAACTTTAACTTCAAATAAATTAACATTTATTTGTAATTAGCTGTAGCCTTTGTAAAACTGTAACACACCATTATTATTTGTAATTAATAAATATATAGAATCATTTATTAATTTAAATCCAATTCAGTGAAGTTTCCGATGACAAAAACAAACATTTTATAATAATAATTTCATACGTAAGTACATACACAAAAAACTGTACAGAGCTATCTAATTAAAAATATACTACTATACTGTATATAAATATATATTTAACTCCTTTTAATTATAAATATTTAATTATTTTAGATAAATATAGGTACCAAAAATTTTGTCAATACAGCAGCGTATTATTATTGTTTGTATCAAAATTTGTATGTATAGTGAATAAATATTCTATCATTCATTATTATATATATTCCTTTTCTTTATATAACAGCTTCACTATACAATAATATAATACTTTCACAATACACACAATAATATGAGTATAGAAATGTCGGTTTACACAGTTTGTTAGGAGCAAACATAATTTTTAATGAGGTACTCCACATACATATCTCCTATATACGTGTATGAATGTACGTACATACATACACACACACACACACGTATATCTAACAATTTAAAACAAGGCAACTGCAAGAATTGTATAAGAAAAAGATGGAAACATTTTAAACTAATAATGTTCTTACTATACAATACACGGACCAAGTGTACCAAATAAAAATTACAATGTAGTAATAAAATACTAATATCTAAACTTGGTACTAATTTGGTCTAAAAAAATACATCATATAAAAAAATTGTGCGGTGCACTTTAATGCAATTTTTAACCTGTGTACTAAGACAGGAACATAGAGCTTTGAAGTTTTCAGCAATTCTTTAAGGATACAGTATAAAGAAAACAATTATCAAAATATTTTTACGGTGCACTTGAATGCAATTTTTAAGATTTGAACTCTACTAAGACAAAATATTTGATTTTTGTATTTTTCTTAAGACTACCTCTTTAAAAATCGAAATATGGTTTTGGATAATAGTTTTAGATATCACCAGAAATCTGATCCAGTGACTTATTCCGGACAAATTTCAATGTATCTGAAAAAATAGCCATCCAATCGTAATTTTGTGTCATTCAATCATTTTTTACTTTATTTTCAATTATTTCAGCATATATTTCGTCGATTTTCTACTACGAGTCCAACAACTTTAATAGAAATAGATGAAATTTAACAGAAATAGATTTACAATCGAGTAAACTGAGTACTGAGACCGTAATTCAAAGCCAAGTCGGAAGCCGATACAAGCTCAAAGTAAAAAAAATACTTATCTACGCGCGTCAGAAGTTCTTTGACACCATTAAAAACAATTTTAATAAGCAAATAATTAATTACAATAAATAATAAAAGGACTGGAGAAGGATAGTCAACACAGTTAATAAAGCTCAGTTTAAATTTGAAAAATTTAATAAATAAATATATATTTTCTTACATTAAGTGTAACATAAATAATAACAACAGCTTCAACCTGTGAATTTTGGATGACAACAATGCGCGCACATCTTAAAATTTCACTCACATCATTTTTTCCTTACGCACCTAAAGATTTTTCTATGAAAGCCAAGAAGATATTTTTTTTAATGTATTGGTGAAGTCTTGATAAGCGTTTTATTGGATAAAAATGAAAATTTATTACTGCAATCCATTCTTTTATTACGAATAATTTAAATAATAAGTAAATTATTATTGGTACAAACCGTATCACAATTTACCATACATATGTATGTGCCTATATACTATGTTTCTAATTTTAATCTTGGAAGACGACTATATGAAGATTGTTACTAATTAGTAGATATAGCAAAAGATAAGGTAAAACAGTGTATGTATGTATGAATATATACAGAAAATTTTAATGGGATGAGTTATTTCGTTTTATTTCTTATCGTTACTCATCACAAAACCAACCAAAACACCACCGCCATCATCATACCATCCCGTCAATGAAAACCACCCCACTAACTACACCCCGTTCATGAACATATTTCATCATTCACCTTTTCATTTCATCTCTTATGATGATAAACGCGGCATAGCATAGTATCACAACGGTAGCGTTAAAAATCTGGTAGTGGAACGCTTTACAACCTCTGTATACACAATTTTACTGTCTTTAGATGTACGAAAATAGTAGCCATGTCAGATTAATCAAATATTGTTAAAGTAAATTTTTGTATTTAATGTTTAGACTTAGAACATTTTCGTTGCCGTGCTCAGAAGTATACTCTGTAAAAACCTCAAAACTACGCCTAACCTAAACTAGAAAATCGCAAAAAGTAGGATAATGTTTTTTTATTTGTTTTGTACAGAGTAAAAATTGAATAACATAATAACATCTACCACGTTCATCTGTTTAATTAAATCGGTCTTTATTGGCAGCCTTAGCAATGCTCTGTACATGTTAAGCTGCTCAATCGTTTTGTCTATTGTTTGAGAAGCCACTGCATTTAAGTCTTGGGTGTTCTACATCACTTCCTATTAAACACTATCATTTTCTTAGTCTAAGCTCATCTTATCTGTCTAGAAAGAAAATAAGAAACTTCCTCCCATGAAACCCAGTAAGCGCTCGAAGCACAATATTATACTGCAGTTCAATATCCGAAGATTCATTTAATGATATAGTATACCATAAATGGCGCTACATAACCTACTCAATTTACGTCCGGTCTATTATATAATCTGTCATATAAGTATAATAATTATATTACTACTAAATGATTTGTCAACAAGAGATATTCCAGCATCTATGAAGCAATTTATAATAACGATTTGCTGATCTGATGAAGAAATTTAATGTTTTATTTGCTTTACGTATCGAAAAGGATTCATCAACGAAAATTCATTGATTTTCGAATCGAACGCATTGTTTCTATATAGAGGTAAAACATTCTGATGAATTAACTGACAGACAGCCAGACTGAACTGTTTAACAACACAGTCTCGTTTATTAGTTAGTAAAGAGTAGATACATATATAGAATACGTTAATTAGATATTGGGATATTTATGAATTAATTCATTTTAATGAGTATATATATATATATATATATATATATATATATATATATATATATATATATATATATATATATATATATATATATATATATATATATATATATATATATATATATATATATATATATATATATATATATATATATATATATATATATATTTTGTTATATAAAAAGGAATGAAAGTTTTCTAATGAAAGGTAAACATTTGAATATTATAATTCTCTTCTCAGTAATATAAATTAAATCTCTGACGTGTGTTGTACTTGGTGGAGAATGTGGATGTAGTTTGGGGGTACACAAAGTAGATATTTTAGACGTGGTTCATTTGAATGTATCTATGTTGTGCTTTTTCTTATATTACGTAAAAATTTATTCTTATTACCACCACTTTAATAGAATATTTAAAACTTGTTATGATAGATTTTATATGAACTTTATAATTAAAAGTCTTACATAAATATTACTGTAACTTAGTTCCTTTGTATAACAAATCATAGCCGAGAGATTCTACCATAATATCAATTATTAAAAATACAGTGATACTTTGTCTTCGCCGAAAATTTAAGAAAGGATCACAGATAACTCAAATAGCTTAGACACTAGAGTTGTTTTTGATAACATTCTTATTTCCCTTACTATTAGTTACAGATACAAGTTAAACAAAAATTATATTTCAATAAAGAGATTTATTTCACCTCATCAAAATCGTCACTCAAAAATAGATCTCAAATTTTATATTCTGAAATTCTATTGTACGTTAAAACTGTATTAAATTATTATCATACTTAGTTAAATTAGTTAACATGCTTGGGATTAAAAAACTTAAACGGTGTCTTATGTTATTTGATTTCAAACGTTTCTTTTTAAATTCGAATTTGCTTGAACAATTCTTGTTTTTGTTTTGTTTCGGGACTGTACCTCAAAATGACAGTACAGTTGATCATTTGGCGAACGTATTTTTATGATTATGGTAGGTCTGTAAAATACAACGACGAAGGAAAAATTATTCATTAAAGATACAATAAATTCTACCAAACATTCAAATTACTTTTATAGTTTTGGTACTTCGCCGACATTCATTAAAGAACGCTACCATTAAAAATCAATGATCTGAATATTTTACAAACCGGAAAACTATTTACATATTGTGAGACGAAACGTTAATTTCAAAGGTAAAATTTTTGTAATGTATTTGTAGACAGATATGAATAAGAACCAAAATAAAAATTAAGGGGGAACAAAAACAAAATGTAATATACAATAAATATTTTTATACCCCCGTCTATATCTATCGTAGTAACACGTGGTGCAGTGTAGTACACATCATTTTTGTTATTATGTTTGTCAGTGAGTGAGAATATATATATATGGAGATGGTTGACAATGATATTATTTTATTAATATATAATGACCCTCCAATTCATCAACTTAAGTGCTCCATATGGTTTTTGATGTTCAATTCAAATATGTGGATGGCATCGTCTATAAAATTTAGTCAAATGATATAATCAACATATTTTTTTTTTTTAAACCGGGGTCCGTAGGTGAAGCCAAAATTTTGGATTTTGGTGTATACATTAGAAATTACATGCTTATTATTGCTTTGTAAAGTATTCCTTTCCTACTATTATAAATATGAATGTAAGTTTGTTTGTTACGCTTTCACGCAAAAACTACTTAACCGATCTTTATGAAACTTTGTACACATATTCTTGGAGGTATAAAAAGTAACAGGATTTTATTGAAAAAAAAAAAAATTGTCTGTCAAAAAATCTCAAAATCTAACTACTTTAACGCCGTCTAGCATTCCAGTAAAGAAGTTCTAACCATGAGTACTGTAATACCGTTGTACTGTATTATTGACTGTCACGCCAATATCCTATCCAATTGATTATAGTTTCAGCTGTTTGGTATTTTTCTTTATTTATTGTTCTTTTTTTTCAGTTATTATTTGCAGTATAAAACTATTTTAATTTTTGAGGTTCAAAATCTATAAATTGTTAAAATTCAAAATTATTTATTTTTGTTACAGAGAAATATATTTTATTGATTCATTTATATAATACTGATCTCTGATACTTTATTTAATGGCTTCAATGCGAGTGAAGTCGCAGTTAAAAGCTAGTGCATTCATAAAGTCATTTATTTAATCTCTATTTTTGCCTGCCTGTCCATGACCAAGGAAATTGCATACATTCAATTGCGTCTCAAGTCTATGAATCGTACGAAAGGTTCCATGGATTAATGACTCTTTTGAGTAGAAGAGAAGATTTTGACCACATATTAAAATTAATAGAATACCGAATAAGTTGGAATCCCAAGATTTATTAACAGGCAGTGTACATGAGCGTTCACAGCAATTGTCTTCTGCTGTATAAATTCACAAATACAAATTCACGTATTTGTATGTTAGTGAGAAAGCAGTTTTAGAACTCGGAACCATTAGTTTGGATACATTTTTTGAGACATAAAAATTTAAATTGTTGGCCGATTAATAAAATATTACTACGATATCCCATACATCGTATTGAATTCCATCACACTCTTTTATTTAATATAAATTATTATTATTATAAAAATAATTTATAATTAAATTTTTTTTTCTACTTTTATATTTAATATTAACCGGAATATGTATTATAAATTTAATTTAATATTAGGAAATTACTATCACAAAATTTTGTGCGCGGTAAATATGGTTTGATTTATATAAATCTGCGCACAAAATAAAATTAAAAAAATTATTAAATATAATTCAATGCATAATAATTAATATATATGTCTGAATTTTCTAATGAATATTTATATCAACAATATATAAAAGGCGTTTTACGATAAGATAAAAAAAAATTTTATGAATAACATTATTAAAGAGAATTTTTGTGATATTCAAAAGCAAGTAATATACCACGTTATAAAAGTGGACTATTAATTATAAAGATTTAAAACTCCATGCATATACAGCCTCTTAAAAAGTGCCATGATGATAAAATTGAGATTAACTAATTTTAAATAGTCTTACAAATATTCAGAAAGAAAATAACCACTTAATAAATACTTCAGAAAGAAAATAACCATGAAGTTACTTTTACTTCTATATTTTATTTTAGCTATTTTTAAAGGGATCCATACACTCTCAACATATTCGTCAACGTGTTGATGATCGCCCATACACTATCAACGTTTTCGTGGACGTGTTGCCTTTCACCATACACTATCATTTTACACGTTGACGTTAAAAAAATGACAAAAAATTTCTCATTAAAAGATCAATTATCGGATAAAAGAAATTATATGTAATTGTTGTTTTGTGTGTGATAGTGTGTATGTATATATACACATAAATTTTTGTGGGGGAATTGTGTACTGATATTATTAAAATGCATAGCGAATTCTGAAACACATATTGCACTATTGTAATTGTGCGATATAATAAAATACGTAATTTAAATACTTTACCAAAATACAAAGATTATTTGTGTATTTCAAATAATTCTCTAAAAAATTATTTTTATTATAATAGAATGTACAAAATTTGTATGCAATAGGTAATTAATATTATAATTTATATAGAATTAAAAATGATTTTTTAATTTGAAAATACGTTGAAAGAATTATATATTATGTAAAATGACAAACACCATTGCTTTAACACCGTAATTATTTATGTAATTAAAATTTTTCAAAATAGATATCAGTCCATAAATTGTATTTTATTAATTAATGTCTAACATATGATTCCAAAAAATTTTATTCATCTGTTTGAAGATCAAATCAAATAGAATATGATTCTATATTTGATTTTGATTTTATATTCAAACAGATGGAAAAAAAAAAATTTTGAATCATTTCTAAGACACCAATTTAATCGAAATAGCAGATAATTGGTTTATCATTCGCAGCTCCCGTATTGTTTGTCTAATTTTTTGGCAATAGTTTCGTTGATAGTGTATGGGCTAAGAAATTAATTCCATCAAACTTTTTCTTCAACGAAATAATTGATAAAAATTATTTTAAATTTTACTGTGTAATCGCTCCTATAAGAAACAATGCACAAGATTGAACTTCATGGCAAGTTGATAATTCATATGTACTTATATAAGATAGAATGTTCTGAGTAGTCTTATGTTAATGCATATACTTTCAATACGAAAGGTTGCAGGTTCAAACCTATCCTGAGTTAGTAGCTTTTATTTTTTAAATTAAGTTTATTGTTACAAAAAATTGATTCTATTTTTTATTTATATTTTTTTAATTATGGCTTTCCATTCAATTAACCAATTCAACTGAATGAAAAATCTTGGCCCAATTTCAATTGCAAATCGTATATGAGAAGTGGGTTTCAAATAATAACTGAGCTTTTTAAGTATAATATTATTTTTCAAAACTTGCATTATACTCGAATTAATTTCACACCTTAACACAATTATATTGGTTCAATTTATTTTCGAAAACATGATATATCAAAAATTAAAATTGTGAATATATCAGGGTAAGAGTACTTTTCAAAAAAAAAAGCTGTGAATGATGCAAGTATGTGGCTAGTTTAGTTTCCTTTGGTAATATTTTTCATAAACAGAATATCTTACTTGAACATTTTAGTTATTTAAATAACTTGAATGAATTATACCGGAATTTTATCACATACACAAAAAAAAAACACATTAATTTTAATAAGTATTACAGGAAGTAATTATTTTTTGTTTGTAAATATTAATTTCAGATAATTTAAATGATATTCCATTTGTAATAGTAATTTTTTTTATGTGTGCTAAACTAACTTTTTTTTTTGTATATTATAAATTTCTTAATCATAATCAGAGATGGGGAGAAATGTATTTTTTTTTTTTTTTAATTTATAACTTAATGAATATATTTATTAATAAATTTATGTTATTTTTTCAAGTCATATGAAAAAAATTCTAAAAAATGAACATGTTTTATCAGTATGACAAAAGCGCAATTATGAATTTCATGAATAAACATCAAGGCTGGGATTCATAAATAAGAATCTGCGTAGGCTAAAGGAATTATCATATCTTACGTGAGAGAGGACAACCTTTATAAAAGTAAAAAGAAAAATTTTTCTTTCAAACAACCTTTATGAAATACACAATATGCAAATAACATCCCATTATCTTTTAGAAGGCACGTGCCTATTAACAAATTCATGTAATACACGTGACTTTTCAGCCAAACTAGAACGAAAAAAGAAAACTAAAACGTGTCAATTAAAAGCTTTTAAACTTGATCATCATGAATAATTTTAATTTATAAGATTTGGCAATCTGACATTTAACAAATTGGTAGACTTGGAAAACTAATTGTAATTTACGGATCTATCAGCATTTACAGTTATCTTATTAATTAATTAATTATTATTATTAATTTTTTTTGTTAAAACTACCGCTGGATACATTCTGTCAAACAGTACAGACACTTGCCACAATCTGATTATTTTTGTTTTATATACAAAATTCTACTGTAAAATAAATTTAATTTGGTAAACTATTGTCCTATGTATTTTCGATTATAGAAAATTGTATTTGAGAAAACGTTCTCACTAAACTATAGTAATTTCAGAAATAAATACTACCTATAAATTTTCTTTTCTGAAATAACCGTAACAATTATGAAATAAAACTGTTAAAATTAAAAATAACGTATTTGATATGCAATTATTAAATTCTGGAGTATAATTCGAATGCAAATTTATTGTTAAAATTAACACATAAATATAATATAATTATATAAATATTATTATACAATTTTGAAGCACTTGCTTATAATAGTATATCGCATTAAACGATATGAAATATAAAGCTCCCGAGGCCATAACAATACTGCATAGAAGCCAACATGAATTGTCTTGTTAAAGATAATTAATAAGCAGAATCTACTATTCAAAATTCAATACATTTTTATAGCAATTCTACCTTCTATATGAATTGGTATTATTGGTTGAGGGTTTACAATACGCATAAAAATAGAAATAATAATACCAAAAAAAATTTTACTTTCGGTAAATAATAATATATATATACAGTTATATACAATTTACATCTTTGTTACGCATTTCATTTCCTATGTTAAAATTATATTAGCCGTAAAATATTAATTAATTTTTAAACAGCCATAAAATTTTCCTCAAAATGTTTAATGACGTCAACAAACAAAACACAACATTAACATTAACAGAACAAAAACAATCACATACACAAAAATAAACATAAACACAATTTTCTATTATACAATTTTCATTTATATTTATATTTTTCTTCCAATTTAAAAAGGTGTTTTAATTAAAATAATAAATTTCATTTTTTTTTTTCTTTAATTTCTGAATTCCTCATTCTATTTAATAATAATATGTTGTTCCCCATATCTTTTACACAGTTAACTCTATATATATATATATATATATACAAAACATAGAGCCCTCTTTGTCTCTCACTCTTGTATTGTCTGTCAGTCTGTATGTCTGTCCGTCACACATAATATTATTTCCCTTCATTTATTATTGTTCCAAACGTTCCTATACACACACATAGCCCAGTCACATGGTGCTTGATGTGTACAAGTATGGCATACAACCGACATACACAGAGCAACCCCTTTTCTCTTCAGATCCTATATTATAACAATTTTACCCTGCACACAGTGAATGTATTGTTAGAGCAAACCGTCGTATATGGTAACACACGAATCAAGTCAGTACATACAATCATGATCAGAAAAAACGACTTGGTATAATTTCAAACATAACTTAGGGTAAGAAGAATCGAAGATGTTTAAGGTATGAAGACAATTTCAGCGGTTAGGAAATTGGAAGTTTTCCGGTTATAAGCATAAATTAAATGCGACGGTGGTGGTTTAATAAACATAATTAAACCCATTACCAAAAAACTATTTTCAGTAAAACCTCTTAGCGGGTATCCCTGTTTTCATGTTAAAATTGTGCTGGTCTCAAATCTCATTAAAATTAAAAAATATATACATTTAGCAATTTGTTCCTGAAAAACCGTGTCGTTTCTGT
Organism: Chrysopa pallens; assembly: GCA_020423425.1. Lineage (NCBI taxonomy): Eukaryota > Metazoa > Arthropoda > Insecta > Neuroptera > Chrysopidae > Chrysopa > Chrysopa pallens. The sequence goes on from CM035591.1 coordinate 116,288,208, forward strand.
TTCAGTGATTTGCTTCTGTAAACCTTGTTCACATTACGCAAGTAATTAAGGTAATTAACGAATAATTTATCAATTAAATGTTTACTAAGTAAACACTAAGCCTTCAATCTACTAATAACTTAATCGAGTGTCAAGTCTGTATGATCAATAAAGAATATCTCAAAAGTTGTAGAGGAAAATAGTGGAATATATTACTTGCCGAATAAGTAGGATCATACTAAACCTGACTACGAGGCTTTCCTAAGCGTACTAGCCTTTAATGATTTAATACGTGGTTGTTTGAACAAAATTAGTTACGAGATTTAAATTTTAACTTGATGATTCTCAGATCTTTACGGTGTCGGTAGAACCGAACTGGCTCAGAGGCCAAGCGAGTATAGGTACAATCAGCTTTAACTATTTGAAGGTTACGGGTTCAAATCCAAACAACGGGCAATTTAACGCTTTTTTTAATTTTTCGCTTTAACGTAGTCGGGTTAAAAAAGACAAATGTTGACAGGTTGGGTGACTTAAAAATTATTCCAAGTGACCAATAGATAGTCTATATTACTAGACTAGCACATCATTTGCAATTGTATGAATTTTTCTCAATTTTACAGTACAACCAACTATTTCGTATTGTAATATATAGGAGAATAGTCTTATATACACACTATGCAATACAAGCAGAGCTCTTGCAGAATAACTATTCACAACAAACGCTGTCCCGTATGTTAGAATAGTATAGTACTACTACCATTCACCACTCACAGAATTAATAAAACGTTTATTCGACCGTTTCGTAACGTTATTAAATAACAACAAAAATGAAAAAAAAAAAAAATAGGAATATTATTAAATACGCAATAAAAAACAGATTACATTATTAAAAAATGGGAAATTTTCATAGATTATTATTATTTTATTTAATAATATGTATATACCTGAAAGTGAAAAGTTCAACAAACAATTTTTTCAATTTCCTAAAACTTTCTGAAAAACTGGATTTCGTGGATAAAATCATTTTTATATTTTTGGGCAGTTTTATTTAAAAAATGGAATAAATTACGATTTAAATTTCACAAGTTATTTATAACGTCACACGCAGGTAAAGCCTGAATTTCGTTTTACACCGCTCATATTTAATTGAGGTTAATGAATATTATAACTATCAGAATTAATTGTTGAGATGGCAAAATAATTCTTCAAGAAGGCTCACAATTACTATAGCAAAAACAAATGAAATTAACAAGCTGTAGTGTTAATTGGTAGCAAAATGTTTTGCGTATAGTTGATTATCAATATTTAAACTATTTATACTCAACCAAATTGACACGAAGGCACATGCATTAATTAAATTCTATATGCAACTATAATGCCAAAATTTTGACCTGCAATATTTGCAAAGACCTGCGATATTTTTAAACTTTTTACACTTAAGAATTAATTTTTTATACGCTCGTATATAAATTTGTATGCCAAATATAACAAATATTTAAACTAACAACTAACTTTTTGTCTCTTATTGTACGAGTATAAACAGTGGCCACTGAAGTGGGGTGCACGTAATTCCGCGGGGTGCACAGAAAAATGTATGAACTACGCCACATTTTTTTTTTTGTTAATATAATTAAGAGGTATGGTTTAGTATTATTTTTGACGTAAGAAGTAGATATACCGTAAAAAATTTGAAGATTACTGATTTAAAAGATAAGGTAATGAATGTTAATTATAATAAAAATCAATTCATATTCTATTAATTAGTTATTCGAATTAATATTTTTTTATTTATTTATTGAACACTACATAAGACATGTTACATTACGACATGGCGATATCACTTATATTGCGTCTAAACTCCTTGTACCTTCATTGACACGTACGCCTGACTACCTATACTGACCAATAGAGGTCTCGTCAATCGCACATTTTAAATAACATAAATTTGAAATTAAAATACATTCAATCAGTTATCACACAAATTATCAAATTCATTCTTGTGTGCTCCTCTTAAATCTATAAGATTTACAAAACGGCGCAATAAAAAATTATTTATTTCTTGATATTTCCTTTCATGCTATTATGACGAACAGAAAAACAGCAGAAAATAAAATTATGAAAAGAACAATAACATTTTTATCACAATATCCTTGTTGCTTTCAATATTTTTAAGCATAACAGAATGTAACATACTCGTCTTAGTCTCGGACTAAATTTAACATACTCTCAGATATTTTATATCTATGCACAGTATAAAAAACAAAATTACATCAGAATCATACAATATATACCTACATTATATAGAAAAGGTATTTTAACTATTATGCTTTTGATGATGATACAACAGGAGAATGGATAGGTTATATCTGTGTACATGCACTTATAGATAATATAATGTTACCTACTAAAATTTAATTAGAATTTGGTTTAACTTTGTTTTTTTTTTTTTTAAATATAAATGGTATTTTTATTAGTACAGAACGCATGCTTTTTTTTTTTATTATGTATAAACATATTGTTGTTTGTTGTTTAATGTATATTATATTAAATACGCGTGCGAGAAAATATTTTATTAAAAAAAAAAGTTGTCTAGTAAAAAATAAAATATAATAAAAATTATCACCTTCTAAGTTTGGGTCAATTCACCATATAACATATATATATATATAATATGTATGTATACATAATATGGTTGGATAACTTTAATTGCATTGTACTAATAATATATTTATTCACGTAACAGATAGTGTAAATATTTTATTGAGTATAAGCTATAAGTTGGTTACAAACTACTCGTCTAACATTTTTTTTAAAGGAAATTAGATATTCATTATGAAAGGGAATATGGTGAAAATATACAAAATATTTCAGTAGCAATATAAGAGAATCCGAATCCTGATAATTAGGTTCTAAAATTACTCTCAAGATCTCAAGATTTATTTCAGTTCCTTATTTTAGCTGAGAGAATATATTCAATGTCTTCATCCATCCGAGTTGAACTACAGAAGCCCATTACAACGATATAATATATACATACTTATATTATGAAGAGGAAACAGTATTTTTGAAAAAAGTTAAAAATTATTGGTACGATTCAAAAAATTATTTCACCGTTGGGAAGGTACGCTATCCCCGGTTGACTTTGGCTACTTTATTTCTGTATTCACACGGGATCGAGAATTACGTGGAATAAAACCACATGACGGTTCTAAATTAATTTTTTTTCATTTTTGTAATAAAAATGAAATTTTGTCAGATGTTAAATTATATCTACAACAATCAAAGAAATGTTTAGAATTAAAAGTAATTTCAACAACAGTGGCAAACGAATAAAATTTTTTTCCTTAAAAAGGAAATTTTCAAACGCTTTATAAGCAATAAATACTATACTCAATAAAATATTGTAGAAACCTGTACGGGCATGGAGTAAATTTTTTTTGGCAACTTTAATAATAATAAAAATTTATTAAATAAAAATAATAACTATAAATCACATTGACTGTAATATGTTTAGATAGAACTAAAAAATGTATTTAATTAAATATTATTGTGATTAGAGAATTACTAACAAAATAAACTAGCTCTGCTAATAGTTTTTTTTTTTATTGCAGTATAATAAACATTAATATCTCTGACAATAAATAGATACTATTATGCTTTTTTTAGGCAAATATATAAGTTTTTAGGCTGATAATGTTCAAACGTTAATAAACTGGACGTTGATCACGTATTTCACTCGATTTTTTTCACTTATGCCACTGACAACATTGTAAGATATGTATTAATATGGCAACCAATTTGAAAAGCCATATAAAATAAAAATTTTATTTAGTTTAATGTCAAAATATGAAAGGTTAAAAGATTTCATTGGGAAAATTTTTGTAGATCTGGTGTTGATTTTTCCACTGCTTACATTTCAAAATCATCGATTTAGGCGACATTAATTTAAATGAGGCAAGTAATCATTCCATTCGACACAAAATTTCATACATATTATCAAATAAAATAAGTGTTGAACATTCATGAATATGTACAGTCAACTCAAAAATAACGAACCGACATGAATGTTACTTATAGATTTAAAATTAAAAATATACGGTTTTTATGGCGTCTTTTACTTAGAACTTAAATTTATGTTTTATTTAGTTAAATTTTATTATTATTAAATGTAATATTAATTTAACGTACTAAGCCACAGCAACTCGTAGTGAGGTAAGTAAGCTGAAATTTTTACTAGGATGATTTTCAACATATAGACCTCTGACAATTTGAAAGAATTCACAGCTAGAGCTAAAACAAAATTTCACAGCTACAGCTAAAAAGTATCGAAAAATATATGAAATTAACAAATACAATGGGACATTTTTTAAATATATGCATCATATTTTAATTGATAAAATACGATATTAATAAAGAAATAATTCTTGTTTTTTTTTTTTTCATTTAAAATTCAATTTCAATTTATTTTATTATATTTCAATTATATAATATTATACACAATGAAATATTCATGTATATTGAAATATGTAAACAATTTATTTAATATGAAAAATAGAAAAAGCAAACAATATCAAATTTATAATTTAATGTAGAATACAAAAATTATATCGAAAAAAATTTAATATCGAAAAACATTCTTCTGGTACTAAAAATTATTAAAATAAGTTTAAATAAAGGATTTTTCTGTTTCAATGTTTATTAACTTAAAAATTTATCTGCTATTATTTATTGTCTTTTATTTAAATGTACTTCATCTAAGTATCAAAAATATTCCACATCCTGAACCGAATCACTTTCTCAGCGATATTCGGAAGGCATTTGATCATTAGTATCGGGTGCCGATACTAATCTTTACCGATGATTTTCTATGGTTTTCCATTTGGTTTTCACAAAGTGAATACTGGGATAGAGATCCTTATAAAGTCTGCCATAGCTGCATACCTTCCCCTTCCCTTCATATGCCCCATCCTATTTTTTGACTTATCCTGTACAATTATGTATTGTTTAAAAAAATGAATAAAGAATTGAATTTACTTAGCAAGACTTTTACTTTTAAAGAATTTCAATTTTAAAAACTGCTTATATTCCTACTATAAAATAATTTTCCTTTAAGAAATAAGAATTTTTCTTTAAAACCATTTGATAAGCATATTTTAAGGTAGTCATTGCAAAAAATTAAAATTATTACAAAGATAACTGAAGTGCTAATGCAAGCGTAATAACATGAAAAATGCAATATCTACCTCGCTATATTATTATATAAAAATCCATTCATAGATAACGCTTGTGGTAAGTGTCGGATCTTTGAAGTGAAATTCCGTGCTAAGTGTCACTCCAAAACTTAAGCACGGTTAGTACTTACTAAGTGCCACTGTGATTAACACTTCCTAGTATCTATTCACTTCCTAACACACCTAGTATCTATTGTTGTTACATATATACTAGTGACTTAACTTGTTCTAGATTTTCTGCACGTGTTCATTCACGCTCTTTTGGTTATAGTCCAACACCCCCCGCCCCAATCTATGGGATTTTTTTAAATTGGTAATATCTAGAAAATTAGTGAAATTTGGCATTCCTTTTGATGTTTGTGTTTCAAACATTAAAATCTACATACTTCAAAATCGATTTTTTACAATAAACTCTTCCAGCAACTCGAACCATTTTATAACGCAGCACGCTTTCATAAGTGATTTTCGAACTCGTGTTCTTCTGATTTACAATTGTAGTAATTTTTATACAATACACAATAATATTCTATTTCTTTTTAATAAACGCCTTTATTTGCTATAAATTATAATAAGCTCCTCTTTATGTCGTAAACATTCCTGAGCAGTATAGATGATTTTTGCATGTTATATATATAATAAAGAATGGTGAATATAACATATGTATGCGTACAATCCTTTGGTATAATATAGACTATTTATATTATTAATACATAGAGATGGTCTTGCGTAATAGACCAGGGTAGAAGCCTTTGAAATTTAAAAAAGGTAAAAAGTGAAAAAAAAATTGTTGTATGATGAAAAACCATTGGAAAGAAAAAATAATTTACGAGCCACTTATTTTGTAGATCTTACCTACAACTTTGCCATATAACTTTTTTCCTTAGAAATTGTAGTTTTGCCGAAAATCGCGATAAACCGTATTTTACCCTTAAAACCTCATCCTTAAGATGCGCGCGCATCACCGTCACACAAAATTCACAGTTTGAAGCTGTTGTTATTATTTATGTTACACTTAATGTAAGAAAATATATATTTATTTATCTTATTTTTCAAATTTAAACTGAGCTTTATTGACTGTGTTGACTATCCTTTTCCAGTCCTTTTATTATTTTACTGTAATTAATTATTTGTATGCAAATAAAAATTGTTTTTTAATGATGCCAAAGAAGTATAACTTCTGATGCGCGTACATAAGTACACGCACCCATTTTTTTTTTAAATAAAAGTTCAATAGTTTTACCCTATGGCCGATTGCAATTATATTTTTATTTGCAAAAAAAAATTTAATACTAAAAGTGTCAATAAATTATAAACAATATTACTACAAAACATATTACCAAAATGAATTGTGCGTCTAGCCATATGCATTCGCCTTTATTCTCGTCTTTCAATTCACTAAACATCCATAAAAATTATCCAATAATAATATAATTACATACAATAAATCATATTTAATGAATATTTTCTCAAAAATTTTCATTAAATTGCAATTTGTCCTTTATTCCTGTATACGTTTAACTATATATATATAATATATACACACTAAATACAAAATACTTGAAATAATTAAATATCGCTATAAATTAATAAAGTTGTCACTAAAATGGATTATTAATAATAATAGATATTAATATAATAGCATATAATACAACGAGATATTATATAGATAATCAGTAGCGTATTCAATGAATAGCATTGGGGGAGATTAATATCGACACTTATTTTATCATTACTTTAACATTCCTATTATTATAAACAAATATAATTATAATATACGACAAAAGGAATATGGCAATTTGTCTCTATATTGTTGTGAAACACAAAATTCAAAACTATAATAAGTAGATTTTAGATTTTATCACTTTATTCTAAGTTAGCCACAAAAATCATGTTTCAAAATTGTCTGATATTTCTGAATTTTTCATTATAATTTTAGTCCTTTTTTTATTTATTTATATATTATCCAGACAATATTTGAAACACAAAATTTTTTAATTTTTTGGCAGTTCAAAGTAAAAATTTTTATGGTTAACTTATTCTATGGAATACAACTATATTATGGCTTACTTAAACACGAGAATAATCTGGTTTGCTTGAACACTGGAGAAACTTTGCTTTCAAGGTGGGAGATCACATATTACAACTTCAAGGACTAGAATGTCTCAATGAAAAGAATTAACGTTATAGCTTCTGGTGTGTCGGAGTACCAGTTAAAATGCATTCTAGAATTTTAAGAAAAGGATATCTGTGTGGTCAAAAGGTGTGAAAAGGCTAAAAATGCTTTAAGAAGGAGATTTAAGGAAGATTGTGAGCACTGTTTATTTTAATTTAAATTTAAATTTCGTTTGTCTTAGTTAAATTAAATTCCCAATTTTTTTTTTTTTTCCAAATATTTGCATGATAATTTCCAAGTGAAATTAATTAATAGATTTGAAATATTCCGATTTTTCAGGTCTGTGGCAGCCTGTATATCAAAAAAATAATATTGTGGCCAAATTCGCGGTCATTTTATATCGAAATAAGACATAAATATGTATTCGTTACTGTCTTCAAGACAGGTAATTTAAGGTCAGGTTGTTCGTCATGATTTCAATTAAATATTATGTTGTTTATTATTTGTAAGATATTTGGTCCCAAATATAAAATACCAAAAAGCCATAGATATTATGCGCCTCAATACTTAATGTACACGTTACGCCACTGTGTGTGTGTGGAGCGTAATATTCAATAAACATTATATATATTATATTAACAATATAATATTCAAGTTCTATTATACACAACACATGCAGACACAGATACACTCAGCCATAATATATGTGCGATAGTAGTAGTAGTAAAAAGGGTTTAGTTATGAGGGTAAGAGGTGCAGTAGTAATGACTACGATAAGGTGGTATGTATTATTATGTAGAAAGAGATAGATTAATAGTTAGTTGTATAATAAAGTAGTCTGTTTTCACTTTGATTCATTTAAAAAATAAACTTTTAAAACTATCATTCATAATACAGATGAATTCGTCCACAATTATAGAAAACTTTAAATATTAATTATAGCATTCAATATGAAATATACTATTAAATAGATTATTTACCAAACTGCTGCGAACACATTTCAGGAGACCTTAAATAAAGATATTAAATTGTTAATACAGTATTCAATAGTGAATTTTTACGAAAACGTAAAGTGTATATCATCAGTTTGGGTTTACTACCATTACTCAACTTTATCAACCCTGTGTTTTTTTTTTAATGAATTACATGAAACATCCTTGCGTGGAATAATATTTGCGCTAGAAAACAATCAACATTTCGATTAGAACAGTTGAGCCACTTTGTTTATTTTATATTTAATGCTATACTGCATATTTTTGCCAAATACCTCCTATAAGTAAAGTTTTTGCCACTTTTCTTTACTTTCCTTCATATTTCTCTGTTTTTAGCTCATAAAAAAAAAAAAAAAAAAAAAAAAAAAAGCAAGCACTTACAACGTCTGTGTTATCTCATTTTTTATTAACCAGATATACCATTAGTTATCAAGTGCGTTAATTCATTTCGATCATTTAGTCTCCATGATATTGTAATTTTTAAAGAAAATTTTCCGTCGGTATTACACACATAATTATCAAGTTTGTTATGATGGTACAAATAATTTGGGAAATTCCAATAAATATATAGATTAGCTTTTTCCAGTTAAAACATTTATTTTTGACGAATAAAAAATAAACTAAGTTTAACAAAAGCCAGTTTCTATGATAACATTATAATGATTAGGTAAGATGGAAGAACTATGTCGATAGTTATTTCGATTTATATGAGCATTTCAGTGAGCTACAATAATAGTTTTTGAAATATTTCAAAAATCATTACCAATAGTGTCAATATTTACTTGTAGGACGACTAAAACTAATCACTTGAGATAAAACAAACCTAACAAAATATTGAAAGTAGTGATGCCTGTGTATGCATGTAAATGATACGGTATGCATGTTATAAATACTCTTTACACTAGGGGCAGTTTTGTATAAATATATATATATGTGTGTGTGTGTGTTGTGTTATATACATATTAGAATTCGAGAAGAGAAAGGGTTGAACTATCTAGGAGGTACGAGGTACGATGGGGTTCGTTTAATCAATTGTGTGTACAGCCGCAACAAGATTCATATCCAACCTCAGAAAGTCAATATGCATTCAACATATAACTTATAAAATATAATGAGATGAAAAGAGATAATAATATATATATACGTGTGTGTGTGTGTGTGTGTACTTTTTTTATTATTTTTAATATAAATTAATATTTGTATATTGTAATTCTTTTTCTTTTAAAACTTTCTGATAGAAAGTTCTATTGTATTTAGCTCGAAATTTTTTATTATATTTTTACGTTTAAGGGTATAGTTTTATAAAATACAAAAAATTTTGATTCTGGATATTATTGGCACCAAAATTCAAATTTCTTAAGGACGATATATAGACAAGGATCTACCTACATACAACAAAATTGTAAAGGGTAAATGTAAATAAGCTAGTTGCAATGTAAGAAATAATTAATGAAACGTTAGTCCATTGTTTTTAAACAAAACTTCCACGTGAACATTTGTATTCTACAATTTGATTGGTTGTTTGAAGGTTATTATAATCATTTATAAATTATTTATAGTATGCACTACGGTACATATTTATAATATAATAATAACAAAAAAATATAGAATCGATAAAACAAACTTCAATTTAATCACACAAGGAATGTGTGATCAGTGGACTAACGAAAACGATTCAACTTTATACACGAACAAAAATGTCGTTAAATATTTTTAATTCAAGCCTATACAATGAGATTTAATGCTGAAGTTGCACAATCAATGAAGAAGGTGTGATTTAATTTGAATGAGTTTATGGCTTTTTAAAAAATAATAAAAACATTACAAGAGTAGTATAATTATGATTAGTTTTGTTAATTTTTCGTTAGCTGGCTTAAAAATCGGATTATAAAAAGCAATTTTTGCTTATCCACGATTTTAATTCAAAAAGAACTCTAATTAATAATATCATTTTAAAATAATAAAACATTTCGGTCTATTAAAAAAAATTTTGTTGTTAATTTATCAAAATTTTTTACCATTTCAAAGTCATTTACAATAAAAAAGTGAAATACAAATAATTGTACTCTGTAAGTTTCACTTAGCGAAATGTAAATATTTATCATAAATAGTCACAGAGAATAAATATCAAAATAAAATTTCCTAATTAGTTCATTTTCACCCGTCCGCCGTGAAGATAAAACAAAAAGAAATTTAAAAAAAAAAAATGTTCCGCAATTGTTATGTTAAGTTCATAGATAAATAAAAGCGTTAGGTCCCAAAGACCCAAGACACATCATTAAAATTAGAAGAGTGGAAACGTGGAAAAATTCAAATAGAAATAGTTTTTTTTTTTTAGACAAACCGCTTGTGTTTGTAACATTTTTAACATCTGATTAGAATCGGTAAACCTCAGTCATAAAGCCACCCTCCCTTTATAAGTATAATCCTTATAAAAAAATAAATACTTTATATTTTTATGAACATATTTTGTTTATTTTAACAATGTTAATTTTAAAAAAAATTTTTAAATTATTTTAAATTTATTACTTGTATGATATAACGGTGTATGATATATCCTGGTTGTCGCAAAACATCAAGTTTTATCATTTATGTAATGTATATGGCATAAACCTACTATAATAAAAATATAATATAGAAGCTTATAATATCTTATAGGATAAGATTTCCTCGATTTATGAATGATTACAATATTTTTTATTTACTTTACTTGCCAGATCTATAACATAAATACCCGCGAAAAGTGTATTTATTGTTATAGATCTGGCCTCTAAAAGTCATACCAACCACTTTTTTTAATTTTAATTTATTTTATAAATGATTATTACCTATACTTTATATTCATTTACGCAATTTTTTTTTTTATTCCTTTTACAGGTTTATTTTCGTATCCTTGTGTTTTAGTAATTCTTTTTTATTTATTAAGTTGGGGGTATAATATACTTAATTAACTTGTGATACTTTTAATTAAAAACAAAAATTATTAATTTTTCTAAGTAATTTAATTAATTTTTTTTTTTTTTTTGTTAAACTTAGTTTATTTTTTATTATGCGTCAAAGAGAAATTTTTTAACTGGAAAAAGCTAATTTATATTTATATTGGAATTTCCCAAATTATTTGTACCATCATAACAAACTTGATAATTATGTGTGTAATACCGACGGAAAAATTACTTTAAAAATTTCAATATCATGGAGACTAAATGATCAAAATGAATTAACGCACTTGATAACTAATGGTACATCTGGTTAATTAAAAATGAGATTACACAGACGTTATAATCGCTAAGATTTGATAGAAGCATCTCCATTGTTGTCATTCTTATGACCGAAAAATTGGAGAAATATGAAGGAAAGCAAAGAAAAGTGACAAAAACTTTGCTTATGGGCAAAAAAATATGCAATTGAAAGTACAAATATTATTCCACGCAGGGACATTTCAGTGATTTCAAACAAAATTGACAAAGTTGAGTACCTGTACTATACACAAAATGGTGAATATACAATATACGCTTCTCGAAAGGTCCACAATAAGAAATACCCATTTTGGATGTAGAAAATATTACGAAAAATGACGAATCTTGCATCGTAAAAACCATGAAAACCATTTCGAGATGAATAAGGTTAGAGGTAGAGAATTCAACATAACCCAATAATGAATGCCTTGTGTAAGATTTCTTCTTGTGAAAAATCGACTAATGTAATTAGATTTTAATCTAACGCATTACTCAAAACAGTTTTTAAAAATTAACTCCTTTTTATAATAAAGTGGTAATAAAATTTATTTTCTACAAGTTTGCTAACTAAAAATATATTATTAATAATATTGATATAAAATCCACAAGCATGTATTCCACCTTGACTTCTACCCCCCATTTAATTTTGCCATACTTACGCAATTCTTTCATGTTAATATAAAAAATCGGTTTTAAAACATTTTTTTTTTTTTTTAATTAAATGAAAATTTTAATTATTGAACTTGATTAATTTTCTGATAATACTTTAAGGGAATGATAGCAAATTTCTCACCCTTTTTAGACATATTAGAAGATACAAGAAGCAATTAAATTTAATGTAAAAAAATTAAGGTTAATTATTTATTATAAAAAAAAAAAAAAAAATTTTTGTTATCTCGTCATAATTTACAAACTAATCCCTGACCTCGTTTTCTGTATCCACATAATATTGAAAAGATTAACAAATCTTTTAGAATAAAACAAAAATGTATAAATTTATCAAAATAAAACATAGAGGCAGACAGGCTATTCTATTAAGAAAGCTCTCAGATATATATTTCACAATATCACAAAAGCCATCACAACAAAGATATCATTCATATCTGTAAAGTTAGCATATTATATAAATTTGAATAACTTATTGATGGAGTAATAATCATTCAAGTGAATAACGACACATGGATAATAATAACATATGGCGTAACATAAAATAACAGTTTGAAGTCCGAATATAGCTCCGGCAAAGGTACACTATAAATGCCATCAATAGTGGTTTAGGCGAATATCAAAATACACGGGCTAAATATGCATTTTCGAATGCGATTCTTGCTATTGTATCCATTAAAAGCATACGCCATCGATTTGCATAAATCCACAGCATTTATGTGTGTTTAGTTGCATTGACTTACTTCGATTTGGTTTTGTTGTGAATTATGTCTAGAAATACATAATATATAGGAGAAAATGCGGAATAGATTACAAATAAATACTGAAAAATTACTCATAAATAACTTCCTGCTGATAAGACTATTAATTAGTTATCAGTTATTTATATAGACATATAATGACTGAGTACTAGGTGCATTTATTCGTTATCATATATTTGGTATTGGGTGAAAAAACAGAAGTGATTCCCTTCTACTCAACTCACGCATTTGCAAATTCTTCTTGTATATTTAAATGTAATATTCTACACAAATGAATGACGAATTATGACGTAGAACACTCCTAAAGCAGAATCAAATATAGTTTTACTTTATTAGAATTAGTACGCAGTTTGTATTCATCTGAATGTCAAACAAATTAATCTTAATATACAATTAACTAAAATCACGAAATTTGTAATAAGATATTATGGCCAATTATTTTATAAACTCTTGTGACCACTGCAATAAATGCTGTTATGTCCTTTTTTTTTTTGTTGCAATGTGACATTCGAAAATTGAAAATAGTTTGTTAACTTTATCGACTTAGTTCTAAAGCTGCAGAGAGCAACTACAACGAATAGAAAGTATATAACACAAAACAGATAGAATTTATATAAATAATTAATTTAGATCATATAATATTAAATAAATTAATTAGTCATTGATCAGTGATCAAATTAAATAAAACATAAAGTAATGATATTCAGTATATTTTAATTTACCTATAATGAACTGGATTTTATTGAAATTATTCCATTAATTTATTTGCTTATTATCTTTTTTTTTTTACTTTTAATTAGTTATTGATTTCGTCATTATCAGAGTTAGCATTAACGTAATTACATGAAGCTTTTTTCACTAATTTTTATATATGGATATTAAATTAACAGGCGAAAATATTAATTTTAAAATTAATGTGAAAAATTAGGTTTAAAATAAATGAAAAAAATATTATCTCAAAATCAACATACTGATTTTATAAATAAATCAAGAAATTACATATCTCGAAAGCTTCCTCGAATTTTAGATATTTGTATTTTTTTTCTATCAAATCTAAATTAGACCTTACAAATAAGACCTTTCTCTTGTTTTGTTGATTTAATGAATGCGATACAAAACCGAAATACAAGAAGAATCTGTCCAATTTCACTCTTAAACAATTTTTGTAGCTTTTTTTTTGTCGTAAAATGAATATTAGTAAGAAAATGGTTATTTGAGGGATGCAACACAAAGGTGGAAACAATTACCTTGAATAATTGATCCCCATTGTTTATTGTAGATTTTAATTTGATACAGCTTTTGCATAAAAATGTATCCTGTCTGAATAAATTTCTTTGAAGTTTTCACTTATATAATTTCTAACTTACTAAACCGTAAATCTTGTAACAGACGTCATACAATATCAAAAACATATTTTGAATGCCAAATTTTTAATTAAATATTGGGATCTGATTTGACATGAATTATTATTTTTATACAATATGTAGATAAAATAGGGGACCTTTTTATAACAAAAATGAACATACTAACAAATGTGAGAGGCGAGATGAAACTTGTCTCTTTAATTTGCTAGATTTTAACCTGAAGCTTTTTGTCTATAATAATTTTAAGATTTTAATTTTTAGGCATAAAATTCAATCAGATGTTTTTATAATGAAATAAATAAATAAATTTTTTTCCCTAAAAACACCACAATCAAGGCATACTAAACAAAAACACTATAAATTAAGAACTTCATTAGTATGCAGTTAAGAGAAGTACCAAAATGCAATTTTTACTTTGTCAAACATTTAAATACACGAATATAGTTTACTAATCTTAATTACAATACTTTTTTTTCAATACAATTTTTTTCAGACTTCAGAAGTAAAAGCATGTAGAGGAAAATTATGTAATCAATATAACTTTAAATGTGTCATAACTTTAATTGCATAATTTAGCCATTTGAAATTTAAAATATTATGCTACAGTATAAATATACCCATTTTATTTAATTAAAATTCAGAAAGCCACTTTACACTTTCCCCAATTTCAAAATTTTAAATTCAATATATGTGAGGCAAATACTAATAATCAGCATTGAAAAATTTATAGTTAATTTAAAAGCTAGTGAAATTTTCAAAATTTAACGTAATAATTTTTCAAGCACGTCACAAATTCATATTTAAGTTGATTTTGGATGATAAACAGATATTACAAAGATTTATAGAATATTTCGCCATGGCTACAGTTTACTCACCTATCACCTTACATAATATTGAATAAAAACTACGGGTCATTTTATAAATAAACTTGGTTCATGCTTGACAACAACAAAAAATGGTATGCAAATGTTGTTGCGCAATAAAATTAGACCAAAAATTAATGCTTATATTGAAATTTAATCAAATCTTATCAAATATAAATTATTGATAAGGATTTATCGTTTTATGTTAGGTATCAAATGTCTTAATTAATTATCATGGAGTTTATCTTGACTTAAAATTAAAGCTTTTTTTGTATCCTAATGCAAACCTCGACATATAATTAATAAACAAGATACAACAAAATTAAGATGCTCCGATTTGAATGCAAAAAGCTTTGTTTTACGGAAAAACATCGTATGCTTAGTCTTAATGAAAAATATTAAGAAAGCTGTGTTGATTTGTAGCATGTAGCAATTTGTGTAACTGCTGACAAACATTTGGCCTATACAAAACTGACTTTACAGAACAATTTTTAATAGAAGTGCTAATTAAATGCAAGTTAAAAAATTTGGTTAGTGTGTCCCGGCCACTACGCTTGTCCACGAATTTCATAAATTTGATTGATCTACTCCTGATTTTTAAATAGATTTATACCACCACTCCCCATTCTTCCTGATTTTCTACTTATATGATCAGTTTTCAATAGTACTGTATGCTGATACAACCATACTCTCCTACCAAATGCATATTATCGGCTAAGGCAATTATTCTTATCAAGGGCTATACTTTTAAAAAAATGTGCCTGATTTCCACATATATTGTACCGAATTTTTTGAATCCACCTATTTTCTACATCGTCATTTCTTCGGATCTTTTTTCTTCTTGTCTATGTACTTGCAAGAAAATACAAAAATCAGAATTTACATTTGACCCAAAGGAATATTAGTTTTCCCGGCTTAATTTGGAGTAAAGTACCAAATTTATGTTTTTACAACGTTACAGAAGAAGTGGCTGTAACAAATTATATCTTGGCTTAATTAATATTATATATAATTCTAATGGTCATCAACTCCGATCTCACTGGTACATATCAATAATTATATAGATTTTCAGAGGAAATACAAACATGGGCTTATAAAGAAGAACTTCAAAAATACATTCTTCCTAATTATCTATAACTTTAATGTACCTACTGAGGAAAATCGGGCAATAATAGGGTTGGCAACCCATTTAATTATTCGCAATGCACAAATACTTGATATTTCCAAGTGAGCGTACAAATCAAAATCGAATTAATTTCTTTTTTCGGAGAGTCCTTTTTTCTTTGCGATTGTATTGGAACATCATATACATTGAAAAATAATGTTAAAACAGTTAAGACAATAAGGATAAATTAAGTGAAATAAATCTAACAGTAAATATTTTACGAAAACCACGTGGAATTTTCACAAAATAAATAAACAATAAGGAAAAATATATACCTATATATATAAATATAGGTACATAATATTCCAAGAGAAAGAAAAAAACGATAGAACAATTACAAAGAATGGGAAAACTAAAAGCAAAAGAAAATAAACATTTTTCTAAAATTGATATGAATGGCATTATTACAAGTAAAAAAAAAAAAGAACTAGAGTAGGGGAATTCCCTAGCGGTCTAGCAATCTCATTCAATGAGGCAGCAAGTAATATACAGCGTCGGATATCATGCTATATACATATATAAAACGTACACACGTATATTACGAATACGATGACGATGATGGGAATGGAAATACTATATTCATCGTCTCTCAAACAAGCAGCCTAACATAGCACATACTGTGACGACTCCAGTTATAACGGCGACGGCACTAGAAACACATATCGATCCACGGTTTTTTTTCCTACTTGTTCTTATTACGTCAAAACGAACACAACTGTGTCTCATAACAACAATACAAACAAATATAACCTCAAAAAAAAATATAGTTTTAAGCTAACACCAAGTAAAAACACCTAACCTTGCATGATTTTTTTGACAGAAACACACGCTCTACTTCACCGCATGGTTACACCAAATTTATTAATAAATAACTTACCATTATCAAATTCAAATACGTCCACAAAAAAAACAAACTTTCGAGTTGCAAACCAGAACGACAAACAATCACAAAATAGAAAAAAATATAAAAAGAAACAATGAACAAACCACAAATAAATTTAAAACAAATGTCAACTAGAAAGTCAAAACGTCTTCAAGTTCTGAATTTTTTTTGTATTTTTATAAGAAAAATAATAAACTACCATATAAGAAAAGAACTCGCTTGCCTTGAAGCCAACTTGCAAAGGTTCACTGAGCCCCTTCTTCTTGTACACCCAGACAAATCATGTTATACATTTTATTCTTTTAAATATAAATAAAAATATTAATAAAACAAACACTATTTTTTTAAATTAATTTTAATAAAAAAAAAAACTTTAATTAAAAAAATTTTATATAATAATTATTATATCAACAAATATATATTATATATAACTAACTATAAACTGGTTTCTTTATGAACTTTTTCTATTAAAAACTATTTAAAATTTTTCGTTTCTTCTGTTTCGATAAGAAAACTGTTTTTAATTAAATTCAGTTGTAATTAATGAAATGTTTTTTTTTTTCTGTTTAGTTTTTGATAATATAAACAACACACGCAATCGTGATTATCACCACATGGTTCAAATCAACAACAATAAGAATAGTTGCATAGATCTATCGTATACAATAGTCTCGTTTAAACTAAACCAGCGACAATCACATAGAACCGATGAAGGTAGCAGCTGGCACTCTATATGAGTTCATCGTGTATTGCCGTGACTTACTTCGGCTTGTATCGGATACACTCTTCGCCAGAGCCGAACGAGTGATATACAAACATTATACAAAGTATCTGGTTTTGAATGTAGCAGTGTCTGTATGATGTATACCTGGAAAATCGCGCGTTCAATGTGTATAATAATAATAATAATAATAATATAGGTATGCTGTGTGTTTTAAGAACAAGTATGTATCACCAGAGGGTGACTGTTGCAGACTATTATAGCCTTGGTAGATCGAATCTCGCGGAATTATCTCGTTTTGCAAAAGGCGGGTACACAATAAGATTGAGAGCGTATGCGCGCCAAACATTTTATTCCGATTCGAAGTATGTGCCACAGGTAGGCTGTACCATGAGAAAGACAGGTGACAAATTATATATATATGATTGGTTACTGTTAACAGTGACACACGCCTACAATATTCATAAAAGGCGGTTACCAATTCAATTAATCAACAATTATTGTTTATTGTTAATTTGTTAATCAACATTAAATACATTAGCACATTTCTCCTTATACCCCCTCTGTGTACCGTCAATCTAATATGTTTAGTTTTTGATACCACCTATCCAATATGTCTAATTATAAAGTCTATGGTATCAGAGAGCTATCATCTCTCTACATTGGATATTTTATAATGAATTATTGCAATGATTACTGTTTTAATAATGTTCATTGCACAATGACATAAGAGACCGGATCCAGACCCAATCATGGTTTTGTACTTAGATAGATTTGGTCAAACAGAGCATTTGATATATTTTATTGTATAAGCATAATTAATACATTCAAACAATAATAAAGTTTCTAACGTTTCGTTTTCATTGTTGCAATGCGTTATTTCTTTGAAAAGACCAAGTAAATTATTAAAATACCATAAAGTTGGGAGAAATTAATGTATTAATTGTTTTAGAGTTCTTGATTCCAGTTAAATCGTAGATTTTTTTGTATATATTTTATATAACGGATCAAATGCATTTTTGTGGTGAGTTCTTCGCCTATTTTAATATAGCAAAGGTACTCATCCCTAAATTCATACATAACAATTGAACTTCACATTGTGTATTTTATTAGAATTTATCATTATGATTATTAACAAAAAATAAAGTTTATAATAATAATTTTGATATAACTTAATACCAAACTAGTTCTACATATTCACAGGTTCAAGAATTTGAAGCATTTTAAAAAGTTTATAAGAAATGATATACTTAAAAACAGATCATCATCAAAGTATTGTTTATACTTTCTATAAATGATTTTTCTCAGTATGTTAAAACTCCCATTTTACACTGATCATACGGCATCGTTTTGTAGGACTGAAAATTGCAGACATTTAACTATGGAAATAAAAAATACAGTAGGGAAGCTATGTCAATGTTTTTTACGGAACGTACTATATCTAAAGTTCAACAAAACTAAAAAAATTCAGTTCAACTGATGTGGAGATGAACTTTCTACAATAGCTTTTTCTAATACCGAAAAGATTTGTAAACTTTGTGAAATTTTTAGACTCGATATATAAAGAAAATCATCTAATTAGTCGATTGCCAGCCAGCGTGTCTGTTATCAAGAGAACACAAGAATAAATAAAAGATAGCGAGCTGAAATATTGGTTGCGTATTCTAGACCTAAAAAATGAGTTTAATTAATTAAAACTTACTTAAGACTTGAAAATAATAATTAAAGTAATAACAATATCCAATTAATTAATACTTCGAATAATTTTAAATTTATCGAAAAATTAACTATATTTTTATATAAAGAAACAATTCAATGTTATACAATAAAACAATACCAATCAAAAGATTTTTTGAAATAATTTCATGATACAAGCTCCAATACTTCACTGCTCGTAATTACCCGCAGTTCATGTCACCGCACTCTCCCCTACGTATACGCAAAGGGGTGACTTGATGCTGTTCAAGACCAGCTGCAAGAAAATTTTTGGATATTGGTTCTAGTGTGATATTGATCCTTAATTAATGATATGTATATTATATATAGATATCAATATATTCATACGTGAAGCTAAAACTTTGTACCATTTTTTACGAAAATTTGGCGGACGGAGAAGTATGAAATTTGGCACACTTATAGGTTATACAGGAAGGAATAGAAAATGTTAATATTTTTTTTTTAATTATGCATAAAAAATACATTAAACCAAGAAAAAAAACATTGAAACACACGTATAAGAGGCGTGGCTTATATTATACACACTACCATACATACGCATATATACTCATTTCTTTAATATATTGTTGTATTTAAATGCACGCATATATTATGTTGAATTTCAACCGCTGTAACGGGACTAAAATATTAATAAATAGCTGTATTTTTTGCATTTTATATTTCTATAAATAGTTTTTTGAATATAATAATTGAATAGATAAAATTGAATAGAAATAATTTATCGGTTGTCCTGTTGAATTGTGTATATTGGTCTAACAGATAGAAGTTTCTATAAAAAGAGCTAGAACATCAAAGCTCGTTCAGAGATACCAGAAAAAAAAAACTAAGAAAGAAAAAGTGGGAACATCACCTTTTGATTTACAAAAACCTAAAAGAAAAAAATCATGTTCTTCGATCGTATATTAGAGTTTTTACAAATTGTACCAAATGCTGCAAAACGAATGTTTTGGAGTCAATAGTAATTGTTAAAATCCAAGACACACGACTTTACACAATGACCATACGAACCTTTTCTGGTCGACTTTGTTTCAGTCTTTATAATTTTAATTTTATGTTATTTATTAATTTTTAATATTATGTATTGACAAAATATTGTTTATTGATATTATATGATTCATTACGAAAGTACCAGTAAAATGAAATGGGCGTGGAAAAAAGATAAATGTCATAAAAAATTTGGAAAACGGTTGACCCAAAATGCTATCCCTGCAACTGCCCGCTAATTTCATACCTAAGCACTTAAAGTTTAACATATTACAATGTTTTTGAGCTAAAAATTTGGTTTTTGAGCTTTGATGTTAAATAAACACTTGTTACCGAATATTTGGTTAACGATATCTCTCGAACCAATCAACCGATTTTTACGTTCTTTGCGGCCATCGACGCGGTTTTTAGAGTTTTAATAATTATTCTATTTCATCAAAAACGATCGAAAAAGAAATGTCGAAGTTATGTAAAAAAAACATTTTTATATGAAATTTTTCGTTTACGATATCTCTCGAACGAATCAACCGCTTTTAACCGGATTGTTGGTGATCGATGTGATTTATCAAGGTTAAGATCTGATTATTTTTGGAGTTGATGGATACAGCCGTTTGAAAGTTATTCCAAAAAAAACACTTTTGAAAAAAAAATTGTTCGTAGTTTTTTTTTAATTTTCTTGGAATCCACTGGTCCGAATCGGTTCAAATTTTCAGGAAATCTAAGTTTTGTGATTCTTTTTGAAACGCCACTTGTTTGGTTCAAGCCAATTAAAAGTTATAAGCGGGATTATATATGATTTTAGAAATATAAGACGAAATTTAACACTGTCACCAAAAATATGAGATTTAATTTTAGGCTATACATTGTTATAGCTTCATTCGAAGTAAAAAAAATCATGAGCGTTTTATTTTTAAATAAATAAAGTCTTCAAAATAAATACAAGCACTGTAAACTATCTGCCGTGTTCCGCTAAACTGAACTTAATATTTTGTATATTTTAATAAGACAATTTAAATTCTGCAACAATTTAATGAAACAAAGTGAAGGTGCTTGTAAATTTTAATACATTCGTATGTAAGGAAAGATCACATACATCTACCTGACTTTCTATAATATTATTATTTTGATCAAGAAAATATAAAACAAACCACAGTAGGTAGCTATTACTTTTAGAGCCCATAGCATTTTATTTTGCTGATTAAGAGAATCATTTTACATCCTCGAATCAATCAAAAGGGACTTCTGATTGAAGATTTGATCCAGAGAAATTGCATAGATACTTCAATTTCTTTCGGTTTCCAATTTCAATCTCCTGAATTTAATTAATAAATGGTAAGTCTGGGGGAGATGGCCGTACGGAAGAGATGGCCAGTCCAATTATTTTCGGAACCAATAGGAAAATTCTGATATTTTATACTTAGTTTGAATCTATTAATGTAGGCTAACACCTAAGTAAGTCGCAGAAAGTAAGTAAACACCGGTTAATGGGTTTTACAAAGGAAATGTGTGCACATCTAGTTTCCTAGTGATTAAATTTTATATCGATATGGCCGTTACCCCCGCTTGATTAAGAAGAGATGGCTACATTTGGTCTGGTACAGATAGACACAATAGAGTATGCTTTTCTAAGCAGCCCGATAGAAATAACACCTAATCCAACAGTATGTCAAATCTCAGTTAAAGTTTCATTTTAATCCAAGACAACGGCTATTATAGATCTAACACTTTATACAGGCAAAGAGTATTTAGACATTAATTTTACATCTCAAACGCACATAGTCAAAGAACAGCAAAACAAAATACCAAAGAGGATAAGTTAAGAACTGAAAAAGCAAATGAAAAAGAAAATAAGAGTTATAATACTAACATGGCCATCTCCCCCATGCACCCAGGGGAGATGGATCAATCGAGCTAAATATAAAAGTTTTTTTTTTATAATCGTTTTACTCTTAGATTTTGTTGATTACTTTGTGTTATTTTTTGTTAAATGATTTAAGGTTTAATATAAATATTTAAAAAAAAAAAAACCTCCATAAATTTTCTTATTATAAATACACATTTCGGCTACAATGTAATCATTATCAGTAAATATTCGATAATCGCCATTGCTCTATTCAAATTACTCTTATTAAAATTATAGCGAATTCACATCAATGCCAACATTCACATTTTCTTTGCCAAACGATTAGCTATAGAATTTTCAAACGTGTTTTTACAAAAGCGACAAACGATGAACTCTAATAGCTCAATGGTTTTTTAAATGATTGAACAAAATGGATAGTTTAACTATTTTTTTACAAAGCATTAATTTTTTTATGTAGTTTCATCTATTCTGGTATCTGTCTGCAATCAAATCTTACAAGTAACACGTCACTCATTTCTCAATGACAGATTGAGCTGAAAATGAGCATATGTATGAAAATCGAATGACAATACAATATCATGGCGTAGTATAATACAAAAATAATATGGTAGCATTGTAAAATTTTTATATTTTTTGTTTCTTTGCGCTTTCACCATATTTTGATGGTAAATATACAATATTGTATTTATTTATACAATATTGCACCTGATTCTTTGGGATCTATTATTTCATTTTATTGTCTAAGGACGTGTGGGAGATACAAGTGGCCACAAAAGTATATGGATGGACTAATTATTTCGATTGACAATTATAATTAAATAAAAATTAAAAAAATGTACAAATTCAGTTTCATTTAAATGTTATTGTCGTAAATTCGACAAAATTATAATAAATTTTTGTATGTTTTCAAGGCATTTTTATGTGAAACTGCCAATATTTTAAATCTTTTATAAAAAAAATTTTTCTCAG
Source organism: Chrysopa pallens (assembly GCA_020423425.1). Classification (NCBI taxonomy): domain Eukaryota; kingdom Metazoa; phylum Arthropoda; class Insecta; order Neuroptera; family Chrysopidae; genus Chrysopa; species Chrysopa pallens. The sequence continues at coordinate 116,311,736 of CM035591.1, forward strand.
CATGTGCACTTGAATTCAACTTGAATCAGAAAAATATACTCGATTTTTTTCAGCTGTAACTAATAATTTTAGAATACACTTTAGATTTCATTTTTTTGTTCTTACAAATTTAATTTATTTTCATACATTAATTAAATAAATATATTCTTTTAACATATGAAATATAGTAAACACAGTAAAATAGCGATATATTTTTTACAATTTACAAAGATGACAAATTGTGCTCTCTTTAATATATAGTGTTTGTGATAACATCTATAAGATGTTCTTTATCTATAAGCTATCAAATTAAAACCATAACATTTTAAAATATTGCCTATGATTTTTATATAAATTATTTAAATTGTTAAATCGCTTAAATCGTGATTGTATCAAACATTTTTAATTGTTACCTAAGAGCTAGTTGGCAATTTGAGTAACGGTCTTTCTGAAAGGTTGTACATTTTTTCAGTGATGAATCAGTGAAGTATACTTACTATAAAAATCACGTTCTGGTATGAATCAACCACGCACGTCATCTGCTTTAAAAGTTTTGAAAAGGGTAAGAATTGGGTTGGGTCCAAAATGGTTAAGAATTAGAAGAAAGGTGAAGTAATACCTGTGAAAACTAAACACATTTCGTTTCTTATTTTAGAACACCAAAAAGAAAACTTATTCGAAGGCTAATAACAATAATTATTACTAAATAACAATAAATGTATGATTTTGTTTGGGTCAAAATTACAGTGTATTTTTATTGCAATTGGAACCAAAAAATTGTATAAATTTTTCACAATTTTCGGATTTCGATAATATCCCGTTTATAATGTAATTTTGGCCCATAGTTACATAATTGATTTATCAAATCTATTCTATCCGGAGTTCAACAATATCTCGAGCCGATTTCCAGAATTATGAAATCTAGTCATCCAATCGTCAAGTAAGTGTTATTTTTGTATTTTTTTAGACCTTATTTGTCTTAATACAATATAAAAAAGCCGAAAGTTTATGAAAAGTGTTACAATATCTTAAGTACGTTATTTTTCCTATTATCGAATATTTATTTTTCTTAGAATGCTTTAATTCAGGTATAATTTAAATTTTTAGTAATTTTATCATACGATATATATATATATATATATATATATATATATATATATATATATATATATATATATATATTCGAGTGAAGAATGTCATTTAAGCCTCGAGTTTCGTTGAGTATCCCTATGACTCAGCAATTTTATCAAATTTTTATTAATTATAAAATTATAACTAAATAAAATATTAACAAAAACAGAGATTACTTAAAAATTTTAATGTAATATACCTATTAAATATCATACGCTCCTTAAAATATTCCGCATGCCCCTTGAGGAAGAAGAAATTGATTCTGGAAACAACTGTTTTTAACAATCCATTGGGGACACTTTTATATATTATCAAAAAAAGAGCAAGAGGTGTCCTGATAGGAACTACCTTTATATAATATGTTTTATTAAATAACAACCACAATGGGGGAATGATAAAAAATTGTATTTTATAATTGTTTCCAAGTTTTCGGTTACCAAGTTATGAAACAAACGTATATAGGACAAAGACAAACGTTTAAGTGATTCTATAACCGTTAAATTTATATGAAATTGATAAAATTCCGATGTTAAATTCTATTGGATAATTCCAAATATACAACTAATTAATCTTAAGCGGCGTGGATGAAAAGTATCGGCCAGACACGTTTTCTCGTCAATCGTGAGAAATGGAACATAGCTCCAAAAATTTCCATCTGACAACTAGATGGGAACAGAATGGCTCTAATTCGTATCTTAGACTGTTACATTTAGAACAGTTTTGATTTTTCAATTTGTAAAAATTTTTCTTGTGGTTTTGTGTAAGACATTTTTCACTATAACCATTTTATGTATTTAATTCGTCAAATTTACGTTTGATCGTTTTATTTTGTATTCACCATCGCGGTCGTTTGAGATGACCCGGTAACATTTCGATTCCACCATATTTTGAAATCTTTTGTCGAGGCGAATACAATAACTTTATATCAGAAGGTTAAAAAAAACAAACATAAGCAAGTAACAAACATTATTTTGTAAGTTGTTTCGTTCTCTATAAAAGTTTTTAAAAAACAAGTTAAGTATATGAATTTATTTTTATATACTTGAAATGTCAGTAGACAGTAATGTTAAATATTATTAAAAATTTATTATGTGACATGACATGATGTTACTACATTTGAAGTTTGGTTATAAATGTATGACATTTATGACAGACAGCCCTGCTTCGACGTCACGTTTGACTCTAAACGGAGCTATATACCTCATAGACGTAGGTATATTATTTGTATGGTATGAAGTCTTATTAATATTATATAGAGCAAGGTCTAGAGGTACTTCAGATTGCAAAAATAAAGCATTCTCCCAATGTAATATTATGAATAGCTTGAATATTAAGGATTCAAATGTTGACGGCCTAATTTTTGGTACAATTTCTTTGAAGACGCGACCCCCCACCCCTGGACTCGTTTTTCGATTTGTTTTACATAAATTGGGAAAAAAATAAACACTTTTAAACTTATGTTATTTTTTCAAGTTTTTTTATAAGAAATTTAATATTGAAAAAAGTAAAAACATGCCATTTTTAAATATGTTTACGGCTTCTACTGAAAATTTTTAATTTTTTTTAAAAGTGTTTGTAAAAATATATTTTCATGCAGTATATGTCGTTTTTTCGCAAAATTTTGTTTTCTTCAAAAAATTGTGATTTTCGGTGATTATTTTTCGAATTTAAATCGATTATATCATGAAAACGAAGCATTAACACGAAAAAACGTCCAAAAATTCGGAATGTATTTGTTTTCGGTCTTAAATAAAATTGGTGCAGCATCATCCGGGTCCTTAATATTGAAGGTATTCTTCTATACACAATTTCATTGGCAAAATGCGGTGACCTATTTTTGCACACTCAAGTATCTCTAGGTTCTGCTCTAGTAGGTAACTTCTTTTTAACTCTCTACACATAACATCCAAATATTCATAGATATATGAATTGAAGAGTACCCTATAAATCTTTTAAGTTCATAGAAAACCAAACTTAAATAAAAAGGCCTTCAATAATATGAAAATTGAATTTTTTTGAACGCCGCCTGTCATCTTTCTGTGGCGTAGTAAATTCAGAATGTTTTTAAGATACACGTATTTCAAATTAAACATTTGAAATCTTAGACCCTTACCATCTCCAATCAGACTCACTAAACTGCTGAAATTATATAATATTAATTATTGAAAAAAAAATTAATATAGTATATTATCTCTATTTTATTAGAGAAATTATATGCCAAAATAGCTCCTTTACACAAAATTCCACTGGCTAGAATTAGTTAGGCTCTTTTAAATAGTAATAATCTAGGTTAATATCCAAAAATTTTACTTAAAAAAAACGAGCAAATAGGATCAAATTCAATTTCACATATAAATAAGAACTCATATGGAAATTTAGGAACGGCCTGAGATCATACGATCAGAATTGGGTGGAAGTATGAAATGATAACAGTATGTAGGCAACAATTGGAAACGGTTCCAAGACCTTGGTGATAGCCGGCTCAGTGGCCAGCCAGGTGAGTAAAGACACGAATACCTTCACCCATTTGGCTGGTAGTTACAGGTTCGAATCCAGATAGCGGCAGTTTGATCAATTTAAATAAATAAAAAACAATGTGATCAATAAAAATGATGTTTGATTGATCACACTGTTGTCGTTTGGATAAGAACGAAGTAACCGGCTCCATCAACAATATAATAACTATATAATTCTCACCTTGTGCTAGAAGGCATCTTTGCCTTCATGTGATGGAGTTTTCTAAACGAGGGTAAGGAGGATCAAACGATCTAGGTACAAGGGACGCGATTGCCCCTCTTGATATATTCTAAGATCTTAGTGATCCGGATATTAGTTTCAAATTTCTAGTGTCGTCATGATACAGTTACTGTAATATATAATAAAAAGTGTACCAAAAGCTAGGAGCAGGCAGCCGTAAGGACCATTGCTTGTAGTTGAGTCGCATAAAAAATAATTATTATAATAATATTTATTTTTATGAAAAAACAAAATTGTTTAATTTTTTAAGGGTTAGTTCAGAAGCAAAATAGAAAAATTTTTATTAGGGTATTTAATTATATAAAAAGGTATCAAATTAGTTTTATAAGGTAGCAGATGTTTTGGCCGGTAAGGTAGCAGAACTTGAATTCAATGATAATTTCTTTTAGTAACCCAATAGTGGTGTCCGCTAATTGAAAATTTTATCAAACAGCCACAGTTTTCCAGACCACATCTACCAAGACTAGGTACTATACTATATCTATAATTTCAATAAATTGTAACTAGTGTAACTAGTAACTAATCACACAAAAAAAGGTGATGAGTGTGTGTTATGGTCTCAATAACCTCCAACTAATCTAAGTAAAGATTAGTTGGAGGTTAATTAGGTACTTTAATAGCTCAAATGATAGGTATTGAGTCACCTATCTGAGTGTTCTTAGACCAAATTATATAATATGCATTTCTTATGGGGCGTTTCTTCCTAGTGTTGTGATAGTTTTTATACAAATATCTCCAATTCTAATGAACATAGAGGACTCACTCGTTTTGGTCTAAGAACACTCAAAGACTTAAAACTTTTCATTTGAGCTATTCAACACTTAACTGGTAAGATGAAGAACTCATTGGATGAGATGAAGGTGAGACGTGGACATTCAACGTGACTTACAACTCTTTATGAAATCTTCTCCACTCAAAGTTAGATATCTGCTTCTAATGAATATAGAAAGTTTGTTTTGGTCTAAGAACAATCAGTGACATTAGCACTTTCATTTGAGCTATTAAATACTCAAATTGGATGAGATGGACGAGAACATGGCGTGATCATTCAATTTTTTGAATATATAGATATGCCATAAACTACGACTTGTAACTGGTGTAGAAATGGCCAGATTCAAATTTACTTTTCAATTGTTGGTTTATTTGGTACTCAAACTATTTACATACTGTACATGTTATATTTGAAGTAAAACTCCTGCTGTTTTCTAGTTGATCATTGGGGAATTTTAAAAAAATATTTACTTCAAGTTAAGCATTTTTATTTTGTTTATCATATACGTTGTTACTGGACATATAGTATTTATACTATGTCGTTCAATTTAAAATTGTATGAACGATATTATACATATAAAATGTTAACTTTTAAAAATGATATGATATTATAAATAATATAAAATTATTGTTCAGAATTTTATTAAAGTTATATCTACAGATTATTTTCAGATAACTTCATTCATTTTTTTATGAGATTGTCTTAGTCCAAGTTAAACCAATCAGGAGATGTCAGCGATATAAGAATCCAGACAATATTTCCCACTGTAAGCGGCACTATCTAGGGTCCAGTGGTGTAAAAATGAGATACGATAAATTTGAGGTAAAAATGAGACATTCATGTATTTTATATTAGAGCTAATGTTTGGGGGATCTCTAAATGACTAATTAATATTAATACTCTTTAAGCTAAATGTATATGTTTATTCGAAGACTAATATTTGATATTTAAGTTAAATAATTTATGTGATTACAATTTAATATTGATAGGATAACTTTTGTTATAATACTTCATTAAGCAATCGAAAGAATTCGACAGTAGTCGCCTTTTTAAGTCGTCTAAGCTACATTCAATAAGTATAGTATACACTGAACTAAATTTCAAGTCGACGGCTGTGGTAAATGTGAGACAGCACTGATGCAAATTTGAGACGATTTAATTAAGGAAGGTAGTTTATCTGTGATTAGTGACTCAAAAATTAGTCGAATCAAAAAATCTAAGTCAAGTAGTCCCAACATAATAAAAACGTTTCTAAAAGTGGTCGAAAACAAGTTTTATTCCAGGCACAAAAAACGGATATTTTTAAAAAAATTACAGTGATGGCCAAATAGGGATTCGGTCATTAAATTTTGTCAGTGGTCCAAACCCTCCAAATTTTAATAAAATAAATTATTGAATGGTGTCTTATAATTTAACCAAGCAGTCTTAGAGCTGCTTCAGCTTAAAAAACATTAATTATGAACTTGAAAACATGATGTCTGATTTTAAACCATCCTTGTCTTTTTCTTTTACCCCAAAAGCAGGATAAAAATGAGACCGAATAAACATGTTTTTTTATGTCATTAGTATTTCCTAATAAAAAGTTCATCATTAAACATTTTTTTTAACAATAAAATCGAGAATAATCAGTCTTAAAAATTAAAAGTTTTAAAAAATGTCTGATTTATACACCAATTAACCCTAGACCTACCAAAATGGGATATCCAAACCATACTGCCGGTACGTATCTTATATGGATTGGCGAGCCTTGGACTTCGATTTTTCGACTCGCGCAAAAAAACTAGTAGAAAAAAAACTGAGTTACAATATTTTTCTTTTACCCATAGCTATTAGTTATAAGGACCAAAAAATTAATTTTAATTTAATTATATCTTAGTATTACGTGACCAGTGAAATCCATATAAACACGCTAAAATTTGTTAACCGGCTACGGAGAAACACTCGAATTAGAGTTTCATTATAATTAAATGAATTTTATTTCGATCAATGCATGATCGAAAATTTGCTATTGACGACAAACTTATCTAATTGTGAAAACTTGAAAAATCGGAACGAATAATATTTTCATGTCGGTTTACAGAAAATGAAACAGTTTTTAACTCTATTCGTTTTCGTGCTAAATAGTTTCTCCGGGTTCTATGGGACATTTCTTAATAATCTTTTTTCGGAATTATTGGTAATAAATCATATTTTCATGCTCGACGTGCTATTATTCGCTTAGAAACATTATTGTCAAAAGGAACTGACGGTCGCAAACCTTAAATTTTCCTATAGAGTATATAAATAAATGTTTACTTTTTAAAAAACTGTGCCAAGAATTTTATCTTAAATTAAAAAAATAATAAATACGGATTTACAAAAAAAAAAAAAAAATTAGATAACACTCCTTAGACCCAAATGACCATTAAAAACCTTAGGGACGCAAGATTAAATACGCGCCATAACCAAAGAATAACTATCTTTGTTAAGGAATAAAGAATCTTCATCATCAATTTTATTCTAATCAATTTTTGGATATCTTTTTGGTATTTTAGAAAACAATTTTATTTTATTTTTAAAAAACTACAAGCAGTAAAATATAGCACAAAGAGGAATTGAAATAACACCACATTTTAACAAAAATATTTTATTTATTACCTAATGAGGTTAAAATTTTTTTTTTTTTAGGAATGATACATTCTCAAAGTACATTTTTAAAAATTTTCGAAATATTTATCAATAACATTTTGTACAAATACTGTTAATATTTAGAATCGGATTAAGCCCTAAGCAAAATATATTTTACGTAAGTTCAACAAATTTGTTTAATCTCTTTCAGACGTTAATCGTTTAATTCATCAATTACATCAAAAATTTTGAAAACTTGGATTAATTATTTTCGCATATTGTTTATCAAAATAAACTAATAATAAATTAAGTAATATTTTTATCCATTGATTTCAATGAATGTAAATTCATCCACTAACATAATTTTTGCTGATAATATGAAAGCATTGCATCAAACGATTATCAGCTTTTTTTTCAAGTCCAACACAAATACATAGAAGCTGCGGACTCCTAATTTTTGATATATTTGTCTAGGGATTAATCCGAGACTGTTATGTATACTTATAAAACATTGAATCAGAAAAATAAAAACATTTAAACAATTTACAAACTTTTTTCTTTGACAACTTGTGATAAAAAATCTTAAGAAAATAATGGCGGCAAATTAAAAAAGTAGAGTAAGGAGCATAAGTTTGAACCTTATTTTTTAAGTTTCTAATAATTGATTAGTTCTTTCACAGCCTATATAGTATAAACCAGTGTTATGAATAATTTGGACCTTTAAATATGGTTTAATAGTCTAATATGAATAAAGACCATGATCCCCGGAAACTCAAAAATAAATTACCATGAGATCTACAAGATATTAGAATATTTTTCAAACAATAAAATCTAATTATATAACCTAAGGTTCGTTTTAAGAATTGTTTCTATGATGGCAACACTGATAGAGTGCGACATTGGAAATCCACAAGAGGCCAATCTAAATTTATTTAATTAAACTAATGAATTTTATATAATAATTGTCCTTAATTTTTATTTCTGACAGTAGAAACAATTTTATTCGAAAATATTCAAGTCAACTTTTGTATACTAAAAAAACAACCTCGTTGAAATCTTGGCAAGACTTCATAAAAGTTTATTAGGACGTACAAAAAAGCTCTATATACATCTCAGATAGCTTTTAAAATTTGATTTCACTAACAGCCTTTCTAATTCAGTTAAGCCAAAGATAATCAGACTTCAAGCATTCTATCACAACACTGGCGAAAGTAAATTTTTATAAAATCATTCCTACAATACATTTTATAATAAATTTTTCAAATAATTATAGATTTGACACGTAAATCACATGATTTTTCCAGAGATTGAAATTTTAGTAAAGAAAATATATTTTTAACAAAAAGGTGATTAATTGCATCATTTTAATTTGATTCGTAGTTTCCAACATGTTTTAAATTTGATAAAAGATAAATAGTAATTTTCCATTTACATTTTAGTTAAAAAGATTTTTTCTATATTCACACATTTGTAATATTTGATCCAAATTTTTTTTTATAAACAAAAATAATATTCAAAAAATTGGAACCCCTATAGATTTTTACTCACATGATTGTTTCCGAATTTTATTTAATAATAAAATGCATTTTTTGTGTAAAATTATACTAAATATAAAAGTGACAGTTTCAAAAAATTTTCAGTGAAATGATTCCAATTAAATGAATCTTTGTAGTGGTAAGTTAAGGGCCCAATTAATACATACTATTGAATTATTCTAAAACTTAAAACTTATTGTATTCTAATCATAGCCACCAAAAATTACTTAAACACCAACTTCGGAATGCGAAATTCGTTTATAACAGCATTCAAAAGGTAAAAGAAAGTGTTGCCAAATTTTACATCCCCTGTAGTTTTCTTTCTAATAACGAAACTACAAACCACCATTGGCCAGCAATGGATACGCGTAGAGATAAATTTAGAATAAAAACACGTTCATTTCATTCTTAAAATAGATTAAATTTACCATCAAATCATTATCATTAAAACATTCTAATTTATTTGAATAAATTATAAGTATCTCAGAAAATTTTATTCGACGTTAGATGATATTAAATGTAGAGATTTACAACGGTAGAACGGTATAGAGTTAGATCAATTTCAGTTTTAGAAATTTTTGTCTGAAATGATTAAATATTCAGTATAAGTTCAGAAAAAGATAACAGAAATCTGAAAAATAATAAAACGATTAAACAATAGTTTCAAAAGCGACGTTTCGTCTTTTTACTAAGCCATCTACAGACAACTTAAATAAAATTACCCTCCTCTTTGCCTGAGAATATCGTAATAAAAAGACGAAACGTCGCTTTTTAAACAATTGTTTTGTTTTATTTTTTGTTAAAACCCAATGCTGAATTTAGTAAATGTTTCAAATTTGAACTGTATTAGTATATGTAATGTAATATTTTACCGGGCATAATCTGAATTTTAGCCATTATAAACGATTTTCGCACGTAAATAAATGATTGTTCTATTTAGGAAAATATTTGTGATTAATGACTAGAACACATCAGATTGTCAATAGAACCTAGAACCTAGTTGCATTAAAATTTATAAATACATAAAGACACCTATAATTAAGATAGTTTGTTACACGCAAGTTAAATAATTAATGTCTTTTTTGCTTATTTTGAATTAAGTTTTTCGAAAATAATCAATGTTATAAACCAAAATTATCCAGAATACTTTATGATAAAAATTAATAGGCATAAATATAAAAACAAAAAATTATTAAAGCTAATTTGACTAAAATAATACTTGTCAAATTTAGTGTTATTAAATTTATAGCATTTCTGCCTTTTAAAAACGTAAAATTGAGATATTCTGGAAGTTAAATAAAATTTAAAAAAAATGGGTATAAAGTAACTGCGATGGGTAACAAACTACCTTATTATTTGCACCAAATAATAATTAATTAAGTATCTTACTAAAAAATTCGTTAAATCATTTATTTTTGATATCTAAAATTTCATTTAAAAAAATAAATTCATCTAATTGTTCTAAAATAATAAAAATTATTTTTAAAAAATCCCTAAAATTATGACGATATGTCACCTTCACACCCTAAATCTCGAATACGTTTTGGTATAAATCGATGTATAACTGGTGATAAATAATCGGGATTCACATATTCATCCGATTTGGATCGTGTTACAAGACTTACAATGGAACCTACAATCATAACAGTTAGAAAACCTATGGGTGACACCCATAAATATGATAAACGGAATATTATCGGTACAGAAATTTCATCTTCACTGTACATAGGATAAATTGGAAATGTGGAATTGGAACATCCCTCAATACTGACTGGTAATTTTGTATGTGGTACAACAAGACCTTGTGATTGGAAATATTGTGTACCAATTGAAATTATCCCGGAAAATAAAGCTGATGTTATGCCACCAGCGACAGCACCTTTTGTATTAGCAAATGGTATTAACATTCCAAGTGAGAATAGACCAAATGTTGTGCCTGCTGCAATTGCGTTTAAGCTTGTCGCCACCTAAAAAATATCATTTTTAAACATTAGGTTTTCAAGATACAATCAAATACACACAAGTTATAAACTTTGAAATATTTCAATTACCGATAAAACTCCACCCAAATTTCGTACAATATAAACTCCTAAAACTGTATGAATACCAAGAACAACTATGACAGATTTTGCAAATATTTTTGCTGTGCGATCCGATAGTTGGTATTTACATAAACTTTTAAGAATATCTTCTAATAAAACAATGGCAGTTGAATTTAAAATTACGGACAAGGAACTAAAATCAAAATGAAATTTTAATATAACAATTTATCCATTGCGTGATCGGATTTTCCGAAATAAAACTTACCTTAAGCCAGCACCAAAAATAGCAGCAATAAATAAACCAGATATACCAGGTATGTGTCCAAGAAAATGCATAACAAATGCTGGTAGCATTTGATCGTCCGTTTTGCATAATCCAGATATAATGGGATCGCATTTCCAATAAGCTGCATAAATTACTAATCCCGTGTAAGAGCAAGTGGTTACAAAGAAACTAACACCAATTGCAAACATTATGACTGATCTGAAAAAAAATATTAATATAACTTTATTGTGACTGTTAAGCTATAGCGAAAACTACATTAATTCTGGCCATAGTAAAAGTGCTTTTTTAAGACACAATTTTACCAAACGTTGTAAAGAATTTGGGGCAATACTTTATGGAATTCAAACCAAAACCGAAATTTGTGAAACACATAATAGCCTTAATGGAAATAATTCAAAAGCAAGAAAATTGAATCCTTTATGAATACAGTGTAATAAGTTACATTATAATCCAAAAAAATTAACGCAGGCTGTATTTACTTTTTGGATTGTCTCAAAGTAGGTAACGACATATAACGTTGAACCATTGTTTGATGAACTGCATTATACGACGTCCAAAATGTGAATCCTCCAATTAATACACTCCATATAGTTTGGCGTTCGGTAAAACTCGGATCCGTACTAGAAGATAAAAATAAAAAATTAAAATTTTAAATTAATATACACTAAAAATAATAATTAAAAGTAATTACTTAAAAAATATTAATCGTCCACCTTCTGATGCTCGATACCACATTTCTTCGAATCCACCAACGGCAAATGTTCCACATATTGCAATAGCTATAGCAGATATTATCATAATAAATATTTGCCATGTATCCGTCCAAACAACTGCTTTTATACCACCCTGTAAAAAAACATACTTTTATTTAAAAACAAACAATAACAAAAATTCTAAAGATAACGCCTGGTTCGATTTTGTCAAAGCATTCGAAGCTGTGGATATTAGAAAATTTTGATATTAAATTTATATGGAGCTAAGTAATTTGGAATCTAGTTCAATAGCGGTTATGTAGGTTTTCGCATCTAATGTTTTTAATTCTGCCAACAAGATTATGCTAAAATAAGGTGGCCAGCTTTTATCTAAGATAAGATAAGATTATAATTAGAGGGAAACCGCTGCTGCGTCCCTTGTACCTGCATCTTTTGATCCTCTGTACTCTACTTTAGAACACTCCATCGCCTAAAGACAAGGATGCATTCTGGCTCAATGCACAGAGAAATAATCATCCAGAGCATACGATACTATAGGATCTTATGAAGACCAGAGACCAACTTTTATTTAAGATAAGGAAAGAATATAATACGAGGGAAACCGCAGCTACACCTTTTGTACCTGGATCTTTTGTTCCACTGTACTCTACTTTAGAACACTCCATCGCCTAAAGACAAAGATGCCTTCTGGCTTAATGTACAGAAAAATAATCATCCAGAGCATGTGATGCTATAGGATCTTATCAAGACCAGTGGCCAGACAAAAATCCCATAACTTTCCAGCAAAAAAATTTTCCCATAATTGATGGATCCAGATTTTCAGACCCGAACATTTTAGCTTTTATCTACATTGACATTTAAAAAATATCACCCGGCGATTATAATATTTTAGGGAGAATTATTTATGAAGAATACACATTTAAGTGCAGAATTAAAAGAAAACCAATAACCTTCGGATTTCTTTAAAAATTGTCTTGATTAAAAAAATAATTAAAGCTAAAACATACATACCACAAAAGTGTAGAAGACACAAATACCGGTTACAACCCATGACACATAATGTAAATTTACTCCAGTTACTAAAAATAAAAATAAAACCAATGTTTTATTGAAATCTCAAATATTGAGAATATTTTACGTTCTAGATTTTGTTTGTGTCAATAATTGTGCCCATTCAGGTTTAATTCTAATGGTTTTCAAGATTTCCGATTTCTACCAGCTAAAGGGGAATTGAAACATAATACAGAAACACCCTCCATTATGTAAAAATCTTTAAATTATCGTGCCCAAGGAACTCAAAAAATACCTATCCAAATATTTGGAAATTTGGTATGCACGTTATTGACATGAAAACGGGGGGCTTATCGAAGAGTTTTTCTCGAAAAAGTATTTATAAATATCAAATCGAATTTTAATTTTTGAACTTCTTTTGGCGATAAAACACTCCGAAAAGCTCTCCATTTTCATGTCAATCTCAAATTTCAGATCATTTGAATAATTATTTTTTTATATACTTTTTGAGAGCTTGTTAGAAGTACCCTCCTTTATGCCAATAACAGCTGTGATAATCCCTATAAACAAATATTTAGTGATTGTATATCATCCAAAATATCTATTTTTATTTTTTATAGTGTTACTAAAAATTAACAAATATTCGAATTTAAAAATAGCAATCAATATTTATAAAATAAATATTTCTTTAAACAGCTTTCTTGTGACCAAATTACCTTTTGAAATCGTCTCTAATCATATTCTTCTAAAAATTGATTAGTTATAGCCGACTTCAAAAGGAAATTATTTATAGAAATATTTAATTTAAAATTATTTTTTTACTTTTTAATTCATTTTTTTGCAGTTGATTTGATTTTTTTCGAAAATTTTTTGTTAAAATATTATTTTTTGGTGTGACGACATGAAATCGAAGTTAATTTTTATAAAAACGATCAGCAGATTACTCACACAAACAAAATTATTAATGTAACACATCGTTTTTTAGAGCTGTCGTGGATTATTATGTTATAAAAATAACTAAAAAACATACCTTGCTCAAAAGCTAAAGATGGAACATAAACAAGCATGGGTAAAAACATTATCTATAAAGAAAGCAATTAAAATGAAAAAATAAAAAATTAAATTAATATAAAAATAAATGTGATTATATGATGGTGAAATATTTTTAACATGAAATAGTTTTATTATATTATTTACCTCATCTAGCACGAATAATATCGATACAAATGTTCGAATATATCGATGGAACCGGAATTCCAAATACTGTAAATAAAAACAATTTATTAAAGAAAAAGTCATGAACATGGTTGGACTTTCAAAATATAAGTCCATTTCCTTAATAATGAAAAACGATATTTTTCATCCGTGAACTAAAATAACAGAAAGTTGAAATCGAGAATTCATTCAAGCAGTGTAAAAGGATATTTCATGAGGATTTTATCCTCTATTAATGCTCTGTCTATCTTTAGAGTTAAGCACCTTAGAAAGTGAGTTCGGTAAAGAAGAAGATTGGAGGAAATTTAACGAAGAAGCATGGAGAAAATAAAAAATAATAAAAAAAAAGCAAGCGACCTTCTTGGTGGTTCTAGGCAAAGATGACCATAGGCAATAGATTAGTTCAATAATATTAAAGACGAGGTAGAAGATTTGAATTTGGGGGAGTCGTAGGATTGAATTGAAGATAACTGATCGATCGGCAACAAGAATATTTAATGTGTTACACAGATTCAATATTTGAGGAGTATGATCCAAACCACTCAAGGTACTAAGTAAGGTGTAGAATAATAAAGAATATAGAAAGGGTCTTCGCCCAACTTCAATCAATCTGGCATACGTAGCAATTAAATGCATGAGAATGATTCTCAGAGCACAACACCATAAAAATGCAGAAATGTCTAACATCAGAATCTGCAAACAGTTCTTGGAATGGTATCCAAAGGAACGAAAAATGCAAGAAAGAATGGGAAATCAATTGAAAGTGATGGAAGTCAGTAGAAGGTTATCTATCAGAAAAGTTGCGAAACTTTGAAAAGATGCATTCTGTGTGAATTAACACACATTGTATAGTTATGAATGTGAAATTTGCTTTGGATCTTAGACCGCCATTTTCCTAAACGCGATCGCTATTAACGGCGTGTGTGGCTAATGAAGATCACAACTGAATTTTCTTAAATTTAAGCTACCTCTTTATAACCAAACCCATTAAAAAGCTGCCAAATAAAAAAACCTAGAGTTAGAGAATATATTAAATGGATTTAAATAAATAAATCGTTTAAAATTTTGACTTAATTCACATTTTCTCTTAAGTGATCACCATTACCCCGTTCTCCCCTAAAATAATCATGGAAATAATTACTAATTATAATTGATTATCAATAAATCCAAAAATTACTTTGCCTACAAAGGGTTCATATTAATTCTTAAGTGATTTAAAAATTTATATTTTAAGTTTTTAATTACAAAGGCTAAAAATATAATTATTAGATATTTAAAAAAATTTAAATAGCGTACACACAGGTTATCGTTTACAATATATTTTATCTTATCTCAAAGACTATTCTATAATAGAATTTAATTCAAAGCCATATGTGGGATTTTTGTATTAATGACACGCGTATATTAATTTATGTATTTTTCTTTATTGTATGATAATTATCTGTAAATATTTAGAATTTTCCATATCAGAATTATACTCTACTTTTGATACTCTCCATTTAGAATTTTTTATTTAGTCTAGATCATTTCAAAATGCCAGTATAACCATCAGTATTTTGATTATAGCTTATTAAAACTACTGTACAAATAAAAAAAAAATGAGTGCGGTCGAGGGATCCACGTCAAGAACAAAGTTCTTTACCTTTTTTTTAAACTATAAACGTTTTTTAACTTGAAGTTTTCTTTTAATTATATTTGTGTTTTTTTTAGTCACCTCAATATCAATAAATATAACTTAATATTTTCGGAAACAAGTAAAATAATTTTTTTGAAACTTTTATAGTATTAAGAGGTAAAAGTGCTATTAAAAAATGTTTATTTTTTGAATTTTTAGTACAATAAATTAAAGGCATATTTAATATTAAATGGTGGAAGCGCAATGAAATAATTAAGAACAAAGTTTTTCAGCGTTATTATTTTTGTATTATATCATGTCATAATATAGTATTGTCATACGATTTACTTATGTATACCCAATTTCCGCTCAATAATAATAGAAATAAAAATAATTTTTAATGTACCATGTTTCTATAACGGACTAAAAAGTATAAAACAATTTATCTAAACGAAAAACATGAAACGCATGTAGCAGTATCAGTTGAGCTATTAATAAATGAATTATATGCTACATGCAGCCCATGTTTTTCGTTTGAAATTAAAAAAAATTATCTTATACACTTTAGTCCATTATAAAAATATGCTACATTAAAATTATTTTTATTTTATTATTATAATCTGTTTTTCTTTTTTATAATCACAGATTATTATATACCTAAGATAGATAAAAGACTCCATTAGTTCTAGAAAAAACATATCTCGTAGATGTCTCTGCATGGTAATAACACTTATAGCCATCTATCATCTGTTTGAAGACTTTAGAAAAATATTTTAAGTATTACTATAGCAATGATTAATGTCAAATGTACAATTTTTCGTTGTATTTTGGTTGATGATATAATTTTTTTTTTTCTGGCTTCAGCTACTTTCAGCTATACAGCCATTAACTAAAGGGGATTATTATTTTTTTATACAACAACAGAACACAGTTCTGCTAGGTAGTCACCCAACCAAATACAGATTGTGACTGCTGTTACTTAACTTCATTGATTGGTCAATGCATGTCATTACGTTACGTCAGTCCGGGGTCATATAATTTCTTTCTCTTCTAATTAAGTGTCTTTAAAATATTATGTAATGTGTAAATTATATTGTTTTATTAAACGTTTCTCTGTTTGTGAATATTGTTAGATCGATTCATCAAATAATTATTTTGTGATTTCAGAGTTGTTTAAATCGTATGAATAAATATCTTTTCTGACTAGTAATAATAAAAAACTAATGTACAATTGTTAAACACTATAATAAATTTAAATTATGTTACTAGTGATTTTATACACAGAAAACAAAGCCTTATAAAATAAAATTTTAAAAAAATTAACAATCTAACTAAATCCGAACCAAACATAATTTATCTTGGATTCCAACCATTGTTTTTTTTTTAAATCTTTTGTACAGGACAAGAGTCGCCTATCTATTTTAGTTTATTATTATCTATGATCAATATAATTATTGACTTATGATAACTTCGTTATGCTACTTTTTCTACGTTACTGTAAGTTCCCTAAAAGAATTTCGAATAACACTCAAAGATAAAGTGTGTACAGGCATAATATTGTGACATCAAAAATGAAGAATTTTACTCTTGAGTACTTATGTTATTTATAAGTTTTCAAAAAATTTGATTAATTCCTTGAAACATTTATTTTTGAAACACTCCAAAAGATTGTCCGCTGATCGTATCTATTTTGCAGTAAGTACTTTATAACTTATTAAGTCATCGTATCCAACTTAAGAATTACGGATATAAATTTTGAATGGCCCCTAGATTAAAATTGATTTTTGTACCAGATATGTTATCTAAAGATTTTTATTTTATTTTAACAATTTTAATCTTCATTTTTTCATAGAGCTTAGCAGTATTCAACACTCCCACTTGACCCGAATGACTCTACACTTTTTATGTTGATTGTGTTTTGTTAATAAGTGATATATTCTTTCAATGAACAAAAATATGAAAAATTGGGTTCAAAATCCATTTTTTAAAATTAATTTTTTATTTATTTTTTTACGAAGTTCATTCCAAATTTTATGAATCTACAGCGCGCAAAACAAAAATTTACTTCTTTCATTTTATTTATAAAACAATAAGACGTCAGAAGAATAATTAAATTTGAACGTGAAAGAAAGCCACTTTGAGAGCTTTCGACTATTCTAAAATGGTTGAGTCATCAATTTTATGTAGAAAACAAATCTCAAATAATATTAACCGTAGCATTCGCTCACGATTTCTCGGAGCAGATAATATGGGTCGAGAGAAAACCACCTGCGTATTTTAAAATTGAAGCAGCGCTGTCTATTGAGAAACTTCACTACTAAAACGGTAAATTTAACATAAATTAATAAAAGCCATGCCACTTATGGAAGGTGAAAATGTAAACTATACCTAAATCTATATCACTAATTTCATTCAAATTCGTTCAATCATTTTTGCATGATGATTAACAAACATAAAAACTGTCCCATTAATAATATTAGTAAGATCGCATATAGCTCGTATTTTTGAGGATGAATGTCCGTATATATAAATAGCATCTTCGATTAAAATTAACAACTTTTCAAACCAAATAAATTTAAAGTTTAAATACATACCTCATAAGAAGATCTCACATCAAGTTTTCGAAAAACTGGCAGGTAAACTTCAGCAACAACAATACCCATCACCCATATGGATATAAATAATAGCCAATATTGTGTACCATAATTGTAAATTTCTGCCGGTGTTCCCAATATTGTCACAGCCGATATATAACTGTTGTCAAAAAATTCGTTTCAAATTTCTCCATATCTAGTTTTCTACAATAATAGTATTTACAAACATTAGGTTGGATTTGACATGATACTGCTAAAACTATATAATTTATTCAGCAGATTCATTAAAAAAATTTAAATAGTATTTAATTAATTATTAAATTCAAAAATCTTAATTGCTATAATGTAATTAAGATTCAAATATCTATTCATTATATTCTTTTAACAGCATCTCGTAATCCGAAAATATATTTTGACAAAACATTTTGAATTCTAGATAACTAGAAATGGAAAAACTTATTTTATTAATAAATAAAAAGGTTCAGAGAAAATTAAATAGAGAAACAATTTTTCTGTCTAGGCATATAGAAAGTATTTCCTTTTCATTTTCTTAATTTTATCATACAATCTATACAAGAATTAATAAAATATGACATGAAAGCTTATTTTGTCTATCACTTTGTAAAAAGTGCAATAACCCAAGTTGTAAAGTTTTAGGCGTTATCTCGCTTGGAAAAATAACTAAATAAAACAGTAATTGCTTTGAAATTTTGAGATTCGCAATTTGTAACAATTCATAACATTCTTAAACTAAAAAAAGAAAGATACTTTCGGAATTATTATTACAAGGGTCAAGGACAGAGAAACAGCACCGCAGATGTATCAATTTACTATAACGTAAACGTACTAAAATATACGCATATGCAATATACGAATTTTCCATTTTCGATATTATTTGTGTTCAACTGTAGGTACATCTTCGTTATTCAGATTTTTTTATTTTTAATTGTCAAATTGTCGAATTTATGTTGTTTATAGATTATTAAATAATATTTTTTGTGAATTTATTATTATTTAGTAATATTATTTATTATTCACCGATAGGATATTTTGATCAATAAATGGTTAAAAATCTGGGCTAGTTTCGCTAAGGACATTTCGCTATGAAATTCTGTTATGAAATTTTATAGCGTATGAAATGTTATTCAAATACACTGTGCATTTTCTTGATCGTACACAAAGGACTGATAGATTTGATTTCATAAATTGGTTTCATTTAATCCTAAATATTCTTTAAATATATGGGCTAGAGGGAGGAAGCGTTACAATATACATAATTCTGTTTTATTATCTAGAAAATTCGATTATTATCTTAGTAATTTCTGATTGCCAAGATCCAACTCTCAGATTGTTTAGCTAAAAAAACAATTCATTCCAATAGATGTAATAATCTAAAATTGATTACATACACCAGGGTCGATAATTTTTGAAACCAAAAAAAATTGTAGTAGGATGAGAGCCATTGGAAATGGAAGACTATAATCAAAATAATCTATATTATATAACCCCCCACCCACTGGGGGTATCGTAATTACTGATCTCAACAGATCAATAATGTTAAGCAACATTATACACAGTTAGTACTTGGATGGGTGACCGCATAGAATTTCTATATATATTTATATTTAATATTTAAATAATATATCTATTTCAAATAATATACTCAAAATAATCTATATTATATAACCCCCACCCCCACCCTGGGGGTAAGGTAATAGCTGATATCAACCGATCAATAATGTTAAGCAACATTATACACAGTTAGTACTTGGATGGGTGACCGCATAGAATTTCTATATATATTTATATTTAATATTCAAATAATATGTCTATTTCAAATAATATACTCAAAATAATTTATATTATATACCCCCCCCCCCTGGGGGTAACGTAATTATTGATCTGAACCGATCAATAATGTTAAGCAACATTATACAAAGTTAGTACTTGGATGGGTGACCGCAGAGAATTTCTATATATATTTATATTTAATATTCAAATAATATGTCTATTTCAAATAATATACTCAAAATAATCTATATTATATACCCCCCCCCCTTAGGGGTAACGTAATTATTGATCTCAACCGATCAATAATGTTAAGCAACATTATACAAAGTCAGTACTTGTATGGGTGACCGCAGCGAATTCCTATGTACCGTTGTTATTAACAAAAACGAAATTTATTAATTCATTTATCTTTTTTCCATAGGACTTGTAGTTTTGCCGGATATCGAGATAAGCCATCTTGTACCCTTAAAAACTCACTCCTTCCACTTTCCAATCACAGATCACCCGTAAATTATTTTTCCTATCATTCTGCTTATAATCTCTTCCTTTTCCAATGGGTTTCATCCTACTATATTGTTTTTTTCATTTTTTACCATTTTTAAGGCTTTTCTTTTTTTGGTCTAACATACACTTTAATCCGAAATTCATAAAAACAAAAATCGATTAAATTAATCTCGAAAATTATGATTATAAATTTCTTTTTTTTTTTCATGTAATATGATTAAAGTATTTAGACAATACCGGACATTCGATAAAATTAAGAAATTCATGAATATTAATGATACAAGTTAATTACGTATAAATTAATTTAAATAATGAGGAAGTTCAAAAAAATTTATAATATAATAGTTGAAATTCACTATTACTACATAGATAACTAAGTATATACAAATAATTTGTAATAATTAACTAACCTTGATATCAGTGACAATGCAACTGGTAACGGAGACATTGTTTTATTTCCTATTAAATAGTCATCAGTTTGTATATGTAAATGTTCGTCATCACTTTGTCGTAATGGTTTTCTACGTCCAAAACCGAATCCATAATAAATACCAACTAGAGCTGATCCAATTAACATTAATGCAAACACACAATAATCAATTGTATCAAATGTATGTTTCTTTACTTCAAATCCATTCTCTAATGTTTCCATACTTCCTTCTTCGTTCGCTTGTCTGAAAACAAATGAAAATAATTTTATAATGTTATTCATCATAAAATTTACATCGTGATCTTAACTTTAGAGATACACGTCAAACCATTATAAATATTTACCTTTCGATACATCAAATCAAATTGATGTATCGAACAAAGCACAAAACGTATCGACGTCAGCAGAAATCAATCAAATTTTATTTGCGCAAAATTTATATCTTATATATAGATATTAAAACATTTAAAATTATTACATAGGGTAACTTTTTCAAAAATTGTTACTATTACAAAATCCTGTCCGCTTCCTGGCAATGGCATAGGGAAAATGCAATAAAAAAATTTGCTATTTTACCCATCCAAATGTGAAACTAGGCTCAATACCAAACAAAATTCGAATAATAAATCGAAACTGATTTAAAACGAATAAGTTTGTAAATTCTTAAATATTGTTTTCAATCTCTTTCAAGTAAAAAAAGTTTTATGGCGGTCATTTTCTATAGAAAAATCGCAAATTTTTTGAATATTAATGTAATTTATATAACATTTTTATATCAACTCATTTGTGCATACTAACATTATTTATCTTAAATTTTTAAGGAAATTATATATAAGTGTATATAAGTGCTATGGACATTGACAGGACCTCTTACCGTAGAATGACCCTTGTGTATAATTACTATGAATATGAACATGCATGACTTCATTTATGCAAATATTTTTCTTTGTCTCATCTCAAGAATTTTGAACGTCCATATTTTAGCTGTTTTTTAAGATTTTTAAAAAATAACTTCAAGTGGAGACGCTTCAATTGAAATGATAAAAAAATTTGTTCATTTTTCCTATTAGAATAGCCTAAATATTAAGGATCGGGATGTTGCCGGACCAATTATTGGTCCAATTTTTTGATGGATTACCCCTTCTTTTATGAGCTATTTTAATGATTGGGTTTATATAAATTGGGAAAAATTTTTGGAACTCTGTATTTTTTCAAAAAATGCTTGGTTTTCTTGTTCTATAAGCATTTTACATATGGAAAAATCCAAAATACACCATTTTTATAGATATATATCGAATTCTACAGCAAATTTTCAATTTTCTTTTTTAATACAACATATATGTTTTTTTTTATAATTGTTAATGAGAACTCTGATTTTTTCCCCAATTTCCTAGATCAAATTATTTTGTATTTTATAAATACGTATTTCGACTACAAAGTAGTCATCATCAGTATGAATTAGCTAGTTGTAATGATTCTCTGAGGTGATGTCACGACTGTCACCAAATTAGCAACGAGTAACACCTCCTCAGAGAATCATTACAACTAGCTAATACATACTGATGATGACTAATTTGTAGTCGAAATACGTATTTATAAAATACAAAATAATTTGATCTCGGAAATTGGGGAAAAATAAAAATTTAACATATATATTGAAAATTCGTTTCTTGCTCATAGAATTTCGATTTCTTGAAGAATGCTATATAAGCGATTTACAAAAAAAAAAATACGAAAAAGCAATATATAATGCATGGAAATATAACCACTAAAAAATACATCCAAAAAACTTAAATTACAAATTTGCAGTAGAAGCCGAGGAAACCAAAGAAAAAATTCCAAGAGTTCAAAAGTGTTTATTTTTGGCTATTTTCCAGAAAACAATCATTAGAATAGCTCCTATAGAAATATAAAACACAAATCGAATATGTATTTTTGATTTTTATCAAATTAAATGAGAGGCTATGTTATTACGTCAAACTATAAGACCCAAATTCAACCTTAAAAATTTATTTATAGATGAATTTATTCATCATACAGTTTATCAAAAAGATATAAAATGGTCTATTTTTAAGACTAAAAGTTAAAAATACAACGATTAGACTGGTATTCATGGATTTTGGACTGTGAAGTCTGTAACAGTATGCAAATTTCATTTACTTTAAAAATAAGTTGAAAGTTGTTGAAATTTTAAAAATCGTGATATTAATTTTTTTAGAAATTTTGAATTGTACATTTTCTGAGATCTGAAAAATTGTTTTGAAGTAGATTCCAGCTATCAAGTTCTATGCATTAAATACATTAATAGTTTTTGGTGTGTGCAAAATATTACCACATATCTAAAGGTCGACAGCTCTAAGATTGTTCCATTTTGCCCACATGCTTGCTACATCCGGTTTGGACTTTCGAGCGCCATTTTACTTTATAAGATACATGAACCAGATTTATATCAAAAGAAAAGTTCTAACTTCGACCAGTCTCAGTTACCAGCTCTCATGTATCTATCTCTGTAGAAGATATTATTTTAATATAGAGGTCGACTTATTGTAACGGACAACTGGGGCTGATCGATGCCAAACCTTTTTATTTCACTCAATAAAACCGTTCTTTTGATATAAATTTCGTTTATGTATCTTATAAAGTAAGATAGCGTTTGAAATTCCAAACCGGAATTAACACGCATGCCGGGGATAATTGGGCAATTTCTGAGAGGTTCATCTTTAGATGTATAGTAATACTACACACACACACACCGAAAATGGTACATATACCTGATCCAAATTTTAATCGGCCATCTCTGGAACGATATATTTAAAATGAATGATAAAAAAAGAATATAAAAAGAAGCTGAGGCAAATAAGGTCAACTTTCACAATTTCAGGCATAAATAATTTATTAAAAGTCGGTATAATCACAACGAATTAAAATCGAAACCGCTAGTGATTTCACCTGGTCAGTAATTCGTCAATAAAGTGACAATAGTTACACCGTTTTATAACTTTTGATGAAATAAAACCGTAACTTTTAAAGTTCAATTGTTATATTTACATAAAAATTTTTGTGTATATTGGACATAAGGGACTGTAGGGTAGGATAAATCCCGCTAGTCATCTGGATAAATCTAGTTATCCGGCTACTAAGGTCGACTGTAAATTTACGTGAGCCTTATTAGCCAACTTGATCTTATCTCGATAGAATAGCCACAAATAGACTGAAAAGTCTGTATATGCATCCCATGGCAAAGGTAGAACGTGTGAAATGTTTGCTTCGTGGTTCTAGTTTCTAAATTGAATAAAGTCCAAGAAAATGTTCATGTAGCAGAAATGATTCGCACATACGGGTGTGTCTATTTTACCAAAAGTCATCTGAAGGCGCTCATTTACGTAGCCATAGTCATATGCGTTACCAACATTAAATCCATATCTCTCCTTTGACTATATTAAAAATTCATTTTTGAAATATACATCCCCTTTAAGGACCCACAATTAAATTATTATTGTGGGTTCTTAAGTGGGTTCAATAATAATATAATTGTGGGTTCGTAAGGGGATATATATTTCAAATAAATTGTGTAGCCCTCAGAAATTCTCATTTAAACCAAAATATATTAAATATAGTTTTAAATAAATAAAATGTTATCTTTTCTCTAAGAAAATGCAATATTTTCTGTGAAATTTATTGCCTAACCCGAGATTAATTATTAAAGGAAACGTATAATGTAAGTTCCATAAGTTGTTTTTTCTAATTTCAGGATAATTTTAAGGAGCCATTTTGAAGATGAATTAAGAAAAACTACAAGTTTATAGATTAGCCTTATTATACTACGGTGGTTTAATAATTCCCAAAAAGAGAGTTTTTTAAAAGTAACATATTTTGAAAAGTATAGGCTTTTATGATATTTTTTAGACTTTTATGATAAATCAAATTAATAAACTTTGGTCTAAAAGTTGATTTTATCCCAAAAATCCATAAAATATAGCGTTTATATCACATTTAAGGTAGGTGGGCCTTTTTTGTCTCAGATACCTCAAACTTAACTTCAACACCATTTAAATTTAATAATTTAGTCTTAACCGGTTTTTATTTTTTCGTAAAAATTATATAAGTAATTATAATGTAAATGTTTTGTTTGATTATCTCTTATAAGTACGAAGTATCAAGGCCTCTTATTTAAAATTTATCAATAAAAACTTCTTTATTCATTATTCTCTTGTAAAATTTATTATTTATCAAGGATATCAATATTATTTTAACCTTAAAATCATTATTCAACGAAATATAATCTTCTGAATGAAAATTCCATGAATGTTTGTGTGAAATCTAACAATTTCATCTTAGTAAATTTATTATAATAAAGAAAAACTAATTATTATTTTTTATTAAATAAATTCTATTTTTATTTGTTTTAATTAATAAAATTTCCATTCAAATATGTATGTTTAATAAATAGTACAAGCAATCGAGATGTTGAATCCAAAAATTTTTCGTACGAATTGAAGGTCAATAAGTCAATAAGTACAATAACATATAAAGGTTATGGCTTCTAAGCTATTTTGTTCCGAATTATGACGAACGACTTGTACATTCTATATAATCGCATACACGGTATATAAAAAGTAATTCGATAAAAACGTCCGTATAAAAAAATCAATTCAATAATGATAAAAATAAAATTGTTTATAGACACTTTGAACTTTTAAACGAAATTTTGGCGGTTTTCAATGATAGCTACTTTCATTTCAAGGGCTAGCTTCAAAAACCATTTTGAATGGAACTTCAGGTGCTACTACATTACTACTTTACCTTTCTAGATTTTTGGCCCTTGAATATGCTAAATTGGTGTATTATGTGAAGATCTAATTTGGTTGTGGTATATTTATCAAAAAGATGCTTTTAGACACAATCAAAACTTTTACGGGCTCCAAAAAGTTGTTACACTAATCATAACCAAATAATAAACAAATTTTAAAAAAGTATATATTTATCAATGATATGATAATATGTTTATGGGCACTCAGTCTACAATATTTTTTTCATAACGCGTTTTTGAAACATATTATTGATATTCAAATAAAGAAAATTGAAGTTTTCTTTTCACATATAAATAAATTGTGCGTAATAATTTTGAGTCTTAACCGATTAAGTATCCGTTTTTTAATTATTAATCTTTGAATGCTCCAAACTGTTTTTTTTTTTTATTGAAATTCAATATACAGTTTTATTTTTACGAAACAAAAATTAAAAAAAAAATAATAATCTATTAAAAAAAAAACTATAACTTTGAACTTCACTAAGTTATAAGCAATTCGTAGATAACGGATTTTTAATTAGCTAATTCCTTATTTACAAAATATTCTACGTCATAACAGCTGTGATAAGTTTTTGTACATAAAATTAACTTTATATCAAGAAATTTTCATCGTTAGAAAAATTTTGAGATTGTAGTAAAAAATCTTTATTGCTTGTACTATGATGTATTATTTTATTTAACAATTGAAGTGACTGTATTATGGCTGAATTAGCTGAAGCCAGTTTTAATAAATTAAAAAAAAAAAAAAAAAAGTGACTGTAAAATAATATTATCATGAATTAAATATAATAACGGAAATCAGTTGAAAATTTAACAAAACTAATTTTGCGTTAGAAAATGCTTTATCAGCTAAATTTAATTAGGAAATTTTAATCTTTTTATAGAAGGTAACCAGTTTCTAATTCGAGTATTCAGGAAAAAAATTTTTGTGCTTTAAAAATAATATATAGAAGAGTAAAAAAACTATTTTCTTAATTCTATACGACAAAAAGTAATAAGTTTTAATATTTAGTCTCGATGTCCCTCATTGTCGTTAAGTCATTGACAAATACACTTCGTAAAAGTATTTTTTTTCTCTACAGAAATTTTGAAAAGTGGGGCGATTTCTTTTTACCCCTTAAATTTTTGATTGCCTGTACAGGCTTGAAATTGACGGAAATCTATTTTTAATTTTATGTTATTGTTAACGGAAAATTTAAAAATAAATACAAATACGATTTTCTCCAACATGTGACAAAACGGGATATCCTTTGTCTGACAACATTACCATTTTAAAAATTACTATTTTTCACAATTTTCAGATTGTCGGGCAACGGATATCTGGTTCTATTACGTGGCGGACAAATTGGTTATATGAATGATGTTCCTACTACAATAACAAAAAAAAAAAAACGATTTCTATCAATTTGAGGCCTTTGGGACCAATCGAAAATTTTACGGAAAATGTTGTAAGAGACTAATCATAACTATGCCATATACAAATTTTTAAAAGTGAATTTATCAATGACATGCTCTGATTATGGGCTTTCAGTCCATGAGAGAAATGTGTTTATTGTTCTATTAAAAAAAATTCATGTAGCTTAGGTTTTACTGCAAAACCCCTAAATAAAATTATATTTACGTTTTTTGTAATACTTTTAAAAAAAAGTGGTCAGAAGTAATAAAAACAGGGAATGCTCAACAATATTTTATCAGTCATAGTTTAATTAATGTTACTATTAGACATGATGGACTTTAAACTTTATGTCCGAAACCAATTCTATTCAGGACAATGGCGGATTCAAACGGTTTACGAATGTACAATTAGTATAATCAAAAAAGTAAACAATGTGTTCCATTCAGGAGCACAAACTCCCCAATTAATTACTAATTCTAATCAATTGCAATTGTTTATTATTTAAACGGATTTTTACAAATTAAATTTCTCTATCAATAATTTGTAGGAAATTTTTACTCAAAAACATGCATTACGACCCCTTCTATATATAAACTTTGTACCCATTTTTACTTAAATTGAGCGAACGACGTAGTACGAAATTTGGCACACTTATAGATAGTTTTTATAGAGAAAGATTGGAGAATGCAAAATTTTGTTGTAAAATTAAAAAATACATTAAATCAATAAATAAGAAGTGTGACTTATATTAAACACACTACCATACACACACATATATACTCTTTTGTTTAATATATTGTTTTGTTTAAAGGAACGCATATATGTTTCAGTGAGATTAACTTTTGAGTGATTAATGTCGAATTTTGACAGCTTTAACGGGAATCTAGAAAATTTTTTCCATAGTGTATTGTTCAAAAATTTTGGTTTATAATTTTTAAGAGATTAATGTATTAATAATATAATATTTGTACCATTTCTACTATTGTAAGTTTTATTTTATAGAAAATAATTTTCACCAAGACGAATCCTATTAATATCGAACAAAATACTAAAATTCTATGAGTTATCTCTATTTTTCCATAAAATCCATAATTACTTATTTACTTAAAATTCATGGTCAAGAGAATAAATTATACGCTCATGTTTAAATATTAATTATTTTATTATTTTAAATTCGCAGCTTTATATATTGATATTGACTTCTATGAACTTAGTAATACGAATTAATTAAATACTTGTATTAATTAAATTGGCCCTATTTATTTCAACATCTTTAACAGAACATTACTTAAGGCGAATACGAATACCCAGAATAAGACTAGATAACAAACTGTTAATCATCTAGTTAACCAAACACACTATTCTCGCGTTTAATTTACCCAAACAATAATTAACCAAATGTAATAACAAATGTGCTTGTCAAAATACAAAAAATTTCTGAAATTTATTTTTGGAAATTTGTTTTTTTTTTGGAAAGTTTCCGTTTCATTTTTAGAATGTGAATGCCAAATTATATTTTGAGTTATTTATGTGCAAAAATTTTAATTCTGTATTCTTTTTGTATGTACAGATTTAACATATAGATGTCAAATCTCTACTCTTAGCTTTATAGCCGTAGAAGAACGAAAACATATCATATAGTTTAATTACCAATTTCGCTATTGGAGCTTTTTCTTCGAACGCTTACACAGAGTACAAAGACGGGAGACAAAATTATTTGCCTCTAGAAAAAGATATGCTGACCACCGGTCGGACCGCCGGGATTCGGCATTCGGCCTCAATTCTTGCTTCGTTCGCTAGTAAATAAACAAACTTTGCTCTTTTTTCTACAGCCTGGTTTGAGTTAAATCGATTGAGTAGTTAAAGCGTAGCAAACAAAGAAACAAAATCACATTCATTTTTATATATTAGTAGGGATTTAACAATAAAAAATTTTTTAACAAAAAAGAACGACCTTAGAAAAATTGTACTAAAAAGTAAGAAATAATTTTGAATTTTTCCGTATGACCAATTACCTTTTTCAGTCGACAGCAATTTTTTAGCTAAGGATAAGATGAGCAGCGACTTCAAAAGGTAATTGGCCACAATGAAAAATTTAAAATTATGTTTTGCTTTTTAGTTCATTTATTTGAAGGCGGTTCGGTTTTGTTTAAAAATTTTTATCTTATACTTTTCAATCTTGTATACAACCTAGAGATATACACTCGTCACGTGACGAGTAATTTTACAGACTTTTGACGGTCTCAAAACGGTTTTGTGACCGATAGTGTTATGACGAGACAGTCACAAACTATTGTCATCTAGCGGAATTAATTTTAATTAGATGTAATAATGTATTTTAGTGGTAATGTAGATTATATTTTGTCCTTGTCAACTTGAGTTTAATGTTTAATTCACGTGCAATTAATTTGGGTTTATTTATACTTAATTATTAAATGTATAGTATTTAATTTATTAATCATTTAAAAATGTAAGTATTACTACAATTGTGACCGTCATTTGCACAAGACGGTATTTATGACGGTCTCGTCACATAAAATAAAAATACCGGTAATTGCTCATCTCTAAAACAACCACAAAAAAATTTTCATTTCGCTGAAATTTACTCCCTAAAAATTGTTTTACCGCTTCTCTCCCCTTAGGGACATCACATTGGAACGCAACTTTAAAATGGAACTACAAGAGAAGTACCAGCTTTCAAATAAAAATAAAAATAATCATTAAAATCGGTCCAGCAAAGTTCTGAGATAACAAACATAAAAAAATACGGTCGAATTGAGAACTCCTTTTTTGAAATGGATTAAAAAATACAATAAATGATCTCTATCTGATATAGATAAGAAAATCTATTTATTGTATATTTTTTTAAAAAAGGTTTTAAAGCAAGTTAACTTAAAGTGTTTTTATTCAAGTTCAAATTACTTATTGGTCAAATCAAATATTCAAATACAGGTGAATCATTAGTCAACTTTGATAAAACTCCATGTTGAGGTGTTTGCGGCATGAACAAAGAGAATATGCTATTACTTTTCACAATAAATTAATGTCTAGTATAATTTTCGGATTTTTGGAAATTATGAAATTATGACTCAAACTTAATTCTTATACAATTTGATAAAACTCTTTGAGTAATACGTTTTAGGTATATTATTTGAATATTCTGTTCCAAAATAAGAGAATGTTGCGGATAGTTTAAATGGTATCTACACACTGTATTGACATTTTTATTTTAATAATCATCTTTGGTAATTAATCTTTCATAATTCAATGTAATTACGGAACATATGTTCCGTAATTAATTAGAAAATTCTCAAAAAGTAGAAAAAGTCATATTTCCTCATCTTGCCTCTGCCTTCGGGAAAGATGAGGTACCCTAAGGAGCAAGACGGAGCTTGCAAAAATCAATGTATATTTCATCCTTATGATATACTAGCATACTTGTAGTGAGGCCATTTGGTGCATTCAGCACATGTAGTCCAGCCTTCATTTTATTCCAAATAACAATTACAATACAAATACGTACTAAAGGGCTGCAATATGTACAAAATGCTAGTCGTAACTCAATATCCTGTGCTCCACCTATAGCATGAGTGTATCGGAAGTAGTTTAATAAAGATTAAAACTAATGTTAGTAGACTCTGTATGTATGTATGAAAAACAATTAAATTTGAGATCCAGCAGAATTTCTGATCAGAAACTATGATGACCAACGCACACCATCGGACAGTCCTATAAGAAATTCTTCGGAGAAAATCTGAAGTATGATTGTTGACGTATGTAAATAAACTTATTTGTATTTTTAATACGATTCAAACAAAGTGAAAAAAAAACTAAGTAAATCAATAAAAACCGATTTTTCAATTTTACACAGAAATCAAGTGGAATTTCGGTTGTGGTGCATCATATGCAAAAACAAGCATGATTGGTCAATTGGATTTTGATATAAAATAGGTACCCCGTCATACTCCCTTTTCCTACCTATATCAAAATTCAATATAGAATTTGCTTTATTACTTTCGAAACTTATTTGCAATGAATTTATGTAAAAAAAAATTTCTAAAGTGACCTTGAATACGAATTTATATCACGTTTAATAACGAATACATTATAATATTTGTTATGCATTACATCCGTATTATTTTTATTTTTTTTTTTTAAACACATTAGAAAATTTGGGAAGCGACCAAATGATTAATTCATATAAACAAGTATAGTGAAAAATATTATAGCGTTTTTTATTAGCTTAGTAACTAACGTTGACGTACAAGAGTCTTATAATAAATGTTTTTAACTGAGTGCATTTTTAAATATAAATACAAGTTTTATAATTTTTTCAATTTAAATATCCTATTTATTCATTTTGAACCGATTTCATGTGTATATAGGTACACATAGCGATGATTTTTTTTTTTTTTTTTTTTGGATAAAATAAAACCTAAAATATTTACATATAAAAATCGCGAGTGTATAATACATGGACTGAAAAGTCCCGGGCATAACACATAGATGGTGCTAGTTTTATTGCAGTCACCTTTTTTCCAGTTAATACTAACCTTCAAAAGACAGCTGTTAAAATTTCATGATATTCTATTCAATAGTTTGTGAGTTATTGTTCTAAGAGCGACGCTACTTTTGTTATTTTCAAAACAATGGATCAAAAACAATTTCGTGTTTTAATTTTACACTGCTTCTTGATGGGAAAAAATACCGTTCCAGCGAAGCAATGGCTTGAAAAGTGTTATGGGGACTCCGCTCCATCAGAAACAACAATAAAACGTTGGTTTGCTGACTTCAAACGTGGTCGTAGAGACACCGATGATGCAGAACGCAGTGGACGTCCAAATGAGGCGGTAACACCAGAAAACATAAAAAA
Source organism: Chrysopa pallens (assembly GCA_020423425.1). Classification (NCBI taxonomy): domain Eukaryota; kingdom Metazoa; phylum Arthropoda; class Insecta; order Neuroptera; family Chrysopidae; genus Chrysopa; species Chrysopa pallens. The sequence goes on from CM035591.1 coordinate 116,343,797, forward strand.
AATCCACAAAATCGTTTTGAATGATCGAAAAATGAAGTTGCGTGAGTTAGCTGACATCGTAAAGATATCAAAAGAACCTGTTGGCTTTATATTGCATGAGCATTGGACTATGAGAAAGTTCTGTTCAAAGTGGGTGTCGCGTTTGCTCACTGTTGACCAAAAAACGAGAACGTGTTGATGATTCTGAGCAGTGTTTGGCCATGTTTAAACGTAATAAACCGGAATTTTTTCGCCAGATTTGGCTCCCAGCGACTACTGGCTGTTCGCAGACCTGAAAAAAATACTCGCCGGTAAGAAATTTCGCACGAATGAAGAGGTTATCGCTGAAACTGAGGCCTATTTTGAGGCAAAAGAGAAATCGTTCTACAAAATTGGTATTGAAATGTTAGAGCGGCGCTGGAATGATTGCGTTGCTCTTGATGGAGATTACGTTGATGAATAAAGCTAATTTTGAACCAAAAAAACTGTGTTTTCTTTGTTATGCCCGGGACTTTTCAGTGTTATGTCACATTAACACACATAATATCCTTTTTTACTTTTTATGGTGAGAGTGTTTGTTATGATTTGTATTTTGACTAGTGTAAATGTATTCAAAAACACTCCCACCATAAAAAGTAAAAAAAATAATATGTTATGCGTAGCTGTTACACGTACCCTCTCGATATTTATATATAAACATTGTATATTTTATTTTAGCATTGTTTTCCCAATATCAAAAGATACATAAAACGATCATTATATATTTATTACTTATATTCTCAAATAACTTTGACTATACTTAATTGACTATACTAAGACTATACTTCGATTTCGAAAATAACGGTTTAACATGTAATTTATTAGTCCAAATAAAAAGTAAAAAATAATGAAGCTTAGTCAAATTTTGAGGCTATTTTAAGTTCAGAACACGCTATTAAAATTTGACTTGTGAGGAATTTGATCTAAAAATGAGATATCTATAATTAAGACAACATCTAATGTATTATACATTCTTTTTTTTTTAATTTTCATGCAGGGTAAACTATTAGGTATTAGGTACTTACCATACTATCTATAGCAGTAACAAAAACATGCAAAGCAGTTGAAGAGCATTTACCTAACGCGTATGTTGTCCAAGAGTGATAATTTGAACGGACAGCCAAATAATATGTATAAACAAAAATTTTTGGGTACAAAAGTATACGCATACTAAAAAAACCATAATGTCAAATTATGTTTTTAAACATAACTCTATGCTAACCATTTAACATAGGCATTTAACCAAGTTTAATAAAAAAACAAATTTTTAACCGTAAAATAATCAATGCGTCATGTCCAACAATTAACCATGAGCAAGAAGAACACAGTGAACCGCTAGTCAACGTACTCCTGTGAACATGGCAGCAGCTCCCCAGCTTATTGAACTTGTGGAGAAAATAAGATAAGCTAGAAAATGATAGAGCACTCTTATATTAATTTAAAATGAAGCTACACCAGCATTTAATATGATGCAGAAACACTCGTCAATTCGAAAGAATTGTACACTTCTATTTTATGATGTAACAAAAAAATAGTGTAAGAAATTAGCTTTCGAGGTGGCAATAGTCAATTAAACAAAGATCTCAAACTCGACTAGTGGATAATTACTTCTTTCTGTTCAGATGTTTCCAGACAACACTTTAAGATTTATATAATAAGCTATACTCCATCACGCAATATATGCGCGCACATGCTTAAGATTTTCTGATCAGAATTTCTAAAGTAAGATCAGATTTTCTTATAAGAATTTCTTATAGGACTGTCCGATAGTTTGCGTTAACCATCAGATTTTTGGATCAGACAATATGATGAAGTGCGCCCGTTTTAATACCTTACAACAGTAAATAATTAGTGTCCAATGAAATAACAAATAGAAAGTCAAGACTACAAGGTTTCCAATGAGTATGGTTTTTAAACTAGTTACACAACTTAGGAGGTAATGTCGACGCAAATAATAATTAGTTCACTGTTAGACAATTTATTTACCCAAATCAAAAATAACTATCAATTTGATATGCTGAATCAGAATGTCTACTCAATCTTGAGAACTAAATTCCCTGACTTTTTCAGATTTTTCAAACACTGATTTGAATTTTCCAGATCATTATTTATATGAGCTTCAATAACATTGACTGAATTTTTTTCTGACTGCCGTGAAAATGTCCACATCGATAAAAAGGAATTTGGAAGCTTTTATCAATTTTACAAATTTTATGAATGGCCGCACAGAAAATGCAAAGGTGGTTTCGGAGTACTGAATAAATTTTGAGGCTCAGTCAGGTTTATAAAAAAACATAGTTTTTTCAATCCTTAACATTAAAATTGCACAAAAAGGACTACGATTTTTCACTTTAATTTTATTAATTTTTAATTATTTGTAAGTTTTTGGTCTTTCGAAAAAGAAAACTGATGTATCGGCTTTTAACAGGTAATATTGAGTTGAGTGTCTACATAACATTGGACGTTTTGGCAATTTAAATTTGGGTAATTATTTTTTCAGTTATTTTTGAAAATGATAAAAAATACAATGTACACTAGATTATAGGAATACATTAAAGATTGTCTTTTTTGTAGATGTCTCATTCTACATTTTAAGTAGTAAAATCATAGACAGAAGCTTACAAGTTGTTAACATAAATTGATAAGAAATTATCAAATAGATTACACAATCTTTTTTTAAATTAAACCTTGTTTGTCTTTTATGGCATAGATTATCAAAATATGCAAAAAATTATGTAAATTTTAAAATAAACACATGAACATTATATACATATATTATTTTTAGAATGGATTTTAAACGAGATTAATTAAAAACTGTTTATAAATTAATTTACAAAATCAAAACACTTGTACTCTAATATTAAGGCGTGTATTAAACATAAACAATTTTATTTGTTACAAATAATTGATAAAATTTTATAAAATTACTACGCCACGACCTTGTATGTTTAGCACGATATCTATTTTATGTAGTAATCAATCGTAGTAAAACATACAGAATATTTGTAAATATAATCCAAAGAAGGACATTCACTTTAAAACAAAATAGTAGTCAATTTAGTTATTAACTAATTGTAAGGTGAACAAAAAAATTTAAAAAACGCAATACGGGATCGACTTACAAATGTTAGAATGTATTAGATCACGCAAATTAATTATTTTCATGACTTAAATACTAACTATAAAAGGACATCAAAATTTGGTAGAGTACAACCAAATCATGAAATAACAAAATCTCGGCTTGATTTTTTGTAATAACAAAATGGCGGCTGTTTAAAGTCATCGAAAAGATTTGTTTATCGATTATCTGCTAAACTAAGCTTTTAAAAGAACTAAGCTGCATACAAAGCTTAGAGATGTTTAAAAAGTCTTTAAAATGACTTGTGCAAAATTAAAATCGGTCCATGAGTTTTGTCCTAAACAGTAATTTAAGTTAATTCGTTTAATTACATAAAAATAGTATTAAAAATTAGTTATTCAATGCTCGCTTTAAATAACTAATTTACACAATTTACACAAAACCTTGACAAAGTATATATCTAAACCTTACGATTACGGTTTTTGCCTTTCTACTAGCTTGTGACTGTATTAAACACAAACCTAATTGGAACGGAGTTTGAGCTTATGAATATTTAAAAAATAAATAGAGGTTATGTCATAATTTGAAAACTGTATTAACTATATTAGTTTATAAATAAATATTCAATCATGAATTTATCCAGAAAAAGATTTATGAAAGGAAAAAAATTTATTCTGGGAGTACAATATTATAGTTTAAATATAAAGAAAAATTATTTATTTTTAAATATAATTAACAATCATCAGAAACACAAGTTTCCACAACATTCTAATTTTCTTAGTCATACAAAGTAATTATAAATGCACCAAAAAATTATGAACGTCCACTTCGGCCCACTTCTTTAGATGGGTCTCGGTGTGGTCGGGAATAATGGCGTCATTAATCATGTATTTGTCGCGACCGCAACGACAACGGTCATCATATAGACCGACGAAATGAGTGTTTTAAGCGTTGCAGGCGCCAAATGAAACGCACTATAAATGAGTGCTTAGAGCGTTGTGAGCGCCAAGTGGAATGCACTACATCAGGTCAGTTTATGTCATAGTATAATTTACGCTTAATTTCTATGCATTTACGTATAAAAATAGTTAATAAACAAATATAAAATATTTTTACATACGAATTAAAAATCAACTTAAGTATATCTGAAGTCTTGCTCGAAGATAATATTTATTAATTAAAATTGATATTGAGGCTTCATTATGCTGTATCAATTATATTTAAATTTTTTTATTTTTATTGTACTATAGACGTCATCATTTAAAAAATATGAGTGTATTAATGCTGATATCAATAAAAAAGTTTTCAATCAATACTTAAACGTTTTAAACTTGATTCTTGCAATATTTTGCGTGTGATTTGAGCCATTATTATTTATTTCCATTAGAGAAGCTTTCGTATCGGCGTTGTAATAATTTTATTAACTTTGTTGTAAAAATTCTTTATACATTGAACGAACTAATTTTGGCAATTTCTATTTTAAAATCAACAATGCTATCCCATTAAAAAATCTAAATGGTATTTAAAAAAAGTAAAGATATCAACCAACAGAGTTAATTCTTTAGATACTCGACATATGATTGAATATCATTGTTTGGACTATTTTTATTAGCATTCATAAAATACTACTACTATCCAGTCTAGACAGTTATAAATACATGTATAGTAATATGTATTGTAATTACTATATGTGTTTAATAGCTGAATATAAGGTACAATTGGGGTGAATACCAACATTTTACGAAAAACTACTTCAGTCAAAAGTTGTTTGTTTAAAAACAACAAACTTGCGTGGGCTTTGAAATTATATAAGTGTTAAAAATTGAAGTTTGTCAATTGTTTAGCAAAGTTGAATTGACCAAGTTTGAAAATTAATAGCGACCATACGGCTGGATTACATCCTTTGATAGCTCATTCAACGTAAAATTTTGTTTACTTTTATTTTTATGTAGGGAGCGTCGTTTTCCAGTTATGGAAGTTGAATTAAATTTCATCAAGTTATAGTGACGATGGAAAAGAACGCTTAACTTAGAAAATATTTAGATGTCAAACCGCTGAAATGATTTTAACTTTTAACAGCTCATAGGACCTCATAGAAGCACCCGTAGGATGCGTCATTGCCAAAAATTATGTTGACCACCTATGATAATGTAAACTCAGATTCCATGTATGTAGAATTCCCATTTTACTGGCCAAATTATGTATGGCAAGTATAAAAATCTAAAATATTTTGATCATTACATGACTTCTTTGTAGGTAATAATCAAACAGATGCAGCAATCCAAACAAATAATTTATAACGACACAAAATGAATATTTGTATAAAAAATACGTACAAGTTACGAAAAATGTGTAATAATTTGGAACAGACCGTTAAATAAATAATAATTTTTTTAACTATTAAATCATCAAAAAAAAAAAACTACTTCGCAATAAACAAGAATAATAATCAGAATCTTGCATACCAAATTTTAAAAAAATCATCCTTAACAGTGTTCAAACAGAAAATGGAAGATCTAACTGAACTGTAGTGGGGCTTACTCTCACAATCATAGTAAGCTATTTACAATCACTTGGCAAATATAATGGCTCTAATAATAACATTATAAAATACACCAAAAAAATTGTGTATTTTTTTAGCATGCTAATTTAGTTGATGTATTTTTTTTTTTTTTTGAAGTTATACTTCTTTAGGCGAGTTATAAAAAAATAATGAGAGTGAAATTTTAAAATGCGCGCGCATCACCGTCAAGCAAAATTCACAAGTTGAAATTGTTGTTATGATTTATGTTACGTTTAATGTAAGAAAATATATATTTATTTATTTAATTTTTCAAATTAAAACTGAGCTTTAATGACTATGTTGACTATAATTCTCTAGTCTTTTTATTATTTTATTGTAATTAATTATTTGCATGCAATTAAAAATTGTTTTTTTTAATGATGCCAAAGAAGTATATCTTCTGACGCGCGTACATAAGTACTGGGTGCGGCTTTTTTTTGTGTTTAAATATTGAAAATTTTAGATTTGTTATATAATTTTTATAATACATTGTATTATAAGTAGGTATTTCGAATATAAGATAGTCTTCATCAGTTTACATTAACTAATCATAATTTTTCTATCGACTATATCGCTAAAAAGTTTCCAGAAAACTAAAATGCTAAACGACTTCGAAAAAAGTTTATTTTATTAATTTTCTATTTTTTTTGCAACCTTTGAAGTCGATTTTTATAAAAAAAAAAAATATTTTGCTCATTGCTAAAAATTTCAAATTTATTCCGGCTTTAATTTTTATGGCCGGGAAATAGAAACTTTTGT